>JAFEMH010002562.1:0-331199 GCA_022495995.1 Adenophora triphylla var. japonica | reverse complement strand
TTTGTTTAGTTTTATTTTTATCTTTTTTATATACATATTTGTAAAAAATATTAGTAATAAAAAAGTCTAAAATATTATTTTCTAGTCAATAAAAATTTAAAAAAATAAAATAAAAATAAAGGGTAGTCCGTCCCCTCTTTTCTTTTATATAGCATTTTCATTTGTTTAGTTTTTTTCTATCTTTTTTTATATATAAAAGAACTAAATTTCTTATATCTAAGTGATTTTATATTTTAAAAATATCTTATTAAATACTAAATTACTTTTTATTTTTCCATATTAAAAAAAATAGGAAAACCCGTTTGGCCCGTGAAACTTCAGACCCCCACCCCAATGGGCATGTCTTGGGCACCCAAACTGGAACGGGACGAGCGATGTTCAGGCCCGTTCCATTTACACCTGATGACGGGCTTCAACCCATCCCGCCCGCTGGATTGTCTGCCATACGAACCGGCCTGGACGGGCTACTTCGCGCCCTCATCACTATCTCCTGGCCATACATCTAATGGTTTTGAAAAACTTTTCTAAAGGTACATCATCATTCAAACACAGACTTCTAAGAATTTTCTAAAAATAAAAAAAGGCTAATCAATCACATCAAGGCATGCTAGAAAAAAAAAAGTCTATGACATCACTTCATTGATGGTTGACCCCACCTTACTTCATCCCTGCTTCATCACAGAAATACAAGTAGAACAAAAAATGAATGAGATAAATATAGAAAGTCTTGTGGTCTCCTAATAAAGTCTTTAATAAATATGGATGTTTTAAATCGTCATAGTATCAAACAGATTCAAGAGAGACATATTGATGTGGCACCACGTGACACTAAATTTCAAGTTTTTTTCAAAGCCGTCTAATCTGGTGTAATAATCATGAGTTTCTTCCTTTATAATATATTTTAGAGAGATTGTTATTTGTACTTATATTTGATTACTAATACCACTTATAATGCAAGTAGAAGTAAAAGAAGAGAGAATAAGAGTAATATAAAAAGTTTTGTAGCTTTTCTAATAAATTCTTCAAATAAGTAGTATTTATGTATATTTTAATTGTTTATAGCATTAAATAGGGGTTAAAATACATTTACCCCCTCAAGTACTATTCAAATCAAATCCCATTTTACACCCTTCGCGCCAAAATTCATCCTTCACTATGATACCTTACAAATGAGATAAAATTATCCCACTTTTTCCCCTAGATTCTAACAAACGTTGAAAATTCAATGAAATTGGTCATGTGCATGGTGTGAGGACAGGCCCGACCTAACCTACACGTGTCCCGAGTTGGAGCGTCCTCAAACTAACCCAAATATACTAAACTTTTAAAACTTTGAATTAAACTTCAAACATCAACTTATCAATAACATTTCCATTTCAAAACAACTCCACTACTCTCCACATCGGAGGAAGAGTGGACCAACTTTGAAAATACTTAAACTGTTTAGTTACAAAAGATTATGGTTTCAACGTAGAAAGTTTAAGTTTAATAATTACAAACTCCCAAAAGGACTTATAGCAAAATATACTTTCTACGCCAACCTAACGTACCCCGACAATACCCAAAAGCTCACTGCCAAACTCCTTTCCGTCCTTACCGGGCCTGGTCCGCCTGTCTCGGGATCTAAAAACATTAAAGGGAGAGGGGTGAGAATAAATCTCAGCAAGCTATTATGAATGCAGCAATATGCCAGATAAATGCAACACATAACAAGTCGCAATTAACACATTGGGAAAGCTATAAACACATTTCATTACCTTGGTTTACCTTTTCCCGTCTGAACAGTAGTCGTACAACATTGGGTATAATAATACTCCAATCTTACAGTGAGCTGCTTAAGCAATACTCACGTCTTATAAGACCGTTTTTCGTGGAACCAAATAAGACAAAGAGCAACTCTGTAAGGCTTTTGGCTCAATACAGATGCTATACCCCATCCTGTGGCCACAGGAGGGGACGGCCACAGATATAACATAATCCGATCACATTAGGTCACACTTTCCTAATTGACCGTATTATGTTATACCCCCAAATGTCAGCTGACTCACACATTATCAAGCACATAATAGATACTTGAATAGAATCCACAAAAAGGGATAACAATATATCAACATGGTAAAATATACTCATGTCCAACCAATATCATAGTGCAACATTTATTCAACACACTATGCATAATATAAACAATGTATATGAACTCAATGTAAGGCAAGGAAATATCATCAATCCATCCTACAAGATCATTATACAATACTACAAAGCCTCTATGAAGATCCAAGTTCAATTTACCAAGTGGGAGTCACAATCTATAAGGGACCAAACAAGGATGCTACACAAATTCTGGTTCAGATTCAAAGTTCAGTTTCCTGGGGTCTTGGGCGACCGCCCATACCTCTTGGGCGACCGCCCAAGAGGGTTTTTAAAGCACTCTAGTTTCTGGACACATGGGCGGCCGCTCATGCCCCCTTGGGCGACCGCCCAAGTGTCTGAGCCAGAAATTCCCAGGTTTCCCCTTTTAGTCTCTTACCAATTTACTTTCCTTTACCATACTTCTTATACTCATGAACACCAAGTAATTTCTAATTCTACAAGGATTATCATAAAATCATATAAACCCAAAATAAGTGATTCTAGATTATTTATCATTATAACCTTCACCCATTTCCAATCCTCTAGGTTATCTTCCAAGATCACAAACTTCATTCTATTCCATTTACTACTCATTCAACTCCTATAAAATTCCCAAAGCATGAACCCAACATCATAAGAACAAAGAGAACATTAAGGAGAGTATGAACAAGTAAGAGAAGGGAAATCATAACAACTCACTTGAGCCAATACAAGATGAAATGAAGCTTTTCTAGGCTTGATCAACTCCTTGAGATGAACCACTCACAAAAGGACACTTGGATTTGGAAATGGTTGAGGAATGAACTTGGTAAGAACTCTTGAAATGGGAGGCTTCACATGGCTTCCATGGAGGTTCTTGTCTAGAGGAAGAAGTAAGAGAAATGATGAAGAAGGGGGGGGAAAGAGGGTGGGAGTAGTAAGAGAGGGTATGGGGAGGTAAGGTGGGAGTTTGACTATTGAGCCAAAGTTGAGGAAATTAGGGGAAGGGTTATGGCCCCTTCACCCTACCAAGGCTTTCACCAAACAAATCCATTTAAATAAAATTTCCTTATTTCCCATTATTTAATCTACTCAATTTCACCTCCTCATACTCTTTATCACATTTCTATTTTTCTTTATATTTCTTTTAGAACAATAATTTATTTTCCTATCATTTATTCTAATATAATAAATCAAGTATATAAAAATGGACACATAATAATAACAAAAATATTAAAAGCACGCAATATGATATTTAAAATTAGTGCCTAGGGTTAGGGTCGTTACACTCACTCCCCCTTAAAGAAAATTCGTCCCGAATTTTAAAAGAAAACTTACTTGGATTCTCAAACAACCACGGGTATTTCGCTCTCATCTCCGACTCTAGCTCCCACGTCGCTTCCTCAACGGTGTGGTTCTTCCAAAGGACCTTCACTATAGGAATACTCTTAGACCTCAACTCCTTAACTTGGAACTTTGGGACTCTCAAGGGTTCCTCAACATAAGACATGTCAGCTTGGACATCATCGGGGGGAGAACTCAAGATGTGGGAAGGATCATGACAATACTTCCTCAACATCGAGAGGATCCACGGGCCAAACGAGCGGGCTTGGACAGTCCAAAATGGGACGGGTCGGGCCGAGTTTAGGCTCGTTTAATCACTCTGGCTGATGTGCTTCAACCCATTTCCCCCGCGGGTTGGTTCATACGGACCAGACCATTTGGCCATCACCATCTCCTGGCCATAATATTAAGGGTTTTGAAAAACTTTTCTAAGGGTATATCATCATTAATAAGACTTTAAAATATTTTCTAAAAATGAAAAAGGCTGATCAATCACATAAAGGCATGCTAGAAAAAAAAAAAAGTCATGATATTACTTCATTGACTGACCGTTGATCCCACTACTTCAATCTGCTTTTATTTAACACAAGTAGAACAAAAAATGAATGAGAGAAATATAGAAAGTTTTGCGGTCTCCTAATAAAGCCTCCTACTAAACATGAATGTTTTAATTGTTATAGTATTAAATAGGTTCAAGAGAGACATATTGATGTGGCACCACGTGATACTAAATTTCAAGTTTTTTTTAAAACTTGTCCACGTGTAATAATCATAAGTTTCTTCCTTTACAATATATTTTAGAGAGATTGTTATTTGTACTTATATTTGGTTGCTAATATCACTTATAATGCAAGTAGAAGTAAAAGAAAAAGAATGAGAGTAATATAGAAAGTTTTGTAGTTTTCTATTAAATTCTTCAAATAATTAATATTTATGGATGTTTTAATTGTTATAGCATTAAAGGTCAAAATACATTTACCCCCTCAACTATTCATCAAATCCCATTTTACACCCTTGCGCGAAATTCATCTCACTATGATACCCAATGGTAAAATTACCTCACTTTGTCCCCTAGATTCTAACGAACGTTGAAAATTTAATGAAATTGGTCATGTGCATATTACATGCGGGATAAATACATCTTTTATATTTTTTTAACTACACTAAGAAAATAATTTAAAAAAAACTCCACTTAGAAAATTGAATAATGTCTTCTTAAAATAATAAAAATTTAATAAGGTAAAAAAGAATATTATTATTAATTTCTTGCATATGGAAGAGTGAGCAAATTAAACAGGGAATAGTAAAATAATAGATAAAGTATTTTTCTAATTGACATACGTCAAAAGAGTGGTAAAAATAAATTAAATGGAACTTAAAAAGTTAAAATGAGAATGATCAAAATATCCATCATGTGACCTGCACATAACTAATTTCGTTAAATTTCTAACGTTCGTTTGAATTCAAGGAGCAAAGTGGAATAATTTTAACATTGAATATCAAAGTGAGACAAATTTTGTATAGGGGTGCAAAGTGAAATTTGGTGTACAGTTGAAGACGTAAATGTATTTTGTCATTAAATCTACTAGTGAGTAACCCGTCGAAATTCGACGGGCATATTAAAGTTTATTATTAATTATTGCTATAATCTGTAATTTCATTAGGTCATATTGTTTTGGTTTATTTAAATGAAATTACAGAATATATGGGATGGATATAGTATACTTCATATTCATGTTGTCGTTTAGGATGCAAATGATGCTTATACCATGTTTTTCCTAATTGTTTTGGCTTAGACCAGGGTGGTCATCATGCATAAGCAACTGCAGCAACAACTTGTTCATTACAATTAGTCCAATAAATGTTAAAGGAGAAAGAGCATGATAAACATCAAAATTCACTAAATTACTTTTTTTTTAAAAGTGAGGGGAGTGTTAAACAACATAAAAACCTGAAGGTGAACATATATATCAAGAGAATATGAAAACCTACAAAAATTATTTGAAAAACACATCCAGAAAAATCTTCTGTTTGTGAGAAAAGTTTTCAAATTTTCATTCAAGAAAAAAAAAATCATTCAAGTTAATGAATATAGTTCTCACTAACATTTGAATAAAGAGTTAAACTACTGATTGTTTTTATAAATTAAAAAAAAAACAATTATTTTGGGACGGAGTATGATATAAATCTCAGACTTTGTTCTTGCAAGCTAACAAATCTAACGAATCTAACGGATGTCCGTCAAAAACTTTCAGATTGGATGGATTTACGGGTCTATTACAGAAGACATTCTGTAAGGGTTCAAGATGCATTGTAGAGAATGGAAGTGAATTTACTGCATGCCCAAAAGACCTGAATATAAAGGTTCAGCTCTAATCAATTTATCAGATAGGCTTTGCCAAGTAGATCAAAAGGCCCAAAAGACCAGAAGTTGTTTCATAACCTGCTAATAAAGGGTCTATAATCAAACTCACTGTCTCATCAATATTTAAGTTTTCTTTTAGCAAAATTTCATCCAAGCAATCAGCTTTGGCAAGTCCCACTCCACCACTCTTTTTTCTTTCTTCTATAATATGTTTTATAGTTACCAACAACCTAGACTTTGCCTGAAAAAGAAAAAGGAAACTAATTCAAAATAGGATTAAATCTCCGTCCCAAAAAAGCTGTCATATTTATGTTGATTTTTGAATCGATATAGTCCCGCGCATATTCAAATATAAAAACTGTCATGTTTATGTTGCCATTTGAATTGATTTAGTCCAGCGCATGTTCAAATATAGAAAACTATAGTATTTATGTTTATTTTTGAATTGATATTGTCCCGCGCATATTCAAATACAAAAATTAAACTATTTTCTCGAGACGAATGGATAATATAATGTACCTTGATAGCCTTGGCATATGGAAGGCCAGAAATATATAAAGGAAAAGAGGCTAATCCTTTCATGAAGGCAATGAAGTCTTCAAGTATTTGAATAGCAAGTGGTTCTCCTGCCTCAATATTTAGCAGGCTCTTCAACATAATATTCATCGTAAACTGTAAATTAAATCGTCAAAAACAAATTTAGCAACTTATCGAATAATCTTCATGATGTATATATATATATATATATATATATATATATATATATATATATATGCAATAATAATCATCCTTATTCAAAACAATAACATGATATATATATAATTTTCGCACATACCTCTTTAGCTTCTTTACAAAAATGAATTTCTCGTCGTTTTTTCCAAGATTTCATCATAGCAATTGACAATTTGTTTACATAAAGACCTGAATTTAAAGGTTCAGCTCCATCAATTTATCAGATAGGCTTTGCTAAGTTCTGATATGGGCTCTTGGCTCAGTCGACATCTTTATCAGTCGACATTGTCCTCTCTGGTATGGCTACGCTGGAATGCTGAAAATGCAAGAAAAATTGGCTTATATCAACACCATTGTTTACCCTTTCACTTCTATCCCTTTAATCGACTACTGCATACTTCCTGCTGTTTGTCGTCTCACCGGAAAGTTCATCATCCGAACTGTAAGTATAGTCAGAACATGCTGACACACACACAAAAACACACTAATTATCTGACACGTGATATTTCTTGCAGTTTAACAATCTTGATAGTGTGTGGTTTCTTGCACTTTTCCTCTCCATCATAGTAACCGGTGTTCTCGAGCTAAGGTTGAGCAATGTCAGCATCACTTATTGATGGCGTAATGAGCAATTCTGGGTCATCGGAGGTGTCTCATCCCATCTTTTTATTAACTATCTAATCAGAGAAGAAAATATAGTTTTAATGATGTAAATAATTACCACTTTTTTCAAGACAAACTTTCCACTCTTTTTACCTTTGGATGATTTTCTTTGACGCGATTTCCAGCAGGCAAGGTAGTGACCATATGGCTTCTCTGGAACGGGTATCAATTTCCCAACCACGGCTAATGGCCAACTGTTATAAAGTTCAGATAAAGAAAAAATTAGAAAAAAGAAAAAACATTTACTGGTCTCTTGCAATAGTGAAACTCAACATGTTGTCATGCTCCTGTGTAACCAAGCAACCCTAAGGTCTATTAATATTGAAGATAAAAGATAATGAACTCATTCAATTCAAATCATCTCTTTTTATTCGATATTTCACTCAAAAAAGTCTCTGCAAGTTAGTTCCAATTTCATGAAATTTTAATCTTCACTTTATCCCTCTCATGGGATGAAGTAAACAGGCTGGATTTAAGTATGAAGTAATAAAATAATTTTTCATGTTCGCAATGAATCTAGATAGAACAATAAGAAACCGGAACTAACCTGATTATACCGATAACAACAGAAACAATCCATAACTGCCAACTGAGTCTAACTGTTGAAACGAACTTCCCAATGTTACTGTAGTCAAACACTTGAACCAAGAGAACATAGAGTTAAAGGTCACATGTGGGTGCAGATTACCTTCGACTATTTCACCATACTTTTCAAAAGCATCATTTAAAATTGGCTCATTTGTGTCATAAGAAAGACCTGCAACTCAATCATTTATCACATCAGAAACTGATTAGAGGTACAACACCAAGCAGGCCAGCAAATAGAGCTAGTTCCAAGCAGCTTAAGCTCAAATCACTTATATTCAAAAAGAACAAACTATTAAACAACTTCTCAAATAGTGACACATAAACTATTAAGCGCAGTGCAGAGTTTGGAGAGCTTTACCTCTGCTCAAATCACTTATATACAAAAAGAACAAACTATTAAACAACTTCTCAAATAGTGACACATGAACTATTAAGCGCAGTGCAGAGTTTGGAGAGCTTTACCTCTTCAAATGGACCACCCTGTTGTCAGAGCTCAAGCAATTTTCAAAGTAGTCACAGAGGTTGATATGTTTAGAAATGTTGGAGCCTAAACATTATTTAACGATTTGTAGGAAGGTCCTTCCTCCAATGAAAAGTTTGATGAGAATGAATATTGATTTATACTCAGATAAACATTATCAGTGGGGAACCAATGAAGAGATGAAACGCAAACCTCATGATCTACACCAGCTTCTTTGTCACTGAAAAGAGAACCTTCAGCCAAGCATCTCTAGTACAATGCTGATCCACCATTATTCATGTATTCTTCACTGCATAATGACTTAGTTAGTTAAGGTCTGAGGTTAGTTAGAGTTGTTCAATGATTGACTCGGCTTTAGCTCCCCTCAACTCCTGTTAGGCTCAAGTTAAGCTTGATGATTGCTTGAGGAGCAACTCCTCAATTCAAATCAGTATCACAGCAAATAACATTCCAAAGCAGATTATCACAGAAACAGCTTCCACAATTCAAACCTTTTCAATTTTAGAACCCTCAAATTTAGCACAAATATTTAAAAACAAATCTCCAAATTCTATTACAATTTAGATCTAAATTTTGTGATGTAAAAACATAGTGTAACATAGTGGTTCTTCCAACAGAATTACGAAAGTGTGCACCTTCTACACAAATCAAGTTTAAGCAGCCCCATTATCACATTGTTAGTTAACTTCCAAAATATCTTATGAGACATTTCTTGTCATCAGCTGTGAGGAACCCCCATTCCCTTATAAGCGCAACTCAAACATCCGTAGCAAATGCTTGACTGAAACCCGGCATTTGCCACTTGAGAATTTTCCGTATGCAAAAAAAGCATTATCCCACCGTTAGTTAACTTCCAAAATAAAGTTTAAGGCACTCCATTATCCCACTTGAGAATTTTAGTTATATATATATATACATGAAAACTACATTCAGAAATCACAGTAGCTAAGTGTCTCTTCAAGTCATTCAGCGGACCTTTGAAGGCACCATATGCAAACGCCCACAGAGAAGCAAATGACATCACATTTTCCACAAATAATACTTCGGTAAGTAGCAGTTCTTAAAAATCCTAACGTTCCTCCATTAATCCCTTAAAATTTTTAGTTTTGCAAAAATATAGTAAACAATGAAAAAATAAATTAAAAAAATGATTTAGAGACAGTTATTTGGAGGTGAAGTTTCAAAAGGACATTAACTTTGGAACAAAACAGGACATTCAATTTGAGCGGAGTGAATAGATTTATTGAATGTCAAGTTTCAAAAAGTAAAGACATTCAATTTGAGATGAAGGAGCTGAGTGAATAGATTTTTTGAATGTCAAGTTTCAAAAAGTAAAGACATTCAATTTGAGATGGAGGGAGTAATTGAGAATAATTGATAAGTTGTAAATTTTGGAGGAATGAATTACGTTATTCCCTTCGTTTCAAAATTCTTATAGTTAAAGAAGTAAAATTTTGTGCAAAATATTTACTTCTTTTACCGTTTTTTTAATAAGATTTTGCCATATTTCACCTAAAATATCTAACTAATCAAGTTTTTACATTTGATTACCAAGTTCTTTTATTTGTTTATTTTGTAACCAAAACATTTTTTCATACACAATTACTATCTATAAATCTGTAAATAAATTCGTTTAATAATCATGTGTCGTTGCATGTGACATATGTCATTTCGAGCAATGATTACTTAAATTTGTGAAAACATTCAGAAATCATGTACTTAGATTGCCTGTTCCTCCGTTCATAGCTAATAATTACTTAAATTTGTGATTTCTTCCTAAAAAATAATAGTCTTTTTCATTGTAAATCCCCACAAAACCCTTTTTTTCTTACTGAAAATTTCATCTTGAAATGGGACCTCCCAAGTTAATTAATCAACTTCAACAGAGTATTTGTTATTTTTCTTCCATTTTATCAAATTAATTCAATCCATAGTTTTAGTTATTTTCTTTATTTTTTATCTGAATTAATTCTCTAAATAGTTAAACTCATTGATGGTATGAGCCCTAAGACTATCTTATATTTTTCTTTTCTTTGTTTATTTTCTCAATAGTCGTCAAAATAAGTTTTTTTTTCTATTATTTATGTCTAAATTAAATAAAAGAGATCATATATTTTCTACCAGCATATATAAGCCAAAATAGTGCATTAGTGTCAGATGTATACAGAGAAAACTTAATCAACTAAAACCAAGTCATCACAAAATTCATATATTTAATAAAGCACTGATATTTCTATCCTAAGAATAATAGCTCGTTAGAAATTGAAATATATTAATCACTATGCAGCACAAATTTAATTTGAAAAAAAAATGGATTTGAGAGAAAAAAGAACGACAAACTTGGAAGAGGCAGATGCGCTAAAACGTATGCAAAAGAATGATAGATACAAATGAATGATAGTGATTTCTGGTTATAAAAAGAGATTAAGTTCTAGGACTATTACTTTCAAAAGACTTTTATTAGATGACAATTTTCAAATTTAAACTAATAAAATATACTGATTTGATAAGCTGAAAATAATAAATATAATCTGATAATATGATTTGGGAATCTTACTTAAAAAGACTTACAAAGATGATAATTTTAAAATTTTAAATTTAAACTAATAAAATATACTAATATGATAATCTGATATGGGGATAATGGATAATGATACTTTCTCTATCTCTAATTGAATGACCATTATTGTCTCAAAATAAATGTTCTTTTAAATTTTTTGATTTAATTTTTTTTCATAATTCATTATATTTTTACAAATCTAAAATTTTGAAAATGAATTAAAAGAATGTTTATTATTTTTTCTAGATTAAAATTAAATTTTTAAAAATGATTCTTAAATTTTGAAAAAAAATCATTCATTATAGGATGGAGAGAATAATACAATTTAAACAAATTAAATTTAATCCAATAAAATAAACTAATCTAATAATCTAAAATCTAATATGGGGGATAATGATAAAAGAAATTAGTGCATGCTCCAAGACAATGTTTCTACTTTCTACTACCATCACATTCCACGTGGCGAGCTGTATAGAATTAACTTAATAATATTTGAATTCAAATCCATGCAAACATAAATAAGATTAGATAGTTAATAAAAAGTTTTATTAAATAAAAATGAAAGCAATCAATAAAAAGATTCTTATAAGCTCAAAGGAATTAAAATTACAATAAAATGAGATGAAAATAATCTACATTCTTTCTTTACCATAGCCATTACATGTTTCAAGTTATAAAAAATCTGAAATTTAAATAAGAACTTAGTTAAAATTGAAAAACTATGAAAAAAAGCATTGAAAAGGAATTAGTTACAGAGACAACAACAATGATTTTTTAAGATTGCTATTCTGCACAATAAAAAAATAAGAACTAAAAAAAAAAAAGAAAAACTATTAGTAAACCAAGATATTGAAGAAATGGAACAACTTTGAAAGTACAATCTTAAACAAAGAGGCAATTAAAAAAAAGTTAAAATTATTAGTGAAAATGGTTTATTCCTACTACATTTCATTTATCTTGGATGAGTAACCAAATAATCATCATAATATTGATCCCATAGAATGTGCTTCAGCTGAAATACATTTACACGAATGGTTAACATACACAAATTTATTTAATCAAACCAAGTCACCACAATTTTGAAGGAAAAAAAACATCAAGTAAATGAAAAGTGAAGGAAAGAGGGCAATACCTAATTGTTGATTTCGATGACGACAGAAGAGAAAATACCTATATATATAAAAAAAAAGTGGGAGTAAGGAATATACTTTATGATCTAATAAGTAATTCCTTATTTTCAGTAGAATTTGAAATTCAAAAGTGAAGGAAAGAGGGCAATACCTAATTGTCTTAAAACTGATTTTTATTCATAGTAGTATTATGTATTTTTAGAATTTTCATCCTAAATTTTAGTATTATATATTTTAGAATTTTCATATGAAATTCAAAATTTCAAATGCTTAAATTAAGGAGTTGTGATAAAAAGAAAAGTTGATTTTTGTAATTACATTAGATAAATATTTGAACTATATCCTTAATTTTAGTAGAAGTGTGAAATATGCAAGTTTATTTTTAATTAGTTTGATATTTTCGGTTTGACATTTGAAACAATTGATTCGAATTCGAATTCGTTTACTAATCGAATCAATATAAAGATTCGAATTCGAATTCGAATTCGATTTTTTCGAATACGAATACCGAATACTCGAATCGAATATCGAATCGAATAAAAAAAGTTCGCTTCGTTTACAACCTTAGGTGTAAGGTAGGGTTTGATTTGGATGGAGAAGAGACGGGAGATTAAGAAGTGAAAGTAGTAGTAAGGTTTCAAAATGCAAAAAATGTGAATTGGTTAAAATGGTATAATTTTATGGACCAAATTGCAAAAAAATTGGTGAGAATAGAAGAATTTTAAGGACCAAAATGTAAAAAATCGGCGAATAAGAGCTTGCCACGTAGCGCGATGTGGAGCTTGAAATTTCTTCTGCTTTAATAGTATATATAGATTTATTAATCCTTGAATTTGGTTAGATTATTCTAGTTTGATTCAAATCTTACGAATAGATTAATTGTGTAGTACACATACATAATGGTACTATTTTTATTTATTTTTAAACACAAGTGATACAATAAAAAAAATATAATATTCAATCCGTGCTAAAATAATTGTTGATATGAATATACCTAAAATAACGATCAATTTTTAAATACAAAAATACAAAATATCATAATAAATTTTTATCAATATACAATGTTAACACGTCAAATGTGATATTTATTATATAATAGATGAAATATAAATTTGCGTGCTTTCTCAAATTCGACCAACGATATAATCTATTCAATATTTAACTTCTGGAATGAGACAATTAGACAATCTTTATTATAATTGTCCTAGAGGCTAAAAATGATGATTTATTAAGAAAATAAAATTATAATTACATGTAAAATAATTTCCAATAACTAAATAAATAATTATAATGAAGATTGTAAGAGTATATTCATATACTTTTATTCAGATTTTTTCTCGATTTTTTTAATTTTTCTCAAACATAAAAGTGGATAATTAATTGACATTTTCTTATCTATTTCTTGTGGGCCATAAACATAAATATGAATTAAAATTCGAAAAAGCTCTCATTATTTAATCATCGCCGCGTTAATGATGGCAGATGAGTCGCCGAAACTCACTTAAATTACATCACTTAAATAAACTCAATAAATAAATTAAATAAAAATAATTTGTATTTTGGCAGTCCCCCAGTTGTCTCCAATTCCTCCAAAAATCCCTCGTGCGCTCATCCTCTTCTTCTCTCTCTCTCTCACACACACACAGTAACAGAAGCTTCACTGTCACACACACACACACACTCACTATAATTTGAGAGAATTGAGATCTTAATAAGTAGTTCTTTCGCCATTGTTTTGCTTTGTAAGGAATCTATCTTGCCTCGGATCTAGGGCTTCTTATTTTACTAATTCTACTCAATTTTAGGTAAACAATTTCATTTCTTTCACCTTTTTATTGCTGGAATTTAAGGCTTTTCAATTTTGATTGGCAGTCTCTGATTAGCCCTGAATTGTACGCTATTGTAATGAATTGTACGCTATTTAATTTTAAAATGATTCCATTGGCAAATATTATTGCTGTGGTTGTTATTGGTAGCGGTGTTGTTGTTGATGTAAGAGTGAGAGGAGGAATTGTTGTTGAAGAATTCGCCGTCTTCTTCACTGCATAAACCATGGAGTAGATATTGGTATGAAGAAGATGAGGTTTGAATTAAGGTTTGGGATAGGAGACGAACCATTATCTGTTGAGAATGTTGAATTATGAGAGAGTTTAAAATGTGAACAGGCATTAATTCTTTTTATGGAACAAAAGCCAAAAAATTGGCTAAAATTAAAGAATTTCAAGGACCAAAATGCAAAAAAATTGGCTAAAAATAGAAGAATTTTAAGGACTAAATTGCAAAATATCAGCGAATAAGCATTTGACACGTGGCGCGACGAGGAGCTTGGGAATTCTTCTGCTTTAATATTATATATAGATACTATAGTATATTAAAGTAGGCGAAAATTAACATGGGTGTGACACCTCATCAAGAAATGGGATTATCTTATATTCTAGGAAGCCACATCATCCTAGCTATTGATGTGCCGAGGCTTTTCAAATTCCGACTCTTAGTTGAGTATATTAGACAATAATATTAGGTATGGTATTAAGTGAAAGTATTGTTCTAAAAAAATAGACTATATATACCATGAATTTATATGATCACTATACATTTTGAAAGGATTATACAAAGTTTATTAACTGAATATACTAGAGAAGAATATTAGATATATAGAGACTAGAAGTGTAGATTTGGTAGGCCTTTCATTTTAAAAGGTCAATAAATTGATACATGATTATCCAACTTTTCGGCTTCTTAGGAATTTTTTGCACTCTCATACCTCCATATCACTTGACTCTTTAATTTTGGATGACTCTTCACATGTCATCTATTAATTAAAATTGATACATGATTATCCAACTTTTCGGCTCCTTAGGAATTTCTTGCACTCTCATGCCTCCATATCACTTGACTCTTTAATTTCGGATGACTCTTCACATGTCATCTATTAATTATTTATAATTATCAATGTCCTTCCATGTTAGGAATTTCTTGCACTCTCACCCACCTCCTCTATGGCTTTTTTCCCCCTATTTTCTTCATACTAGGATGAAACCCGTGCTACGCACGTGATACTTTTTAATTTATTATTAGTCATTTTTTGAGAGATTTTCTTTAGTTATTACCACATTAATTGTTTTTCTGCACGGGTACTTTTAAATTTATTTTTTAAAAAAAATGTTTATGACTTTATTTTATCATAATATATTTATTTTGTTACCACTTACTCCTCCGGTCCCACCTCACTTAATACCTAAGAGGTGGATACAATAATTAAGGGAAAAAAATTAAAAAAAAATGTGTGGTAGAAAATAAAGAGAGAGGGAGAGAGAATGAGTGGGTTAATAGTAGGCTAGTTGAAAAAATTGTGTGCTGAAAAATGAAAAGAGAGAATGAATGGTTGAGACAGAATGAATATAAAATTATAAAAAGATTATCATTTTGAGAAGTCTCAAGTGAAGTAAAACGATCAAGTGAGGTGGAAGAGAGGGAGTATATTGTTTTACTTATTTTAAAGCATGATGAGTTTGCCTCTTCATTCTTCATGATGATCTAACATTAATTTCGTATCATACTATATTCATTTCATTTTAATTAAATTAAAAATAAGAGAATTTTGGTAGTCAGAAAACTTTTTTTGTCCAATGTTTCATCTTCTAAGACTTATTATATGCATATATACTTATTAAATGTTTTAACTTTTAATTTAGTTAATTCATAATTAAGAGACTTTTGATAAGCAAAATATTAATTTACCTACTCATTCATCTCCCTTTAAGATTTATAACACTAAAAAAATATTTAATTCATAATGAATCTATCTTTGAATTTTATATGACTTTTCATATTCAGTTCCTTTAAATTAAGTTACACTTCTAATGTTTCATCTTTTTAGAATTATTATATTCATATATATTTATTAGATGTTTTAATTTTAAATTTAATTCAATTTATATGTAAAGAATTTTGATAATCCAAATATTAAGTCATCTTATAATTCATGTCCTTTAAAGACTTGTTTCATAATTAAAGTATAATTAAATCATAGTGGATCTAACATTTGATTTTAAAAGACTTATCATATTCAATTAATCATTAAAATTAGTTTGCATCTTTTAGGACTTATTATATGAACATATATTTATTGCATGTTGTAATTTAATTTAATTTGATTCATAAATAAAAGACTTTTGATGATCCAAAGTCAACCACTCATTCATCTTTCTTTAAGATTTATAACATAAAAACTTTTTTAAAAAATATGGATCAATCAGTAATTTATATGAGTGTTTTTTTTTCCATTAAGTATTATCTTGATAGTATAAAGTAATAATTTTTTCATGGATCAATCAGTAATTTATAAATATGGAGAGGACTTTTTGTAAAGTTTCATATGGTGGGATAGAAAGTGTATATGTGTCTATGCAAACTTAATTTATATAATTAATTTGATATTTATAATAAAAATTATAAATTAAATATATTGAATAATTGCCTCTCTAAGTATATAAAGACAAATGAAGTAAATTATATATTTTCATCCAGAAAATTGGATCACTAAACAATAAAAATTTTAAGAAAAAAATTATAATAACATAAAAATAAGAAAAAGTTCTAGTTGAAAATGGATGTGAAGTTCATATAACTTGGTAACTCATTTTTGCAACTTAATACTTGAAATTGTATTACATTGATATATACATAATTTGTATTAAAATCAACAACTCCAAAACATAATCTGGAGTAAAAGATAAAGAATAAATTAAAATTAATTAGTAAAACATAATCAAAATATATAAAACATCAACGAAGACCGAAATTAACTCTCAAATAAAATTATGATAAAAAAGCAAATATATAGACATAGCAATTAAAAGGATAACTCACCAAAATGTAAAATAATTTTTTAAACTCAAATCAGAACTAAATTCAAATAACAAATATCATAAAAATAACCAATTGGTTATATTCAAATCAATAAAAAAAATAAATTATGTCGACCTTTTCAGGTTCTATAACGAATTTGTATAAATGAATCTAAGTACTTCACATACCTAAGAAGTTTGGTGGGTAAAGTAAAATCAAACTTATTCCGTCTTAAAATAAATATATTGTGTTTTTTTGATGAAGAGAACAAATAAATATTTATTTTGGACGGAGGTAATAGTAAAATAAAATGATAAGCGGAAATTCAATGAGAATATATATGCAAAAATTATAGAGGTGAAACTTATTCAAATGATGCAATTTTTCTCAATCAATCTAATGTATTCTTTCTCATCAAAATTTGTCCAAGAACTATCTTCCCAACCTAAAGGAAAAGAAACAAAAAAAAAATTGTGAGAAATTAGTGAAAGCTAAATTAAACCATATACATAGATTGAGAAATAGAATGTTAAAAGAAATGGAACAATTGACATTAATGTATGAATCTAAGTACTTCACATATCTAAGAAGTTTGGTGGGTAAAGTAAAATCAAACTTATTCCGTCTTAAAATAAATATATTGTGTTTTTTTGATGAAGAGAACAAATAAATATTTATTTTGGACGGATGTAATAGTAAAATAAAATGATAAGCGAAAATCCAATGAGATAATATATGCAAAAATTATAGAGGTGAAACTTACTCAAATGATGCAATTTTTCTCAATCAATCTAATGTATTCTTTCTCATCAAAATTTGTCCAAGAACTATCTTCCCAACCTAAAGGAAAAGAAAAAAAAAATTGTGAGAAATGAGTATATTTATTTTGGACGGAGGTAATAGTAAAATAAAATGATAAGCGGAAATCCAATGAGATAATATATGCAAAAATTATATAGGTGAAACTTACTCAAATGATGCAATTTTTCTCAATCAATCTAATGTATTCTTTCTCATCAAAATTTGTCCAAGAACTATCTTCCCAACCTAAAGGAAAAGAAACACAAAAAATTGTGAGAAATTAGTAAAAGCTAAATTAAACCATATACATAGACTGAGAAATAGAATGTTAAAAGAAATGAAACAATTGACATTAATGTATAAAGAAGAAGAGAAGTAGGAGAAAGTCTTTCATGTCATACAACAATAAAGACAATATTCCGTTTTAATTTTACATATTTCGTGGAAAGACCATATGTATCCCAAAATGAAGAGTCATTTAGGTCCATTCATCTTCAAGCTAATGTAGGTATTGAATGGAGAATTACAAAAAATATGTTTGAAATAAATATATATAATCTTTCATATTCTTTATTAGTTTATTTCATTTAGGTATAGTTACTGTAATTCATTCACTAACTTGAAATGCATTTTGTCTTATCCTATCATTTGATTAATGAAATTTGATCAATTGAAAAGTCACACTTTTAATGTAATTCATGCACCAACTTGAAGTGTATTTAGTTTTATCATATTATTTGATTAATAAAGTATGATTAGTTGAAAAGTCAAAAGTCACACCTTTAAATGCACAACCTACCTAATGTATACTTCTATTCTATATATATAAGTATGAGTTAGTACTACTAACTATTAGAAGACACTCATATAAGAAATATATATCTTCTTCTATTATACAAATAGTATAAATTTAACTATAGAAATATTGAATAGATAATATAAGACTTTAACTACTACTAATTATATGTAAGAAATAACCATTCACATAACTATTAGAGACTATGAATATTAATAGCTATTAGGGAGAATTCAAAACATCACAAATTAATTAGGGGGTGAATGAGTTGGAAGTCTAAGAATGCAAGAATCACCTTTTTTGGCTTATGTGGCAACACCTTATCAAGTTTGGCCTACTTTAATATACTATAAGTATAGATTTTGCCGGCAGTAGTACAGTGGATTATATCTTCTTCAATGTCATAATTTTTATTGGCATGCAAAGGTGCTTCGATAAGTTCATCCGATATATTTGTTGTACTTTGTTATAATTTTGGTGTTTGGTAGTATGGCTAATTTGGATTAAAAACATATTCTTGATTTTGTTTCAAGTTGTATTTATAGCATCATGGTTTTGATTTTTCTCTTGGTCTTAATCTAATCTCTACTTTATTTTTTTATGCAAACTATGATTTATGTTATTATTTAATATTAATTATACTTCACTTTTGCATATATATTTAATTTTGATTTACTTTTATGCTTTGCTCTTGATTTTTTTTTTTGAGAGAGTTTGCTAATTTATAGATTGATTTAAATGAATACTTTATTTCGACTTGACGACTTTACATTATTTTCTCTTTTGATTATGTTTTAACTTTTTCTATTTTTCTCAAATTTTGATTGGCCTTTTGCTTTAATTTTAATTTTCCCTTTCAAAATATTTTAATATTTGCTTTGATTTTCTTTGTTAATTTTTGTCTATTTTGATTAAAACATTTTGATGAAGAAAACATAGTATATTGAAATTATAATATCTTATGATATGATACATATTATTATTATTTTTATACATATTTCCTTATAAATATATGATCTTAAATTTTATTTTTGTTACAATTTATATTTTTGTTTACATTTTGGCTCAAATAAGAATTTCATTTTGATTTTTTAATTGGTTTATTTACTTTTTAATATAAAATTTGTTTGATTTTCGCTTCGCTTTTGATTTTGTTTTAGGCCTAATTTACAAATTGATTTATAGGTGATTTTTTTTTTTTGCCTTTAAAAAATGTTTCCTTTTGATTTAGTTCTTGCTTTTGTTTTATTTTTATTTCGTATTGAATGTAGTTTTAGATTTATAATTTTTCATTTAATTTAATTTTTTTATTTTTTAACTATTTTGATTATAATTTGTGAAGTATTATAGGAGTATGAAATTATAATATTTTATGATTTTAATTTTTTCATATATATTTTTTATGCTTTCTCTTAAAAATTTAACTCTTATGTTTAACTTTTTGTGGTAATTCATTTTTTTCAAGTTAATTTCAATGTGAATTTAGTTTTGGCTATGAATTTATTATTATTATTTTAATAAAAGATTTATTTTATTTTAATTTTCATTTTAATAATTATTCTCTTTATTTGAATATGGACTTTTTGTACTTTTATTTCAAATTTTATTGGTTTAATTTTTTTTTAATGTTTGTTGTAGTATTAGTTTGTGTTTTGTATGAATTCCTATTTTTAACTTATTTTTTATTTTATTTATTTCATATTTGAGAAGTAAATTTAAATTTAAATCTAATTTTATTGATTTATTTATTGGTTGACTTAGAATTGAAACGTGACTCATTTACAACGTAGGTTATATAGAATTTTTTTTCCTTCATTTGTAATTATTTTTTCTTTTGAGCTAATTTTTATGCCAAAATCTGCTGAGAAACGTGTTTCTCCATAATTTATGGAGAAAACGCACACACACACACGTACTTTCCACCACGCAAAAAATGGCTTCAATGGCGTTTTCTTCAATTCTTAGTACGCCCACCCACAATTTCACTCCTGCAATACGAACCTCAAATCTGCCCCCTCACGTGCTGCCTTTCCATTTTCTATCCTTCAAAACCTCCCTGAGCTCCTCAATTTCACAAAGTGGGTTCTCTTTTTCAGGCACTCCCTCCAACTCTCGATGTCGCTCCGGCGTGGTGGCTGTCATTGACTCCGGCGAAACCTTCATCTTCGATTGCGATGGTATTTACTAGTGTCAAAGTTAATTCTAATACTCCCTCCGCCTCGATCTTCCTAAAAAAAACAATTATTTTTGGATATGTTGGGTGGATTTGGTTCTAATGAGATTGATTTTGTCCGTCTTTTTGTTGTTTACGGATATCTATTAAAAAGGTGCTGGATATCAATTATAAAGCTTCTGGATATCAATTAAAAAGGGTTTGGGTTCTGGATATCAATTAAAAAGCTTCTGGATATCAATTATAAAGCTTCTGAATATCAATTATAAAGCTTCTGGATATCCAGAACTCTTTGAAAGGATATCCAGAACCTTATGTAAGTGATATCCAGAAATTTAGAATTGGCTTCTGGATATAAGTTTTAAGGCTTCTGGATATCCATATTCAATGTTCTGGATATCCAGAACCTTGTGAAAGTGATATCCAGATCAGAAATTTGGTCTTGGCCTTGGATTTGATCTCAAATCTTTTTTTTGGATATCCGTCCCAAAGCTTCTGAATATCAATCCCAAAGCTTCTGGATATCCAGAAACCCGTTTCTCCATAACTTATGGAGAAACGCGTATCTCCCTAGACCTACTCAATTTTTATTACAATTGACATTTTGAATTATTTTTTATTTAATGATTTTAATTTTATTTTTCATTTTTATTGATAATTTTTGGTTTATTTATTTTTATTATGATTTAAGATTATTGTAGATTCAAATTTTTATTTATTTATAAATTTGCGTGAGTTTACTGTAGTAAAATCTTTGACCAATTAAATTTGAATGAGAATTTTATTTTGATTAATTATTTATTTCCTTTTGGTTATTATTTGCATTTTCGTATTTTATTTGGATTTGTTTTTTATATTTTTTGGGCTAATTTTAAGTTGAAATTATGTTTGAAGTTTATTTTCTTTTACTATATGTTTATATTTTATCTTGATTAAGATTTTATTCCCATATTTTATTTATATTCCAGTTTGATTTTATTTTTTTTAATTAATAATTATTGTTTTAGATTTGAATATTAGTCAAAAAAGTTATTCGTTACTTTTATATAATAATTTATAAAATTTTGTTTCTAGGAACTGAAATTACATATTTGTAAAATGTTTGATTTTAAACAAATGTCCCATAAATTTGTTGTGATTTATTTTTATTTTTTTATCATTTCCCTTTAAAAACCAATTATCATACAAAGTTATTGCAATATTAAACGTGACATAAATAATCACCCCTTCACATACTTATTTGAATGAATATATCAATAAAGAGGTGGAATGCAAATGATCAACTCAAGATATGGAAGCATGCCAAGTTAAAGAAAGTGGGTGATCAAAATACATTTAAAAATGATACATTCGAATATATGGATGAACTATAATGTTAAAAAAAAAGTGATTTTCTTAATTCTTTCATCCTTTGATAATAAATTAATAAATATCACTATAATTTGATAATGTTCATTTTATTGAACTATCTTCATATGAAAAAATATAATAATAATATAGTTCATATACATAAAACTACTATTATCTTACTATCACAATGTATGCACTTTTCATTATTTAATATTCAAAAGAATGTCCATTTTATAAATAAAATATAATTATTCTCAGACCCTCATCCCAAAAAATATTCTCTATATCTCGAAAATTTGTCTCATTTAATTTTTTAGTGGTCAACATTAATTGCGTATCAATAACATTTTTTAGATCATTATTAAGTAAACATTAAAGTTTTTTCAAAGTTCAATAATGTTGACCACTACATAAATAGATTTTTTTTTTTTTAAATATAGCTTTTTAAAAATTTATATATCAAAATAACATTTTTAAAAACTTAAGTACCATAGTAGCACTTTTGGCTTGAAATCTAGGGCCCAGTAATTCCGGATTATGAATTCGGAATTACCAATTCCGGAATTTTTTTTTTTTTTTTTTTTTGTTTTCCAAAATTGAATTTCCAAAAATAATATGTCCGTAAATAGGGAGCGATCGCGTCCTTATATAGAGCGATCGCTCCATGTGTACTCCGGCGTCACCAATTCCGAATTCTATTTTTTTTTTTATTTTCCAAAGCTGATAAATTAGGAAAATAATATTTTATGGAAAATAGGGAGCGATCGCACGTTTATGGGGGGCGATCGCTCATAGTGTAATTCGGAATTGATAACTCCGGATTCTATTTTTTATTTTATTTTTTAATACAAAATATAAAAACAAATTAATATTCTGGAAAAAGGAGAGGGCGATCGCCCCCCATATGGAGCGATCGCTCCTTAGTGGCGTATCTTCAAATCCGGAAATGCAAATTCCGGATTTGCTTTAATTTGAATCCGGTTATACCATCTCCGGATTCAAATTTTCCATTACTTTCCAATTGAAACACAATTGAAACACAGGGAAGAAGAAGGGAAGAAGAAGGAGCAAGTGCAGTGAGAGATAGAGAAAGAAAGAATTAAGGAGAAGAAGAAGGAGAAGGAGAAGGAGAAGGAGAAGGAGAAGGAGAAGAGAAGAAGTTTAAAGAGTTGTGAGAGAAAGTGTTACTTTGGTACCTAAGAATGGTTAGTTATATTTCTTTTTTTAATTTATTTTGAGTTGTTAATTTTAGCTATATATATTTTTCTAAGAATTTTTATTTGTGCATTTTTATATAATTTTTTGTTAAAACTATTGTGATTTATGTACTTAATTTTTGATTGTCAATGAATTAAACAATTGTAATTTAATTTTTGCCTAGTTAGAATTTTTTTAAGTTAAATTTAAAATAAAGTGTTTGTTAAAATTACTTTGACAAACATGTTGCAATTTTTCTATTTAAATGTAGCAAAACTTTATGTCCCATTTAAATTTAATTACTATTAAATTTTTGTATTTCAGATGAATCAACATGAACAACAACAATTTATTGATCTGGGCAATCGATCCACATGTATTGACTTCTCAGGATACACATAGATCTAAATATATTTGGGAGGGACAACAGTTAACCAATTTAAGACCTAGGCGTGGTCCAGTACTTCCAGCTAGAGTTGATTGGAGGATAGAAGATAAGCTTATAAATACAGGATTTTATGGAGTGTATTTATTAGGTCATATATAATATGATTGGCATTTAATTGAGGCTTTGATTGAAAGATGGCGTCCAGAGACCCACACTTTTCACTTACCTGTAGGGGAGATGACCATCACCTTAGAGGATATTGGCATGTTGTGTGGTCTTCCTGTAGACGGAATGCCGGTGACTAGTTCGAAACTAGTAGGAGTGCGGGCGTAGGTTGAGATTGTTGAGGAGTTATTTGGGGTTGCACCCTCGGCTGAGACATCAAAAGAGGTGGAATGATATCAATGAGATGGGTTCTAGGACACTTCCTCATTTTGAGCAGCTTCCCAATAATGCGTCTCGAGAGCATATGATTGAGACATATACTCGAGCCTACATTTTCTTATTATTGGGGTCATACATTATGCCCGTCTCGTCTGATAACCTAGTGAAGTTGATGTACCTCGCACTTCTTAGGGAAATAAATAATATTGGTCAGTACAGTTGGGGTAGTGGAGCGTTGGCCTTCTTGTATAGGGAGATGTGTGTAGCATCTCAGCACGATTCGAAAGGGTGTGGTGGCTTCTTAACCATTGTACAGGTATGTCAATTATAAATGATTACATTATGCTAGTGGACTTAATCTGTTTTGTACGTAATGATAATTTTTTTATAGCTTTGGGCATGGGAGAGGTTGTTGTGTACACAACCTAGGAGACAGGATGCAATAACACACTGCCGGATTGCAACCAGCCCGGTTTGGACTTGCATCGATTAGTCGGCAAGGTCCTGGTTGGGGCGTTAACTGGATGCAAGAACATGGTCAGCACATAGCAATGTGGAATGAACGGGAGTTTAATGTCGTTGATGGAGAGTTGGGTGAAGTGGTATGAGCTACCATCACCCCTATTTGACATGGTATAGGCGTATTACTCGATCGCTCATCCACAATTCGTCTAATGTGGAGGGACTAGGAGTTCGAGCCACGTTCGGCTTGGTTATGAGGGTGTGGTAAGTTATATATTACATACAATGATTTTACAAAAAACAATACCATTTTTCCGTATTAATTAATTTTAGTTCATTGTTTTGAACAAATTCAAAGTCTCCAAGGGATGTACATATATAGCCAGAATGCCACATCCTTGGAAGACCTGGCGAATTACACTCAACAATGTGTCACTAACACACTGACACATATTAGGGAAGCGGCATCGCAAGCCCAAGCTCCCCCTCCAATGATTGATCATACTGCTGAAGAGGAGCCACGGAGGGAGAATCGGGTTCGTAGGCGTGGCGGATTACAGCTGCAGGATGAGCCGAGATGCAGGGATCAATACGGTGATATGCATCAGTTTGAGTTCAGTCAGACAGAGTTCACCCGGACAGACGGGTAATTCTTTTACCGAAATGATGAATCGGTTTGGTTTCACGAACGCGCCTCGAGCTCCTTCCTTCTTCTAGCAATTATACCCAGGACGCTTTGAGCAGTGCATTCGGGATTCCGGGATTTAGGCCTAGTTTCCATTTGCCTCGTGTGCGAAGTTTCCAGAAAGTCCCAAGATGGATCATCCTCATCCTCATCTCAACAATCTAGATCGGGTGGTCGTCGTATGCCAGGAGAGGGAGTAGGATTCGCAATCCTCCCGATGAATTTACCCCGTCTAATTATCCTTGACGGGTATCCTACGTGACCGGGATGTGGTCAATTTTCTATAATACTTATTCTTTTTATTATTGTTAAGTTTTGTACTCTATATTTTTTTTTAATAAAGATTACAATTTGAAAACTAACTGAAATTTCTGAAAAACTAACTGAAAAACGTTAAAAACTGACTGAAAATTCTAAAAAACTAACTGGAATTCTGAGAAACTAACTGAAATCGTTAAAAACCTGAAGAAAATTCTAAAAAAAACTAACAAAAAACGTTAAATAACTGATTGGAATTTGAGAAAAGAGGGATGGACAAGGGAGCGATCGCTCCATCGTATAGGGCGATCGCTCCAAAATTCCAGTAACTTCGCGTGAACGCGCGAATGGAAGAGGGCGATCGCCCCTAATGTAATCCGGAAGTAATAATTCCGGATTCTTTAAATAAAAAAAAAGTATAATATAAATAAAAAATATTATTAAATGGAAGAGGGCGATCGCCCCATAAACGTGCGATCGCTCCCTATTTTCCATAAAATATTATTTTCCTAATTTATCAGCTTTGGAAAATAAAAAAAAAAAAATAGAATCCGGAATTGGTGACGCCGGAGTACACATGGAGCGATCGCCCTATATAAGGACGCGATCGCTCCCTATTTACGGACATATTATTTTTGGAAATTCAATTTTGGAAACCAAAAAAAAAAAAAAAAACAATTCCGGAATTGGTAATTCCGGAATTCATAATCCGGAATTACCAGTTCCGGATTTCAAGCCAAAAGTGCTACTATGGTACTTAAGTTTTTAAAAATGTTATTTTGATATATAAATTTTTAAAAAGCTATATTTTTTAAAAAAAATCACATAAATACGTGAAGGTTGAAACTAAATTTTTTATATAAAAGATAAATTATAATCATTTCTAAATAATTATAATTTCAAAAATAATTAATGCATACTCCCGTGCGAAGCACGGGCTTTTTACTAGTAAGTATTGATTTAGTGCCACATAAGTATTGATTTGGTGTCACGTGGCACTCTAGATTTCAAGTTTTTTCAAAACTTGTCCACATGGCGTAACCATAGGTTTTCGCCTTGACTTTTATATATATATATAGAGAGATTTCGTGTATTAATTAATTCCATAAAGAAAAAAAAATTGTGTCAATTTGTTAATTTTTTATTCGAATAAAAAGAAAGAAAGAGTAAGTCAAAATTAATTTATTTTTTTCCTTCAGAATTGTTAAAATTGATTTAAATAAAAATTTGGTCCCTTAACTTGGCACTTTTTATTAATTTGGTCATCCATGAATAATGTTTTTTAGTTTGGTCCCTTATGTTGCCTTTTTTGCAAATATGCCCCTTTTGTTTGTGGAATATTTGTAAATACCAAAAATACCCTTGTACTAAATAATAATTTAGTCCCTATACTTAACACTTTTTATCAATTTAGTCCTTTATGATCGTTATTTATTACTTTGTCTCCTCTCTATATTTTTGCTAATTTATAAACATTATTTAAAAATATCCCTTACGATACCTATTATGAGTTTTCAAATTTTTGCATCCAAACTATAAAATAATTATACATTTTCATATGAATAAAATTATAATTATAATTTCTTATAGTTAGAAAACTGAACATCGAGTACATAGTAACGGGTATTATTGACTAAGTGTTAAAAATTAGCAAAAATATAGCATGAACAAACTAATAAAAAAAATATCATAAGGAACTAAATTGATAAAACTGTTAAGTTTAGGGATCAAATTATTATCTAGTATAAGGGTATTAATGGTATTTTTAAATATTTCACAAATCGAAGGGGCAAACTGGCAAAGAAAGCCAATATAAGGGACCAAACTAATAAAAAAATCATAAGAAACCAAACAAATAAAAAGTGACAAGTTTAGGGAACAAGTTATTATTTAATCCTTAAAAATTTTAGAAATTAATTTGGAAATTTAATTTCATGTGATCATAACTCAAAAATAATGAGATCTTTAAATTTTAAATTGACAAAATTTTCACTTAAAACAATTTTGACAAAATTTTAATGTTAAACCAAAATTTTAAACATCCGACAAATTTTGATTCCCAAGTTCCATTTTGAAAGTACGGGCTAAGTTTAGACCCCATTTAGGCCAAAATACGGGGAAAACTTTTTTTTTTTTAATTTGAAAAAACGAATTTTTGAACCAGCTGAATCGTGCGGTAATATTTTTGTAAGTAATTGAAAATTTATAAAAAAAACTTGATGACATATTTGTAAATAATCAAAAATTCTCAACACTCCCTGACACTCTCCAATACACCAACGGGCACTATCTAGCACACGGACCGGTCATCTTAAATACTACCACCAACCATTTTAATATTTCATTTTATAAAAACTTCGAAGGTCCATTTGAGAGCCTAAATAACGTCTTTTTTAGGTCTTGAAATTCTCTTCGATTGCATATGGTGTGCGTTCTGTGGTTAATCAGAAGTCAAAAGTTACGCTTTTTGTCGCACCTGCGCTCAAACGACTACATAATAGCATTTTAAAAGACATGAACTAGCATTATTAAACATGTGCAGTGACGATATTTTGTAAGATTTTGGAAAAAACTTGTTTGTATATTGATTAACCATGAATATATATAGTACAATATGAGGAGTCCTTTCTATAAAAGGATTTGGAGTCCTAAACTATACAATTAAGTGATTTGGTTTCCTAATACAAATACAGTACTAAATATACATGAATACCATATAGAAACCAAATCTAGGTAGGAAACTTCAAGGCAGCTGTCAACTGACGAGGCGGGCGCCTGGAGACACACGAGGCGGACGCCTGAGAGACAGTGGCAATGGTTGAGGCATTGTGAGTCTGAGGCGGGCACCTGGCCTTAGATGAAGCGGACGCCTTGCATCCAGAAGGTATAGCCGTGTTCTGTTGAAGACGAGGCGGGCACCTGGAGACACACGAGGCGGACGCCTAACTTCCAGCACCTGTGGCCGTGGTATGACGAATCTGAGGTGGGGCCTGGCAGGATCTGAGACTGGCACCTCATTTGTACTTGGAGGAGAATCATCCTTAGAGTCATCTTTAATACGCCCCCGCAAGATGGACGATCCGAGGAGAAGACCAATCTTTGAAGTAAGGTGTTAGAAGCGTATACGAGGTAGTGGTTTTGTTAAGATATCCGCCAGTTGATCCGAACGAGAAATGTGTTGAACACGAAGAGAGCCGGATTGAACTTGTTCACAGACAAAGTGAAATGAGAGAGCCACATGCTTCATCCGAGAGTGGAATACCAGGTTAGCAGAATAGGTTGTAGCACCTAGGTTGTCACAGTAGACCACAGGTGTAGCGGGCAAGGAGAATCCAAGCTCAGTAAGTAGGTCCTTGACCCATGTGAGTTCAGCAGCGGTGTCAACAATTGCTCGAAATTTTGCCTCAGTTGTGGATCGAGCGAGAGCACGTTGCTTGCGGGATGATCAAGTGATGGGTTGCACCCAAGATAAACTAAGAACCCGAAAGTGGACACAAAGTCGTCTTTGTCACCTGCCCAGTCCGCATCACAGAATGCATGAAGGGAGGGAGGAGACTTGGCAAAAATCTGAAGACCCAAATGCATAGTGCCATGAAGGTAGCGGAGAAGCCGCTTGAGTGCAACCCATTAAGGAGGTTGAGGGTTTTGCATGAACTGAGCGAGTTTGTTGACGGAGAAGGCAATATCGGGACGAGTGAAGGACAGATATTGAAGTCCACCAACAATGGCACGATAGGGGGTAGGGTCAACAGCGGGAGTGGCAGTGGACCGAGTGAGGGGTGGTGATGTGACCATGGGAGTTGGGAGTGGTTTGCAGTCAATCATATTGTGACGGGTGAGAAGATCATGGATGGATTTTTTTTTAGAGAAGGAGCCCATCATGGTTTGGGACTACTTCGACACCCAAGAAGTAGGATAAGGGGCCAAGATCTTTTAGAGAGAACCGGTGTGATAGACTGGTGATGAATGACTGAAGGTGAGATGGAGAGGGTCCGGTGATAATGATGTCGTCGACATATACTAGCAAGTAGATTGGGGAAGGGGATGTGTTTAGTATGAAGAGGGAGGGGTCGGCTAAAGAGGGGTGAAAGCCAAATGATGTGAGGTAGGTTTTGAGTTCATGAAACCAGGCACGAGGGGCCTGTTTGAGACCATAGATGGCCTTGGAAAGACGGAAAATGGAGGACGGGTTGGCGGAGTCCTCAAATCCGGGGGGTTGGGTCATAAACACAGTTTCAAAGAGGGTACCTTGAAGGAAGGCATTGTTGACATCAAGTTGGCGAAGTGGCCAATGATTGGTGGTGGCAAGAGAGAGGATAAGTCGGACAGAGGCTGGTTTTACAACTGGGCTAAAGGTGTCGGTATAGTCAACACCGGGTTGTTGGTGAAAACCCTTGGCTACAAGTCGAGCCTTGTATTTCTGAATGGTGTTGTCGGGATTGTATTTGATGCGAAAGACCCATTTGCATCCGACAATATTATGAGCTGTGGTGGGGGGAACCAGAGACCAAGTGTTGTTGCGGGTTAGAGCTTGAAATTCTTCAATCATGGCATTACGGCAGTGGGGAATGGATAGGGCTTGTTTGGTGGTGGTGGGAAGGCTTGTGGGTGAGGTGAGAAGGGAAAGGTTGGCATACTTTGGGTTGGGTTTGGTGATGCCATGGGATAGTCTTGTGGTGATAGTGTGGGTGGGAGGTGGAGGGGAGGCAGGGTTGGGAGTAGGTGGGGTAGTTTCAAGCTGAGAGGGGGTGGGGGTTCATTTGGAGTGAGATTGGAAGAAGGATGGGTTGGGGAGGAAGGGGTGGGGGAGGAGGAGGGGGGTGGGGTTAGGGGGGAGGTGGAATAGAGGAGGTGGTGTTTAGAATAGGGAGAAACAGGGTGTGTCGTTCAGAGGGAAGAGGAGTGGAAGCAGTGGGGGAATTGGTGGTGAGGGAGTTGTATGGGAAGGTGGTTTCAACAAAGCGGACATGGCGGGAGGTGTAGACACGATGGGAAGTGGGATCAAGGCAGTAATATGCACTTTGCGTAGGTGAGTAACCAACGAAGATACATGGGATGGATTTAGGGGCTAGCTTGTGGGAAGTGTATGGGCAGAGCCAGGGATAGCAGAGGCAACCAAAGCTATGTAACTTGGTATAGTTTGGAGGGGAGCGGAAAAGGCGGAGGTAGGGGGAATCATTAGTTAGGGTGGGAGTAGGCAATCTGTTTATGAGGTAGGTGGCAGTGGTGAGAGCATAGGGCCAAAGGGTGAGGGGTAGGTTGGCATGGGAAAGGAGGGTGAGACTCGTTTCAACAATGTGGAGGTGACGACGTTCGGCGTAGCCGTTGTGTTCAGAAGTGTGAGGGGGTGTAGTAAGGTGGGTGATGCCATTTTGACCAAGGGTGGGTGTGAGTTTGAGGTATTCACCCTCGTTGTCGGAGTAGATTTGAATGATGGGGCGTTTGAAGTATTTTTTGACTAAAGCTTTGAAGCGAAGGAAGGTGTTATAAGTGTCGGATTTGTGTTTGAGAGTGTAAAACCAAATGTATTTAGTGAAGTGATCGACAAAGATGACATAGTATTTAAAATTGTCAAGTGAGTAAATTGGAGAGGTCCATACATCCGAAAAAATGAGATCAAGGGGAGCATGTGAGACAAGAGTAGAAGATGTAAATGGCAGCTTGTGGCTTTTATTAATAAAACAAGAATTACAAGGAGATAAGCTAGAGGAAATAGATAAACTAAACTTGCTACGTAATAAACTAAGAATGGGGGAAGCGGGATGTCCTAATCTATGATGCCATAGCTGTGAGGAGAGAGAGCTTGAATGAGCTTGAATGGGCGGATGGTGCCAAATATAGACACCATCCTCAAGGTTTCCATGGATAAGAGTTTGACTCGTGGCTTTGTCCTTGATAAGAAAAGAAGAATGTGAGAATTCAATGATGGCATTGTTGTCATGACAAAATTGAGACACGGATAGAATGTTGCGAGTAATAAGAGGGACATGCAAGACATTATTAAAATTGAGAGGGGAGGAGGATGTGGGGAGAGAGAATGAACCTATGTTGGAAATCGGAAGAGAGGAATCGTCGCCAATAATGACGTCGTCACTGTTATTGTAGGGTGTGTGTAAGGCAAGGTTGGAAAGATCGTTGGTGATGTGATTGGTTGCACCACTGTCGATGAGCCAAGAAAGGGGTGGAGGGGGTTGGGATAGGCTGCGGTGTGAGCTTGGGGGTTAGGTGTTGGATTACAGTTTTGGCAAGAAAGAGGGGAGAAGGTCACGGTGGGGTGGTCGTGCTTAAATTGGCGACATTGGGAGATGACATGACCAATGTTGCGGCAATATTGGCACTTTCCTTTAAAGGGGAGGGGTGAATGGTTTGAGCTAGAGGATGGAGAGGGGTTGGTAGTGCGGTGGTAGCCACGGTTGGGGGATGGACGGGTTTGGGTGGTGAAGGCGGTGGTGGGGAGAGGAGTGGTGGTGGTGGATTGTTTAAGGGTGAGTTCATGTTGGATGAGTTTTTCGTGTATGGCTTCAAAGGAGATAGGGTTGACTCGGGCTCGGGTGGAGTCTATGACGGGTTTGAAGGTTTCATAGTCCAAACCTTTTAGGATGGTGTAGATTATATCCTCGGAATCCATGGCAAGCTTGTCGGTGTAGGATTTGACAGCATTCATGTAATCAGAGATGGATAGTTGGTTTTTGGTAAGGTTTGCAAGGTTTTCTTTGATTTGAAGGATGTGTCCATGGGAGGGGTTGGCATAGGTGGTTTTGAGGATGGTCCAAGCTTCGTGGGAGGTTTTGGCTTGGTGGACAAGGGGAGCAATAGCGGGATCTAAGGTTCCTATGAGGGCTCCAAGGATAAGGCGGTCTTGGCGAGACCAAGTGATGGCTGCCGGATTGGGAATAGTGGTGGTGGTGGCTGATTTGGCCGGTTCATCGTCCGTTTCAACGGTGGCTAGGGTATTGATGGTGATGTTATCCTCGGGTTTTGGGTGGGTTCCATCAACAAACTTTAAGAGGTCGAGGCGAAAGAGGATAGAGGTTATTTGGGATGCCCATGTGAGATATAGGTTAGGGGGTGAGGGTGCGGCAATAGGATAGGTTTACTAGGAAGAGAGGTTGGTCGGGTTGGGCAGCGTTTGGAATGGTGGAGGAAGCTCCGGCCATTGCAAGGGTGGGGTGGGGCTGCCGAAAATTGGGAGAAGTTCTTAGGGTTTTGGGTTTTGAATCTTAATGCTCTGATAACATGTAAGATTTTGAAAAAACTTGTTTGTATATTGATTAACCATGAATATATATAGTACAATATGAGGAGTCCTTTCTATACAAGGATTTGGAGTCCTAAACTATACAATTAAGTGATTTGGTTTCCTAATACAAATACAGTACTAAATATACATGAATACAATATAGAAACCAAATCTAGGTAGGAAACTTCAAGGCAGCTGTCGACTGACGAGGCGGGCGCCTGGAGACACACGAGGCGGACGCCTGAAAGACAGTGGCAACGGCCGAGGCATTGTGAGTCTGAGGCGGGCACCTGGCCTTAGGTGAGGCAGACGGATTGCATCCAGAAGGTGTAGCCGTGTTCTGTTGAAGACGAGGCGGGTTCATGGAGACACACGAGGCGGACGGCTGACTTCCAGCACCTGTGGCCGTGGTATGACGAATCTGAGGCGGGCGCCTGGCAGGATCTGAGGCTGGCGCCTCATTTGTGCTTGGAGGAGAATCATCCTTAGAGTCATCTTTAATATATTTATCACTCAAACGGGGTGTGCCGGTACAAGTATTTTGTTGTGCCATTTCACTTAAATATTTTGTTGAATGTATATTAATTGCTATTAATATATAGAAACCTCTGAAATTGATATTTAGTAGATTTGTTTGTCATGATCGTGGTCAAGTCCATGACCTTGTTCAAATGTACTTATTAATTTATATTAAGAACGCTTTAATATTGATATCCAGAACCATTTTATGATGATATCTAGAAGGTTTGTTATGGACTTAGCGATAACCTTATTCAAATGTGATTGTTAATTGATATCTAGTTGTAGTGTTTTTAATGTCTGTTCCATTGTTTTTGACTGACAGTTGTGCGGTTTTTGATTCCCAATGCGCACTAATTTTCACTTATTTACTAAAATATCACATCACACAAAATCTCACTTACTTATAACAAAAATAACATCGCACAAAAACACGTTTTACAAGAGATCAACTCCCAATTTAATTAAGTCCCCAAGTTTAAACGCTACTTTATCATTAATCAAACTTTAACCACGACTTTTGTCAAATTCTCACTTCAATTTTAATTCCATCCTATTTAAGGTTTTAATTACTTAAACAATTCATCACTAGACGACCAATGTCATGTCTTTCAAATGCAATCTTACATAAATGATAAAGTTATACATGAAATGAAATGTCCAAATTAATTTCTAAAATTTATTGAATACTCCCTCCGTCCCGTTCGAAGCTTCACCTTTTACTCAAATGGGTGTCCCGATAGAAGCTTCACCATTCCTAAAATGGAAAAGGTTTATTAATATTCTATTATACATACCCCACTTCTCATACTCACATTCATAAATTGTGGGGTCCACTTGTCATATCCACTAATTTTTCCTCCTCACATATTTAAATTGTGGGTCCCACTTGTGATACTCATTCACTTATTCTCTCTCACAACCATTTTCCACTCAACACTTTTCTTAAATTTTGTTCCACTTTCAAAATGATGAAGCTTGGGCTGGGAGAGAGGGAGTATTTATTTAGAGAAATGACTTGCTCTTTGCTTTAAAATCCTAAAAGGTAAGCTTTATGAGTGTCCGGAAAATTAGAAAGTCTTTTACCAATCGAGTGCCCACTAATTATTCATTTCACCAGAATGTCCACTAACTAGTGCCCACTAATTATTGACAGGAGACTTATTAAATAGTGGCCACTACTTATTCATTTCACCAGCAAATATCTTATCTCTTCTCTCAATTTATAGAATCCATGTCCAGTGTGTGAGTGATCGAGCCATTGGGAGAAAGCTTGGATATGAAAAAGCTCATTTTTGAAGCGTCGGTAGAAGGAAGTGTATCTTCCTTGCTAGGATTGCTTCGAGAAGATCCATTAATTCTCGATAGAGATATTATACTAAATCCTTACAACGAGACACCCCTTCATGTGGCATCAATGTTAGGCCATCTTGATTTTGTCCGAGAGATTCTCAGACAAAAGCCTGAGTTAGCTACAGAGTTGAACTCTAGAAGATCTTCCCCTCTTCACTTGGCATCAGCAAAAGGGTACGTGGAAATAGTGAAGGAGTTGATATTGGTCAGCCCTGACACGTGCCTTGCACGTGATAGAGATGGATGGAATCCTGTCCATCTTGCAGCCATGAAAGGGAGGATCGATGTTTTGAAAGAGTTGCTCCGAGCTAGGGTTCTTGCAGCTAGAGCCATGGCACACAGGAATGAGACTATCTTGCATTTATGTGTTAAACACAACCAGATAGAGGCTTTAAAGCTTCTAGTGGAGACTCTTAGTGATCACGAGTTCGTTAATTCTAAGGATGATGATGGACATACTATTTTACACTTAGCAGTGGCGGATAAACAGATTGAGGTATTTATGTAACAATTATTTTCTGTTGTTAAACATAGTAACCCCCCCCCCCCAAAAAAAAGGAAGATAGAAATTCACATATAATAAGAATATACTCCCTTTGTCCAATAACACTTTTGCACGAGTTCCATTGGTTGTCCCATAACAAATTGCACTACCGAAATGATAAGTTTAAAATATTTATAATTTACTCCCTCCGTCTCACCCAATTGTGAACCATTGACCAAGGCACGCCGATTAAGAAATATTATTAAGATAATGAAAATGTGTGGTAGAAAATGAAGAGAAAGAATGAGTGGAGTAAATAGTAGGTTGATTGAATAAATTGTATAGTGGAGAATGAGTGGAGTTAATGAGTGGGTGGGGTAGAGAGAATATAAAATATTAAAGGACATACCATTTATGGTAGTTCACACTGGGCTGGGACGGACCAAAAGGGAAATAAGTATACACTGGGCGGGGACGGAGAGAGTATTCATTGTGACTCACTTGTCATACTCACATCAACTATTTACTTACTATTCTCTGCCCCACTTTATCTCTCCACCTTACTTTTCACACTCACACCTCCTCAGTTTTTCTTAACTTCCGTGTCCCAAAATTTTGTGCAAAGATCCCTGGGACGGAGGGAGTAAATTTTTTCTATTTTCAGTTATTAAACATACCCCCAAAATAGATAGAAATTCTCTATTATAAGAGTTTTTTTTTTACTATTTTCTGCTTTTATGCAAACTTTCATTCATCAATTTCTTATCAGCTCTAAAATTTATGCAGACCATAAAATTCTTGCTTCGGAATACTACAATAGAAGTGAATGAGCCAAATGCAGATGGGGTTACAGCAATGGGTGTTTTAGCACTATCCCAAAGAGATGTGAATGACAAAGAAATCAAGGAGAACCTTACAAGTGCAGGCGCCATTGAAGAAAATAGAAACAATTCAAAGCAGACGCAAAACCATACAGAAACTTTATTGAGCCGGAGGGACTTGGCCCTCCTAGAACCTCCAGCATCAAAAAAGAAAATAGTGGAAAATGGTCCCCAAAACCAGGAAAAATGGTTGGAAGAAAAACAAAGCACGTTAATGGTGGTGGCATCACTAATAGCAACCATGGCATTCCAAGTTGGCGTGAACCCTCCAGGGGGTGTTTGGCAAGATACCAACGATAACCATAAGGCAGGCTACTCTATAATGGCATCTAATGCTTCATCTACTTACAGGTTGATGGTAATTACCAACACGGTTAGCTTTATTGCGTCGCTTAGCATTATTCTACTGCTTATAAGCGGGTTGCCAATCAAGAGGCGTATATTCATGTTTATTTTGATGGTTATAATGTGGATTACTGTAACCTCTACTTCACTTACTTTCCTCCTCGCCATGATAACTCTTTCGTATGGTCTTGATTCGGATGTCCCCTTTTTGGTAATGGTTAATACGGTAGTTCAGGTGACGTGGGAGTTGTTATTGGTAATTCTCATCTTGTTTCACGTCATCCGTCTCATAATCAAGGGCATCCCCAAGCTAAGAAATTACTATAATTCCCAAAGAAGAGGAAGGTGTAAACAGTAATACCGAGATCACAAAATGATCCGTTCTATTCTCAGAAGGTTATTGTGATTTGTATATATTTGGTAGACTTATATTGTCTTGGTCAATAGTTATTTCATACCTTAGTTAGAATATTCATTCCATGTATTAGTCAGTAAGTAGGACTCTTGTACATTATTATGAATATAAAAATACAAATCTCCACTGAGGATATCTCACGTTTTGGAGAATTTCTCATACTCTCTTCTTCACGTCAATGAACCCTATTGGGTAGTCTTATATGGTATCAGTCACCATTTAGATCCATGGCCGCTTCTCCTTCGTCCGCCATGTCTCCTCCTTGTTCAACTCTTAAAACTTCCGCTGCAACCCCTCCCACCCTTCCTCTTACTCTGAACATCCAATCTTTCCTCGGGCACTGTCACTTGAACAACGACAATTACCTCAATTGGCGATCGTTGTTCTTTACCGTATTGACCACCTTCAAACTTACGTTTGCTGTGCTGCAAACTGAGCCTCCTCCGGCCACTCTTGAAGATGGGACAGACAACCCTTGGCTTGATTACTTTAATCAAGCATCGAGCCTAGCACTAGGATGGATCAAAGCGACTGTCTGCTCCAAAATTCAGTCGCGAGTGAACCCATGCGTCACTGCTCCTGCTGCCTGGAATCTACTTGAAAAACGATTCGGTGGCAAGTCTAGAGTTCATGTTCAGAAACTCAAAGCCGATCTAAACTCACTCTCCAGGCGTTCGGATATGAGCATAGACGATTATTTTCTTTATGCCACTTCCATCTCTGACGCCCTTGCCAAAGCAGGTGATGTTTTGTCCGACGAGGATCTTCAACAACGCATAGTGTCCGGACTTGGGTCAACATACAAGGAGTTCATCACGTCTCAAAATAACAAACCTGCTGAATCCCTTGACGATCTCCTCGATTTGTTATTACAGGAAGAAGATTTGCAGACTAGGTTTTCTCCTTTGGCTCTCAATCCGACAACTGCTCTTGCTGCTGGTAAGGACACTCCGGCTTCTCACCCTTCTTCATATAATATGTCCGGTGGTAGTCCTAATCCGGGTCGTAACCAAGGAAATAACAGGAACAAAGGGGGTCGTGGAAATTCTGGTAACAAAAATCGTGGAGGTACTAGCAAGGGGAACCATGGAATTTTGCCAACACCCAATCCCATTCCTAACCCTTCTCAATACCACCAACAATTTAATGCACCAAGACCCCCCCACCCTACTGGCCGAACCACCACTCCATATTACCCACCAAATCCATTTACCCATGTTACCAACACAGCTTGTCAACTTTGTCATAAACATGGTCATACCGCCCCTCAATGCAAGGATCTGGGTAATTATGCATTGTACACTCATCAGGCTCCTGTCTCATCACCTTCATCCGAGTACCATCATGGTCAGGGCAATCCATCTTACGTTCTTGACACCGGGGCAACAAATCATATGACTGCATCCATGGACGGGTTCTCTCATGTTACTCCCTACTCAGGTAGTGATGCGGTCACTGTGGCTAATGGTACTCGTATCCCCATCTCTTCTATAGGCCATGCCTCTGTCTCTTCTCATAATAGAAATTTTATTCTTCGTAATGTTTTATGTGTTCCTAACATGCATAAATCTTTACTTTCTATTCGTCGTTTCTCTCTTGATAATAATTGCTTCTTTGAGTTTAATGGTTTTGGTTTTCGTGTGAAGGACAACACCACGAAGCAGACCATTCTTTCTGGCAGTAGCTGTGATGGACTCTACACACTTCGGTTCGATCCATCTTCTCGAGTCAATCCTTTGGCCCTCATTGGGGAACGTGCTTCGTCGTCCACTTGGCATGCCCGTCTTGGACACCCGTCATCTCAGGTTTTCAAGTCCTTAGTCAAAAGAGTCAAAATTCCAATTAGTGGATCCGTCTCAAATAAATCTTGTTGTCACATTTGCCCCTTAGGAAAATCGTGTAGTTTACCTTTTTCTACTCGTAATTTTCATTCTACTGAACCATTAGCTTTGTTGCACTTGGATGTATGGGGTCCCTCCCCAATTACTTCAAATAGTGGTTTTCGTTATTATTTAAGCATTGTTGATGATTTCTCTCGATACGTTTGGTTCTATCCTTTGCTTAGAAAATCTGATGTTGTGGATGTTTTCTCTACATTCAAAACTCAAGTTGAAAACCAACTAAGTCGTAAAATCGCTGCCATACATACTATTAAAACCATTCAAACAGATGGGGGTGGTGAGTTCATGAATAGACAATTCTTTGTTTTTCTTAAAAATCATGGAATAAAACATCAATCCACTTGTGCCCATACACCGCAACAAAATGGAACCGTTGAACGAAAACACCGCCACATTGTCGAAATGGGATTATGTTTGTTAGCACAATCTGGGGTACCTCAAAAGTATTGGTTAGAAGCTTTTAGTACAGCCGTCTTTTTAATTAATCGGCTACCAATGCGTTTGTTAGGATACATCTCTCCTCATCAAAAGCTACTCAAGAGAACTCCGAACTACATGTTCCTAAAAACTTTTGGTTGTTTATGCTTTCCCCACCTTGTACCATATAATAAACATAAACTCATGCCTAAATCAACTCCATGTATTTTTTTGGGATATGACATTTTCAGGAAAGGATATCGGTGCCTTGATCAATCAACGGGCAGACTATATGTTACCCGACATGTTCTATTTGATGAGAACACTTTTCCCTTGGCAAAATCTGGTTCCACATCATCTGGTAACAACTTTGAGCATCCTGGTATTACTTCTGGCCTGTTTGGCCCTCTTGATATGTTGTGAAAATCACGCCCACGCAGCGGAAAACGGACCGAGCTAGGAGGAATAATAAGATGTAACACACACGAAAAATAAATCACACACAAAGGAACACACAAGAATTGTTAACCCGGTTCGTTGCAACAACAACTACTTCCGGGGGCGCTACCAAGCCAAAATATTCTCTCTAATATTTTCAGATGTTACAATTTGTCTCTAGGCTATCACATGTATTTATAGGGAACAATAAATCAAATCCTAGTAATAAAAGGATTCCTACTCAAGAAAGTAATCTTCTTTCTTCACAAGTCCTTCCAAATATTACTACCAAAAGGAATCACCAATGCAAGAGGAGATCTAATCAAAATAGGAAACAAATCTGCTGCAGAAGAATCCTCCTTGATCTCACCAACTCCTCCGACCGCGGTTCAAATTCCTTTATCCATGGTTTTGACTCCACATCCCAACAATCTCCCACCTGGAGACAAACCATCCATGATACCTCTCTTGAAACAAATTTCGGTGGCCGCCTATTGCGTTGGTAGCGCCCGGCCTCTTGTCTAGTTATCCAAGTGAGTTGAAGCTGAGCTACGCTTCAACATAACTGTCGGTTCTACCATGCTCCGAGTCTTCATTCCAAATGATCCTCCCTGCACATCCCCGCTCACTTGCTTGCTAACTATCGATCCTGAACAGCGCGAATCCACGTGCCCCACACAATCACAAGCTTGGAACCTTTGTGTGTTCTTTGCAACCCATCGCATCACCGTTCTAGATCCCGCTCCCATGTTGGCCAAATTGGCTCCGCGTCGGCCGACTTCATCACCCAATTTTCTACCAACATACCGTTTAGTGAAATTTCTCCCACCATGGCGATCTCGGCCACCACCATTCATCATTGGGATGCGCCTTCGTTTCCCCCAACGACTCATGTTGCATGTGGTATACAACATATTTTCCACGCCGCCACGAGCCACCAAGCTAGCTCCGCGGTTTACCTTCCACGTCCCACAACCGAAGGTCACCACACAACCCTCCTTATCAAGTTGCCTTATGGAAATCAAGTTCCTCTTCAAATCCGGAATATGTCGCACATCACGTAGCCGCAAAACAGTCCCATCCGTTGCTTTGACCCGAACTACCCCCTTTCCAATGACCTTGACTGGATTATTGTCTCCCAAACGAACAACCCCAAAATCACCCGGAATGTACTGCTCCATCCTTTCTGCACTAGTGCATGAATGAAACGTTGAGCCTGAATCCAAAATCCACGAATCCGTTGAACTGCTCCCACCCAAGATTAATACATCCGCTAACTCCTCTGCAACATTCAATTCCTTCGCTCTGCCTGACCGCTTCGGACAACTTCTCCTAAAGTGCCCCTTCTCCCCACAATCGTAACAAGTAATCACCTTCTTGCCACTCTTACCCTTTTCACCGATATTCAGTGCTAGCCCCGATGTCCCTGCCTTACTCTTTCTACGAATTTCTTCGCCAAGAATCACATCAACGACATCCGCAAACTTCAACTTCACTTTTCCTGTTGAAACGCAATCGCTATCGCAGCCGTATCCCAACTTTCCGGTAAAGAAGAAAGTAAAATCAACGCTAGTACCTCATCATCAAGAGTAATGCCACGGAAGACGGTTGGGTCGCAAGAGATTTGAATTCACTTATGTGCTTTGTCGCCGACATGCCCTCTACCATCCTTATGTTCAATGCCTTCCTCATCGATGAGCCTTGTTCGCCGCCGATGGTGCCTCGTACATGCTCGCCAACATCTGCAACATCTCCATGGTAGTCTTCGCCTCCAAAACATTCTTCGCGACATCCTTGGTCAACGTTTGCCTAACAAGCCCTAACGCTTTCCGATCCAAGATTTCGAATTTTGCTTCCTCTATGTCCGCCGGCTTTTCTTTTAATGGTAGATACAAATCCTTGTTCCACAAAACATCCTCGATCTGTGTCTTCCAAAAATTGAAATCCGTCCCATCAAACTTTTCGATCAACACCTTATTACCATCCTCCAAAGCTCCCAAGAAATCCATAGCAAAAGATAACCCAAGCAATGATTCGACGAAACCAAGAGCTTTGATACCAGTTGTTGTGAAAATCACGTTCTTGCGCAGCGGAATAACGGATCAAGCTTTGAGAATGAATAAATAAGATGTAACACACACGAAAAATAAATCACACACAAAGGAACACACAAGAATTGTTAACCCGGTTCGTTGCAACAACAACTACTTCCGGGGGCGCTACCAAGCCAAAATATTCTCTCTAATATTTTCAGATGTTACAATTTGTCTCTAGGCTATCACATGTATTTATAGGGAACAATAAATCAAATCCTAGTAATAAAAGGATTCCTACTCAAGAAAGTAATCTTCTTTCTTCACAAGTCCTTCCAAATATTACTACCAAAAGGAATCACCAATGCAAGAGGAGATCTAATCAAAATAGGAAACAAATCTGCTGCAGAAGAATCCTCCTTGATCTCACCAACTCCTCCGACCGCGGTTCAAATTCCTTTATCCATGGTTTTGACTCCACATCCCAACATGATACAGCTTCTGGCCTATGCCAGCCATCATCTTCAAACACCAGTCCAGCAGCTTGTCACTTGCCTCTTGGCCGGCCACCTCAAGTCACTCCCTCTACAAGTGATCCGGTCCCATTGGCTCCACCGCTGCTCACCAGCCTGCATGATCTTGGGCCGAGCGAGCTGCCTACTCTAGCAACCAGCCCAACAGATTCCGAGCCATTGACTTCGGACCAGGCCCCTCCTTCTGTTCTCATTGAAGACATTCTTTGCACCTTCTTCCCAAGAAGAACAAGCCGCATGCAGCCGGCCTACCGCAGCCTCCTTCACAGTATGTGGCATCTCCTAATCCTCAGAACACACATCCTATGACAACACGTGCTCGAGCAGGCATTTTTAAGCCACGTAAAATTGCGAACATAGCTGCTACTTCTCCGTTTCCATCTCGACATCCCATACCGGTTGCTCTTGCAGCCACTCTTCCGGATTCTGTTGATTATGAACCCAAGACTCTTAAACAAGCAGCTCCCCATTTACATTGGCAACTTGCTATGAAAGAAGAGTTAACGGCAATGCATAAGAATGGAACTTGGTCCCTAGTTCCGCGACAGAAGTCTATGAATGTGGTCGGTAGCAAATGGATTTTCAAGATTAAACGAAAATCCGATGGCTCTGTTGAACGCCATAAAGCAAGGTTAGTGGCTCAGGGGTTCACCCAACAGGAAGGGGTAGACTATGATGAGACGTTTAGCCCCGTGGTCAAACCTCCTACCATTCGGACCATCTTGGCGATTGCTCACTCCCGTTCTTGGCCACTTCAACAGTTGGATGTCCGAAATGCTTTCTTAAATGGAATTCTGAATGAAGAGGTTTACATGGCTCAGCCACCTGGGTTCTCGCACCCCGACTTTCCTAATCATGTGTGCCGACTTCATCGCTCCATTTACGGTTTGAAACAGTCCCCTCGGGCTTGGTTTCAACGACTTCATGATTTTCTTATTTCTATTGGGTTCTTCAACAGTAAATCAGATAGTTCCTTATTTATTCGACACTCGGAATCTTCCACGGTAGCCATACTCGTATATGTTGATGATTTCATCATAACGGGCTCCTCTTCGAGTGAAGTATCCAGGGTGATAGATAGCATTTGTGAAAAATTCGAAAGTCGCCGCCTTGGGTCTCTTGGCTATTTTCTTGGTATTGAAACAACCCGCTCTTTGGACTCTCTCATTCTTTGCCAAGCAAAATATGCTTCTGATTTACTTCGAAAATTTCACATGGAAGATTGTAAGCCTGCCTCTACTCCAATTGTTCCTGGCACCCATCTTTCGGCCTTAGATGGAGACCCTCTAGCCGATGCCACCACTTATCGAAGCATGGTTGGCGGACTTCAGTATCTCACATTGACTAGACCCGATATTGCTTTTTCGGTGAACCATGTATGTCAATTTATGCACAGCCCTCGAACAATTCACCTAATTGCAGTCAAACGTATTCTACGGTTTGTCAAAGGAACACTCTCTCTTGGTCTCAAGTTTACTCGATCACCCGACACTACTATCCAGGCCTTTTCAGATTCTGATTGGGCAGGTTCACCTGATGATCGCCGGTCTACTACAGGGGCATGTGTGTTTATCGGCCCGAACCTAGTATCATGGTCTGCAAAGAAGCAAACGACAGTTGCAAGGTCAAGCAAAAAGTTCGAATATCGTGCCTTAGCCACGACCGCAGCCGAGCTGCGTTGGTTTTCCTTCCTCTACCGAGAACTTGGTGAATTTTTATCCCCTCCACAACTCTTTTGTGATAATATTTCTGCACTACATATGTCCCGCAATCCAGTTTTTCATGCTCGTACTCGCCATATAGAGATTGATTATCACTTTGTGCGAGAACTACATCAACGTGGGTTCCTTCGGCTATCCTATGTCTCCACCAATGATCAGCTTGCGGACATATTCACTAAAGGTTTGGCTCGCCCTCGTCTACAATTGTTATCGTCCAAGCTGCAGCTAGCCTCCGTATCGCTTGGCTTGAGGGGGGGTGTAAACAGTAATACCGAGATCACAAAATGATCCGTTCTATTCTCAGTAGGTTATTGTGATTTGTATATATTTGGTAGACTTATATTGTCTTGGTCAATAGTTATTTCATACCTTAGTTAGAATATTCATTCCATGTATTAGTCAGTAAGGACTCTTGTACATTATTATGAATATAAAAATACAAATCTCCACTGAGGATATCTCACGTTTTGGAGAATTTCTCATACTCTCTTCTTCACGTCAATGAACCCTATTGGGTAGTCTTATAGAAGGCTGTCAAGGTTCACTACGAATCAGGATGGCGTTTAATTTTTGAAATGTGTCCGATCATTGATCATCTGGCTTGTAAGGTTGGTAGGGCCCACTACAGAGCGAACCCTATGGATTTCACAGTCGCATGTCCAAATTAATTCATCATTCTTAAATATTCTCGCATTCTTGAATGTATTTGATTGTATGTGTAAGTAAATGTCTTCCAATTCATCATATATATGTACATATGTACATGTGTGTGTATATATATACATACAAAAAAATGTCTGCAATAATGTGTGTGTATATATATATATACGTACATGTGTGTGTATATATATACATACAAAAAAATGTGCTGCAATAATGTGTGTATATATATATATATATATATATATATATATATGTTGTATTGATATACTCATGGCTTCATGATATGTAGTTGTAGATTTATGTTGACTTCATACAATATCTATAGTATAAAACACAACTGTCTGTGAACAGTTGTATGAACAGTTTCAAATGTCAAATTTTTCATTTTGCTCTCACTAAGTTGTCTCTTTCCCATTTTGCCCTTAAAAAACAAAAAAAAAAACATGTGTCGAGAACTTTTACTAGTGACTTGATATGAGAAGCCGGTTTCGATTACAAAAGCTTCAAAATGTCTAACAAAGGAAGACTGCTTCTGCTTAACTTTTTTATGAAATATATACTTGTGTTTTCTTTGTTTTTTTTTTAATCGAAATTGGCAATGCCACTAAATTTTATTAATAGAATAAAAAAGAAAAGAAAATGATGCTGTCTAAGAATAGCAGTTGGGCCTGGCCCAAATATATTAGCGAGAGAGCAGCCAGTGGGCCCAAAAGTGGGGTACGACCCAAGAAAGAAATAAGAATACAGGCGACCCAAAGAAGATCATATGGAGGCGAGATAGGAAATATCCCGCTAGTATCCTTAGGAAAGGGGGAAATCAAGATAGTAAATGGCGACATATTATGAGGAAAGCCGGCGATAAAGATTAAATGCGAGACATGATGGCAAGGCGAGACATAATAGTAAGCGACCTTATCCGGCGAGAGAGGGATTCCAGTTGATATTCACCAGAGGCGGCATATAAATATCTACCAAGTGGGACCCATTAGACGGTTATGCATTGGGATTGATGATCACGTGTTAAGGGTTTACTTTATAAAGGACCAATGATATGTTGACACGTGGCAGGAGGCATGAAATGTGAGGAGGTCACATGCATGGCACGAGGATGAGGAGTATAAATAAGAGGGGAAAGCTTCATTTCAAGGTATGTCCATTGATTCACACACAATCACCTTCAATACTGTTTACCTTCCTTCCAAGCAAACACTTATCCTCACGCCGGAGGGGCTTACGCCGGAGCCGCCCCCGGTTTAGTTAACGTTTGTGGTGTGCAGATCAGTCGAAGAAGAAGGAGCCGGAGATATCAAGGATAGACTACAACGGTGAGGTTGCTGTTGAGGAAGATCCTGGCAACATCAATTGGTTCCGTTGCCGGGACTGTTTTCTCTTCAAGGATTGAAGCTTCGTTGGCGGTGGCTTGAGATCGAGGGAGCTCTGTTCTGAAATTCTGAAGGTGGGTCGTGTGGTGGACGATTTTAGAGAAGTATTGAATTCACCGGTTGAAGTTGACATTATTGGCAATTTGTAAGAGGAATTTTGTTGTTTTTATTGTTGGTAGATGCGAGTGGTGTTTGTTTTTGCTGTTATGATTGATTGGTGTTTGTGAGTTGAATATTTGGAGAAGGTAATTTGGTTTAATTGAGTTGGTGTAGATTCTTGTTTTCTAGAGTATTTGTAAGAGTTGTGTTGAATTCAAAATTGTTTGTTAAGATCTGTTCAAATCTGGGTTTGGTTGTGAAAGTTTGAGGTTGGAATTTATGAAGTTGTTTTGTTTCGAGTAGCTTTGATTTGGGTGTTTTTGGTGGTAAGGTGTGGAAAGTTTTGGTGTTGAAGAAAGGTCTGATTACTGGGTTCATTGTTGTTGTTTCTGGGTTTTTGAGCAAGATCTTCAAATCTTCATAAGATTTGCAGATTTTCGTTGTTGAAGTTCATAGAGGTGATTACGTAAGTAGAAAGAATGTCAACACCAGAGAAGAATATGGTAGTGGGCCAAAAGACTGTAGTGGGAAGGAACATTGTCACTCCAATTTCTGGGTTTGGGAATATCGGTATGGGTGGAGCGAGAGATACTTCTTCCTCGCAGCAAGTAATCCCGGAAGAGGTGGAGCGAGATACTGGCGACGAGAGAGAGAGGAATGTGATGCCGCCACCACAAGAGGAGGAAATAGAGAATGAGGAAGAAAGTTTGAGGATCCATAACGCTTTGATCTTGCAATTGATTGAAAACAACAAGCGACTGAGGGCGATGAAGAAGAAACCTACTCCAATCCCGCAGGGATTTTTAACGGTGACAATAGAGGGAGACAAGGGAGCAAATAAGGAGGTAATTGTGGTAAATGAGGAGCAAGAAAAGGAAGTAGAGCCTGAGAAGCCAAAAGAAGTAGAAGCGAGAATAGAGGGGTCGCAAAGGCGAATTGAAGGAACACAAAAAAGAAAAGCGGGAGAGTACATGGAAAATGGAAGAAAGATTAAAGTTTATCATTGGCCACACACTTCCCAAGTGTCGTCCCTCTATTGTGAAGAAGAAGATGGTGATACTGCGTCAAATGATGCTGAAGATGGCGAGAAAGAGTTGAGAAGTTTGAAAGATTGCGAGAAACCCAAGTCGGTAGAAAAAGGGAAGGGTATAGGAGTTAGTCGTTTTGGAGAAGAAGACGGTTTCAGGAAGCAGATGGCCGAGATGGCAAGGAGATTGGCAGAGCTGGAAAGGGGTGGTGTAGTTGATAATGAGAAAGACTCCTTTGTCGCTCCATTTGCTAGATATATCCAGGAAGCTGAGCCAGCTCCAGACTTTCGTTTGCCCGCTCTATCCAAGTATGCAGGAGTCACCACAGCCAGAACTCATGTAGCGGGATTTGAGGTCACAATGGCGATTTTGACAAAAGATGATGCTTTATTATGTAAGACTTTTGCTAGCACCTTGGAACTTCAGGCTTTGGATTGGTTTGTGCGGCGGCTTTGTTAATTCCATATTGGGGTACCAAGATTTCAAGAGAAAGTTTTTGGCGAGATTTGGATCAGTGGGAGCTCAACCAGTAGTACTGCAAGAATTGATTGGGATTAAACAGAAGACGGGAGAGGGTCTTGTTACTTACACCAACAGATTTGTGCTAATCGCCAATCAAATTGCTGAGGTTGATCCCAAATATGTTATAATGATGTATATGTCGGGTCTGCTATCTGAATCATTCAGGAGGGAGTTAAGGATGAGATTACCTGCGACTTTGAGCGAGTTACATGAAAGGGTCAAGGCGTATTGTGGTGGTGAGGATATTGATGAAGGAGCTTCTAATACTGGGAAGAAAAGTGTTAAGGATAGGATTGAGTATGTCAAGGAAGGGAATGCCGCTCAACAAGGAGGTCGAGGGAATCCTGCTGGCGGCAGAGGGGGAGGTCGCGTTGGAGGTCGCAATGGAGGGCAAAATGGAGGTCGAGGAGTTAGGAGGATTGTAAGGTTTACAAGGCTGACCGCTACACCAAGTGAAATTCTGAGGGCTGTTGATTTGCCCCCACCCTTTGAAATGAATGATCTTGGGAGGATTGACATGAATCAATATTGTAATTATCATCGGGACAGGGGTCATGAGACCGATAATTGTTATAATTTGAAAAGAGTAATTCAAAAGAAGGTTGAAAGGGGTGAATTGCAAGAGTATGTATGGCAAGAGCCAAATGGGGCGGCTCAAGGAGGAAATGGTAACAGGAATGAAATTTTGGTAATTCACGAGCCCACAAGCATTACTTGCTTAAGTAATCAGATTATGTCGCTATCCCATACTTGTCACATTCCCGCCTATCCACCCAGTGAAGAAAGGATGATCAGTTTTTCAAGGCGAGAGTTGCTCTAACGCCGAGTCATGGATGCCAACCGATTGTAATCTCAATCGCCCCGGGGAACAGTATTTTGCATCGGGTTTTGGTAGATTCTGGAGCAAGCCGAAATATTCTCTATTATGATGCCTTTAAAAAGATGCGATATACAGAGGCCAATTTGGTGCCGTATAAGGGTTTTTTGGAAGGATTTACAAACCACACTGTGCGGGTTAAGGGGACGATTTCTTTGGCGGTAGAGGTAGGAGAAGATGAGAAGGTGAGAACTCGCACCGTGGAATTTATGGTTATTGATTTGGTGTCGCCATACAACGCTATTGTAGGTATCCCCTTTATGCAGTCTTTTGAAATGGTGGTTTCTATCCCGCATCAGCGAGTCAAATTCCCTACTTCAAAAGGGATTGCTTGCTTGAAGAGTGAAGTTAAGGAGGTGATTCAAAAGAAGATTGAGATGCAAACGGCGGCAAGAGCTAGCACAAGTTCACTCTCCACAGCTATGGTGGTGCGAGATGCGAGAATTAACATGATCACCGACTTAGGAGGGTGTGAGAACTGGGAGGAAACTGAAAGCATGAAGAATAAGTCGGCGATCATTGTTATTGAAGAAAAGGCGGAAGATGAAGTTGTGCGAGAAAGAAATGAGGAGCGAGATACAGAGATGGTGGAGGGAAAATCAGAAGGAAATTTGATGGAGCTAATGGTGATGCAAGCTGAGATGGCATGGTCTAGGTCTGCTGAATTTGTCAAAATGAAGGAGCCCCTCATTGAAGAGATAGTAGATTCGGATAGTGAAGAATGTGATGAAGAGATCATGATGGACACCCCTGAGAGCATGTCGCTTGCCGGGAGAGATAAGGGGGAAAGTAGCGGTAAGAAGATAAAGAAATGTGTTGATCGGAGGAAGGCGGCTGAGATGGAAGTAGATACATTGCAAATACGGGATGAGCCTGATATCCAGGCGGCCGAAGAATTGGAAGAAGTGATTGTGAATGATGAATACCCAGAGCAGAAAGTTAAAATTGGGAAACAATTGAAGAGGGATGAGCGAGATATGCTGATTGATTTTTTGCGAGATAACATTGATGTATTTGCTTGGAAACCTGAGGATATGTGCGGAGTTGATGAGAAGGTCGCCTTACATTGTTTAAACTCTGATCCAAATGTAGAACCTTTTAAGCAGAAGGTGAGATACCTGTCGGCGGAAAAGGAGAAAGCGGTGATTGGAGAAGTGGAGAAGTTATTAAAGGCGGGAATTATTGAAGAAATCACTTATCCAGTTTGGCTAGCTTGCCCAGTCATGGTGTTGAAGGCAAACAAAAAGTGGAGGATGTGCATAGACTTCACAGATCTGAATACGGCATGTCCCAAGGATTGTTATCCTTTGCCAAAGATTGATAGATTGGTGGACTCTATTGCGGGACACAAGGTGTTTAGTTTTATTGATGCTTACTCAGGGTATCATCAGATCAAGATGCTTGAAGAGGACAAGGCTAAAACAGCTTTCAGAACTCCCCTTGGAAATTTTTGCTATAAAATGATGCCTTTCGGCTTGAAGAATGCTGGGGCGACATACCAAAGGATGGTCAACAAGATTTTTAAATCGCAGATTGGAAGGAATGTCGAAGCTTATATTGACGATATGGTAATCAAAACCAAGGGGGAGGATCATTTGGCGGATCTGACGGAGACTTTTGAGAATTTGAGAAAGAATTCCATGAAGCTTAATCCAAGTAAGTGCACCTTTGGAGTTACGGCGGGAAAGTTTTTGGGTTTTCTGGTAAATCGCCGCGGGATAGAGGCAAATCCGGAGAAGATCCAGGCGTTAATTGATATGAAGTCGCCCAAGACCATTCAAGAAATTCAGAGGTTAAATGGTAGGGTGATAGCTCTGGGACGATTTGTGTCGCGGTCGGCTGAGAAATGTTTGCCGTTCTTCAAAGTATTAAAAGGAGATCAAAAGTTTTCTTGGGATGCAAAATGCGAAGAAGCGTTTCAGAAAGTAAAGGAGTATTTGGGAAAGCCGCCCATCCTGTGTAACCCAGAAGAAGGAGACCAGTTATATGTCTATTTGGCGGCTTCTGATTTGGCAGTGGCAGCGGTATTGATAAAGGAGGATGGTGGCATGCAAAAGCCGGTGTATTATGTTTCCAAGGCATTAAGTGAAGTAGAGGCGAGATACTTTAATGCTGAAAAGTTGGCCTATGCTTTGGTGATTGCGACGCGGAAGTTAAGGGCTTATTTTCTATCTCATCCTGTTACTGTGTTGACTAACGCGCCCTTGAGGAAGATTTTACAACAGCCTGACTCAGCGGGAAGGCTTTTAAAATGGTCGATTGAATTAACGGAGTTTGATATTCGGTTTGAGGCAAGAAAGGCGATTAAGGCGCAGGCTTTGGCGGACTTTATTCTTGAAACTTCATTTACATATGAAAGGGAGGAGGTAGAGACTCAAGGGGCCAAGAAAAGGAAGGCTATGTCGCAGGACCCTGAGATAGAAGAGGAACGAGAAAGACCAGAAGGATGTTGGGAACTGTTTGTTGATGGATCCTCAGCTAAAGACAAAGGAGGAGCTGGGATTTCATTAAGTTCGCCAGAAAAGGATTGCATGTACGAGAAGGCCCTGAGGTTTAAGTTTAATATGACAAACAACCAGGCAGAATATGAGGCGTTGGTGGCGGGATTGGAGCTATGCCGAGATATTGGGGTAAAGCAAATAGTTGCCCATTCTGATTCTCAGTTGATTGTCAACCAAGTCAAGGGTAGATACGGAGTAGTGAGTACAATCTTGGCAAAATATTGTGAAATGGTAAGACAGATTTTGCAGAGCTTTGATTATTGGGAACTGGTGCAGATTGATAGGGAGAAAAATGAGCGAGCCGACATGTTGAGCAAGGCCGCTTGTGACAAAATAGAGGAGTTGCCCAAGAAGGTGGTAGTGGAATTTATTGAAGAGCCGGCATTTGAAAGGCCGCTCATAATGGAGATTGAAGCGGGAGAAAAAGATTGGGTATGCGAAATGAAAGACTATTTGGAAAGGGAAGAGCTGCCTCAAGAAGAGGATAGGGCGAAGATTGTTAGAAAAATGTCGCCAAGGTTTACTGTACAGGATGGGATCTTATACCGCAAGTCTTTCTCGCGACCGTTGATGAGATGCGTGGAGCCAGGAAAGGTGGACAATGTATTATTCGAGGTACATGAAGGCGTTTGCGGAGGCCATCCAGGGGCAAGAACTTTGGCTAGTAAAATCATGTTCCTTGGATATTACTGGCCGACATTGAAGAAAGATGCGGAGGAATATGTGAGGAGATGTGATCAGTGCCAGCGACATGCTAACATTCCTAGGCAGCCAGCGACTGAGCAGACCCCAATTATAGCAGCGTGGCCCTTTGATATGTGGGGGATAGACCTTATAGGACCTTTCCCCAAGGCCAAAGGAGGAGCACAGATGGTGGTGGTAGCTGTTGATTATTTCACTAAATGGACAGAGGCAAGGGCATTAACTTCTACCACTGAAGACCAGATTATCAGATTTGTAACGGAGGAAATCCTATGTCGCCATGGAATGCCGCGGGCAATCATTTCTGATCACGGGCCGCAATTTAGAAAAAAGTTTCACGGTTTTTGCGAGAATTTGAATATCAAGCATTGGCAATCCATGCAGTGTATAGGCCGCAATGCAACAGAGACAAGTAGAAGGCTTTGCTAACAAGCAAGTTACTGGGAGATTTTGTGTAAGAACTTAGAGAAGAGAGGAGGAGCTTGGTTGGAAGAGTTGTCCACGCCTTTATGGTATGTTAGAACGCAAAGTGAAGGGATCAATCGGTGAGATCGCTTTCGCTTTAACCTACGGCTCGAAGCAATGGCTCCGGCCGAGATGGGTTTGCCTACCCATAGAGTGACTTATTATGACGAGATAATGAATGGCGACAGAAGGTGCTTCGAGCTAGACCTGATTGATGAGAAGAGGCTTAGGGCGAGAATGAGGATGATAAATTACAAACAGAGGATGAAGGCACAACACGACAAGCGAGTAAAGAAGAGGTCATTCAATGTAGGAGATTGGGTGTTGAGAAGCCGTGAAGTTAAAGGCGCAACAGCGGGATTTGCCAAGCTAGATCCGAAATGGGAAGGTCCCTTCCAAATCGCTAAGATTGTGCGAGAAGGGACTTATCACTTGAAAGAAGAAGGCGGCAAAGATGTCCCGAATGCATGGAATGTTGATCATTTAAAGAAATATTACCATTGAAGTAATGAGGGTAACTTACTTATTTCATTCTTATGAAGGTTTTTTCATATTCATTTTGATGAATCTACGAACTTTTTAATCATGAAGGAAAGCCATATGTTTTATGATTCCAATAGAAGATGTCTACTTTGAACTTGTTTTAATACAATGAAAATATGAAATTTTATTCCTCGTATGTGTCTTGCATGGATTAAATTTTATAGTCATGTATGATTAGTCGCCAATAACATGTTAGATAAATCGCTTAAGAGTAAAGTTGCCTAAAGACAACTTCACTTTTTCGATGGGAGTATATGTGTATGGTGATATCTCGCTAAAGGTAAGAAGGCAAAGAGTTTTTGATGAATTATCAAAACAATAATTGATGAATTATTGAAATAAATGTTGAAAGTCGACGGACTATAAATGTTGAAAGTCGACGGACTATAAATGTTGAAAGTCGACGGACTATAAATGTTGAAAGTCGACGGACTATAAATGTTGAAAGTCGACGGACTATAAATGTTGAAAGTCGACGGACTATAAATGTTGAAAGTCGACGGACTATAAATGTTGAAAGTCGACGGACTATAAATGTTGAAAGTCGACGGACTATAAATGTTGAAAGTCGACGGACTATAAATGTTGAAAGTCGGCAGACTATAAATGTTGCGAGTCAATATAAGTCGTGATAAATGATGCGAGTCAATTTATGGATGATGAAAAATGTAAGAGTAAGGCTTATAAAAATGAAAGTTTCTGAATTATGAATGAGGAAAAGGTTTATCTCGCATTAAGAGCATAAACATAAGTCGCTATGAAAGATATCATTCTCTCGCTGAAATAATAAAGGAAAGATAAGGCAAAAAGAAGGAAATAATTTTAAGTATGAAGCAAAGGAGAATTAAGAAAGGGTTAGAGCCAGCGACAAGATGAGTCGCGCAATATGCATTATAAGTAAAGTCGCCTAAAGACGACTTCATTTTTTCGATGGGAGTATATGTGTAGGGTACCTGTCATGCAAAAGAGATTTTTGATAAACTATCAAAACAATAAGTGACGAGACAAGTAAAGCATAAAAGTAAAGGGGGCAAGCACAAAGGCTGCAAATGTACAATGTTCAAAAGGCACGCAGGCCCCAAAAGGAAAAGAGAATAAATTGTTTAGCCACCAAGGCAAGCTACAAAAATTGTTCAAAAAGAAAGTTAAGTATCAAAGAAGAGATAGATCAGACAGTGGGTTCAGTCGGCGGAATGACTTGACCAGAGCTTGAGGTCGCTAAGGCGCGAGTTTTGGCATCATCTAATTGCTTGTGCTTATGTTCGAGAAGATTATCCCACAAAGCAATGGCGTTGGGAACTTGAACAGGGGGAGGTCTCCATGGCGACTTACCCAGCAATGCATCTTCGTCGGCGAGATCTTTGAGCTCTTCAGGAGTATAAGGAACCATGAAATGACCGCGGCGACACACTTCGCTAAAAATTGGCTCTGAGCCCCAGTGTGCAAGTTTTTCCATTGTGATGGCAGGAATGTCGTTGATATCAGCCGCTGCAGCTCGCATAACTTGAAGGGACGTTTGGTTCCCAATATCAGCAATGTCGTCAGTTAGCTGAGCCACATCAGCATTCAGAGCAATAATCTCGGCATTCCTCCCAGTCAGCTCCTCTTTCAGCTTAGCAATCTCGTCTTGTAGAGATCGAGTATCAGCCGCATGAGTTTCCTTCAATAAGTCATTCTCGCTTCTCAGCTTGGCGGCATTTTCTTTAGCGGTTTCAAGCTCAGTGGTAGCCGCGGCGATCTTAGAGGTAGCGGTATTGAGGTCAGAAAGAGTATGATCGAGCTGATCTTGGGAAGTTTTCAGATCAGTTTTCAGCTTGTCTCGCTCTTTCTCCAAGTTCTTAATTGTAGCATCTCGCCTCGTAAGCCTGCCCTTCAAGACATCTTTGTCGCGTTTCAATCTGGCCGACTCATTTTCCAGGCGAGTGTTTGCTTCACTAATGCCTGTGATAGAAGATCCTAACTGGGAAAAGGTAACAATTAAAAGTTAGAAAGCAGTTGAGAATAAAGTTAAGATAAGGTAAGGAAGAAAAGAAAAACTAACCAATGAGAAATAGAAACCAGCCTGGCAGGCGGCATGAGCAGAATCCATTTGGGCAACATTTTGAACTTGTGTTTCGTCACTAGCTCTAATTAAGGCCGAGCTACCAAGCATATACTCTTCCGCACTCCTAGTTTCTTCAATCAACCCCTTTATGCGGGGGACTTTGGCAACTTCTTTGCTAAGTTCATAAAGCCCAACAAAATCAAGAGGCTTAGAGAAGTTTTCTTGCAGCCAACTTGGAGAGGGAAGAGCAGAAGAAGTGCTAGGAACAGGAGGAGTTGAAGTAGAGCTAGACATGATGGTTAAGTCGCAAATTTCCGTCTCGCGAGAGGGAGGGATTTCAGATTGCTGGGGCTCAGTATTGTTAGTTTCCAAAAAAGGAGAATTAGGTGGGACAGGATCGGAGATAAAAATTTCGATATTTTCAGTCGCGGGTGCGACATCGGTGGACGGAGCAACAGTTGATGGAGCATTGTTTTCAGTGGTTGGCAAAATAGAAGTTGGCGGGAGATCAATTTCTGTGGATAGAGGATCTGAATCAATGATAGGGTTTGGCGAGATATTTACCTGAGGAGATGGAGCGACAGTGGTTGTTACAGAAGCGACTCTTTTTTGTCGCTTAGCTCGTGCCGCTTGGTTTGTAGGCCTGGCTCTGTTTTTAGCCGTGTTTTGGGCTCTTTCCAGAGCGATCTCATCAGTATCTTTTCCATCGCGAGAGATGGGTAAAGGGAGGTTTTCAGTAAGAAGAGCAAGGGCAACACCGCGAGCATTGCTCAGTTGTTTCCGTCTTTTGTCCGTCTCCAGATTGGCGGCCTGACGACTGTCCATTGATTTGGCTCGATGGTCTGAAATCAAATAAAAAGAAGTCAAGAGGAAGTCAAGAGTTAAAGCAATTCAAGTGTGAGTCAAAGTAAAGAAAAGATAAGGTTAAAAAGGAAACATACAAAGAGCAGTATTCATGGCGGTGCAATGACGCGAGCCTTTGCGGGATTAGCATTCATGGGCATATTTGTTGCCCGAGTGTCGCTCCCATCCGTCAAAGAAGACATGGCTTATTGGCACTCGGGGTTGAACCCTAGGCAAGTTGTCGAAGACCAACTTAATCTAATAATTCTCTATCCCATGAGAATACCTCTCCAAGAAATAAGAGGTTGGGAGTATTGGCGACGAAGTTCTCGGGTAAAACAAGCAAAGAGCGAATGTCGTCACAAAGGGCAGAGTCGCCAATAGTAGAAGCTTCCTTAGATGCAATTTGGGGATTGATAGGGTGAAGGTCAGCGGGATGAGACCATCCAACGCGAGAAACGACAAAGAGAGGATCATCCATCCAATCATGAACTTTGGTAGAGCGGTGGAAGTAAGGATCTTGGGACCCTATGGTATTGGAGGGAAAGGCGGGTTTCTATGGTGTCGTTGGAAAGTTGGTTGGTTTGTTTGTATCCAGTGAACAAAGAAATGAGAGGCTGTATTTGTGGGTTCTTTTCGCGAGAGAGCGACAAATGGTGATGAAAGAAGTTATTATCCTTATGGCATTTGGATGGATTTACGTTATCATGGCTTGGGCTTTGTACGGGAATTCACAAAGAAAAGGATCAAAGGGGATCCTAAGACCGGCTTTTAGTTGAGAAGGAAAGATCACTATGCCCTCCCTCATTTCTCTTAAGTGGGCAAGAGAGATCTCACGATAGTCGAAATGCGATATGCCGAGCTATCAATGTGGTAGGTTCTATGCCGGTCGGTAATAGGGTTGGGAATCGGGGAGTCCGTGTCGGGAGCAAGGGAAGATCCCGCCTCGGCATGCGCGGGATTAGTAAAGAATGTACCTTCTTGAAGAGCGAGATTTTGAACCCGGTGGGAGGAGGATTGTTGGAAGCCGTGCGGAGAAGAAGTTGCTTGACCGGCCATGTCGCGAGAATTCACTGGAAGAAGAAGAAGAAAGGATTGATTTATAATGTGTTCTACGTTTGGAAAAAGGATCGGCGATGCGGTGGGATTGAGATGAGTCGCTTAAGGGGGTTATATTTATCTTTGATAAATCGAACCAATTGATTGCTAGAAGGAAAAATGTGCGACATAGGGGCGATAGAGGAAGGAAAAAATGGCCTTGGAATTGAGGAGTCAATCGATGAAGGATCCACCCAGTGTTCAACTAAAAACCTAACTATGTCGGCCTTGGGCAATCTCGCCCAAGTAGTTCGCGACGTCTATAAAAGTCGCACGAAACCCGACGGCGACCATATCTAACTACCTTGGCACAGTTCTTGTATCTCGCCATGAGGGGCAACGTGGGGAAAATTATTTTTAGGGAATAAAAGGCAATACAAAATTCAAACAGATGGGTAAAAGGGGAATATCAAAATGTGAAGGTTAAAGAATGCGAAGGGTTTTTGGAAAAGTTACCTGATCGAAAATGTAATCTTGGTCGGAAAAGATGAAGCGTCACCGGGAAAGATGAACAGACGCCGGAGACAATGGTCGAATCTTGGAGATTAAGGGATAATGCACCAAATCACTTCTAAAATGGGTAAATATGAAAGGAATAGAGGCCAAGAAACAAGTTTGGGCAAAAAATCAGTGGTTGAACGGTGAAAGATGAAGGAAAACAGTCGGAAGGAATCTTAGGTTCGCCGGAGTTAAGAATGCTTGAGCAAGGTTGAAGAAGGTAAGAAAGAGGAATGAGGGCGGTGATTTAGGTATTTATAAGAGAGAGGGTTTTAAGGAAATGATTGACGTGACATTTGGAAAAAGAAACTTTCGAATTTTCCCTCACAATTTTGGCACGATTTCCAAATGACGGCTCGTTTAAATCTTAAGGGACACGTGTATGGAGAGGGATTTGCAATGGCAGCTTTTTGAAGAAGGATATATATGTCGCGAGAATCAGGAGGCAATAAGCATAAAGTTTTTGGCGAGACCATAAATGAATCTCGCCATAAACTTAGGGGCTTCTGATGCTGTCTAAGAATAGCAGTTGGGCCTGGCCCAAATATATTAGCGAGAGAGCAGCCAGTGGGCCCAAAAGTGGGGTACGACCCAAGAAAGAAATAAGAATACAGGCGACCCAAAGAAGATCATATGGAGGCGAGATAGGAAATATCCCGCTAGTATCCTTAGGAAAGGGGGAAATCAAGATAGTAAATGGCGACATATTATGAGGAAAGCCGGCGATAAAGATTAAATGCGAGACATGATGGCAAGGCGAGACATAATAGTAAGCGACCTTATCCGGCGAGAGAGGGATTCCAGTTGATATTCACCAGAGGCGGCATATAAATATCTACCAAGTGGGACCCATTAGACGGTTATGCATTGGGATTGATGATCACGTGTTAAGGGTTTACTTTATAAAGGACCAATGATATGTTGACACGTGGCAGGAGGCATGAAATGTGAGGAGGTCACATGCATGGCACGAGGATGAGGAGTATAAATAAGAGGGGAAAGCTTCATTTCAAGGTATGTCCATTGATTCACACACAATCACCTTCAATACTGTTTACCTTCCTTCCAAGCAAACACTTATCCTCACGCCGGAGGGGCTTACGCCGGAGCCGCCCCCGGTTTAGTTAACGTTTGTGGTGTGCAGATCAGTCGAAGAAGAAGGAGCCGGAGATATCAAGAATAGACTACAACGGTGAGGTTGCTGTTGAGGAAGATCCTGGCAACATCAAAAAAGTACAGGGAAACATAAAGTCTTACCTCAAGAAAAAAGGTGAAAACATCAACAAAGAGGTATAAGGAAAAGAGGTTAATAATAAAGTTACAAAAAAAGAGTTACAAATTTTGGTTTACAATAAAATTTTGCTGGTGATATTAATTATAATGTGACGAGTTCACAATTAGTGCAACCAATAAAATATTGTCACTTTCTGTCTTTTTTGTAACCTTAAACCCTATTAAACCTGTAATAACATACTCCCTCCGTTCCATATTATCTTACCCATTTTACTATTTTGGGCGTCTCATTTTAAAGTCACACTGTCCTAAAAAGGAAACTTTTTAATACTTCTTTATTCATGGGATCCACTTGTCATACACAACACTTTTCAAATTTACTATTTTTTCCACTCATTAATCTCTCCTACCCACTCACAACTCCTACTTTAATAACATTATTACTTATTTTGTGTTCTCAACAATAAACGAGTAAGCTTTTCGGGAACGGAGGGAATATCTATTTAAAAGAGAAAAAAATGTACAAAATTTATCACCCACCCAAAGTTCCCATTGATAAGAACCCATGCGAACTAAGACAGACATTGTTGCTGTTAGTGGGTTCACTTCACACCAACTTGAACTGACATTGTGTTGTTAGTGGCCACGTTTATCGTGATTCCTTTCTTTTCCAACCCACTTTCCCTTCTTCTTGACTTCTTGTGGCGCTTTTCTTATTATGGCTTTTGTTTGATTACAAAATGATTTGACAATCACTCACACTGATGATCTGATTGATAAAAATTACAACTTGTTTTGAGTAAAAAAAAAAAAAAAGATCTGATTGGATATTTTACAAAATGAATATTAAAGCCTGCAAACGTAATATCCAATCAAAAATTGTCAAATTATTTTGTAATCTAAATTTTGTAACGTTTTTTATAAATTTAGTATTACTCATATTGGGTCCAAACATATTTTTTTGAGCGGCAAAAATAACAAAAAGACCAACTCATATGCTATCGAGCGAACTGGGCCTGGACTTAGAACATATATCCAGTTCAGGAAGAGTCCATTTCTTTCCTCAATTGACCATGTTATTGGGGCGGAGATATAAAACGGGCTGGCCCTGCAGAAGTGGGCTTTTGAGCATGACCCAGACATACCTAGCATGTTTCAAGGGCTTAGCCTGGAAAGTTCTTAATTGGGGTTTGACTGTGCACATCGAGGCGTTAACCAAAACCGGCCGACCATTTTTGGATATTTAATTTAAATTTTTTTGTGAAAGGACAAAAGTGTCGTGTATTTTTGTCATTTTATAACAATATTAAAATAAAAAAATATATACGGGTCGAATTTGACGGGTTGCTTGTATAGCTTGTGGCCTAAGTAGACAAAATCTAGGACCGACCCAACCCACTATCACACAGGCCTACGGGTTGGGCTAGTTGGTAAGAACTAATTTGATGTAGGTTTTAAAGTCCAATAAATTCTTAATTTCTAAGTCCGTCTAACTACATGATAGTCGTGAAAAAGCATTACAATGCCTTCAGTTTCATTCTGATTCAGCCTCACTCGAGGAGGAACGACATATAAGGAAACGATGGGCAACAATCATCCTTCGAGAACAGATTTTCTGGAAACAGCGGGCTAAATTTCATTGGCTTAAAGAAGGAGACCTCAACACCAAATTCTTTCATCAGGTTGTGAATACTAGAAAGAGAAGGAACAAGATTACTACGCTGCAAAGGAATAATGGGGAATGGGTGTCAGATCAGTCTACTCTCTGCGGCATGGTAGGGGAATATTTTGGAGAATTATTCACGGCTTCTCAAGGAGGTGATATTCGGGACGTAGAGGGTCTTTTTCAGCCCCTAGTAACGGCAGCAAATAATGCAGATCTCACGAGGAGGTTCACAGAAGAAGAATTCCATACATCAATAAAGCAAATGTATTCGGACAAATCACCGGGTCCTGACGGGTTTAATCCTGGCTTTTATCAAAAACTCTGGCAGGTGGTTGGTAAGGATGTCTTTCGCTCATGTGTGGCTTGGTTAGAGACTGCAACTTTTACTAATGGTCTAACGGATACAAATGTTGTCCTAATTTCAAAATGTAGCAACCCCACTACTATTCGTGATTTCAGACCTATATCCCTTTGTAATGTGATTTATAAAATTCTGTCAAAAGTTCTTTGTAACAGATTAAAGAGCGTGTTGCCTGGTCTAATAGATAAAGCTCAATCGGCCTTTGTTTCGGGTCGTGCTATTCAGGATAATGTGGTTGTCGCTTTTGAGGCGGTTCATGCAATGAAGAGGGGGAATAGGGGTCTAACAGGAAACATTGCTCTTAAGATTGATATAAGTAAAGCGTATGATAGAGTGTCTTGGGACTATTTGGAGATTGTTTTGAGGAAAGTTGGCTTTTGTGATACTTGGGTTAGATGGATGATGCTTTGCATTAGGTCAGTCAGATATTCTATTATGGTTAATGGGATTCAGTTGGTCCAGTTATTCCGGGACGTGGGCTGAGGCAAGGAGATCCACTTTCTCCATATCTTTTTATTTTGTGTGCGGAAGGTCTGATCGCTCTAATTAGGGAAGCTTGTCAAAGAGGGTCTCTTCATGGTAATCGCATTTGTAGGGGCGCACCTGTTGTCACTCATCTTATGTTCGCGGATGATTGTCTTCTTTTTTGCCGTGCTACTATTCAGGAGTGTCAAACTCTCAAGTCTATTTTAGCATCCTATGAGCAATTTTCGGGACAAGCCATAAATTATACAAAGTCGGGGATCTTCTTTAGTTGGAATGTTTCAGATAATGACAGAGCAATTTTATCAAGTATTTTTGGTGTCACCAGCAACCTCAACACTTCTTCTTACCTGGGCTTACCGTCGGTCATAGGGGGAAACAAAAAGATAATTTTCAGGTATTTGAGAGATCGGTTGTGGAATCGTTTACAATCCTGGAGAAGTAAATCACTTTCTAAAGCAGGAAAGTGTATATTGCTTAAGTCTGTAGCCCAAGCAATCCCAACTTATTGTATATCGACATTCCTTCTTCCTGATTCTCTATTGGACGAATTAGAGAAAATGATGAACTCGTTATGGTGGGGAAATCACAAGGACGAACGTAGAAGTATTAATTGGATGTCTTGGAGACGTTTGTGTGTTCGAAAGGCTGTAGGAGGGTTAAGTTTAAGGAGTCTCCATCTATTCAATATTACCTTGCTAGGAAAATGGGGGTGGCGTTTATTAACAGACTCCCATTCTTTGGTGTGCCAAGTTCTAAAAGCAAGATATTTTCCTAACGGTACGTTCTTGAATGCAAGTTTAGGCCAAAGTCCGAGTTATGTTTGGCGCATTATAATGGAGACACAAGACTTCTTGAAGTGTGGTTTACGGTGGAGGGTAGGTGATGGTAGCCAAATTCCAGTTTTGAATCAACCTTGGTTAAGAAATGATACCAGTTTTTACATATCTAATATAAACTCCTATATACCTCCTGATTTGAGGGTAAATAGTCTGTTTATTTCGGGTCAAAAACAATGGGATGCGGTTCTAGTTCATAATTTATTTGGAGATGAAGATGCTGATTCTATTTTGGCCATTCCTCTGTCGGATAGCAATAGAGTGGATACTTTGATTTGGCATTTCTCTCCCAATGGCAAATACACGGTTAGGAGTGCATATCATCTTGCAATGTCCATGACTTTGGATACGACTGATGCTGTTGTCGGTCCATAGGATATATTATGGAAGCTGAAGATCCCACCAAAAGTACAATTTTTCCTATGGCGGCTGGGTCGTGCTTGTCTCCCAACGAGAGATAGACTTCAGACAAAAGGAGTCATGCTTGGTGCTGAATGCGGCAATTGCGGACAGAATATGGAAGACTATTTGCATCTTTTTGTGACATGCCCGGTGGCTGAAGACAGTTGGAATCTTACATCATTTGCAGCAAAGGTTGGTCAGGTGCGTCACTCTTGCCACACGTTTGCAGATTGGCTGAAGGAGATGCTACAATATTTACATGGCGAAGATACAACAGTGTTTGCTATGGTGTTGTATGGGTTGTGGCAAGAAAGAAATAATAGAATTTGGTGTAGATCTATGAAGCCACTTGCTTTGATCATAAGAAGAGCAGTTTCAGATCTTCAGGATTGGACCACAACAAAGGCAAGTTTCCGTTTCACTCTAACAGCAGCAACGAGGCGGTGTAAAAGATGGCACGCTCCAAAAGAAGGATACATCAAGATTAATTCAGATGTCTCTTTCTCGAATGGGCAAAGAATGACTGGGTTTGGCCAAATGATCCGAAATGCTGTTGGCTCTTTTGTTCTTTGCAAAAGTCAGTTTATTCATGGAGTTATCAAGGTTGATGAAGGTGAAGCTAAAAGCCTTTATATGTCTCTATGTTGGGCACAGGAGATGGGATATGATCGTGTGGAGTTTGAGATCGACTCAAAAATGGTGTATGACAAACTGCATTCCATGGATCATGGTTATTCAGAATTAGACATGCTCATTTCTTCGTGTAACGATATTATTCGTCTTCATCCTTATTATGTTGTTAATTTAGCTTGTCGTGAAGCCAATTATTTGGCGGATGTTGTCTCTCGGGCTGCATTTTCTTATGTTAGCCCCACTATATGGGTTGAGCTACCATCATTTGTGGATAGCCAACTCATTTCCGTTTGTATTTGTTAATAAGATGGATTCTTTCTTTCAAAAAAAAAAAAAAAAAAAAAACTACATAATAGTCTGATTGTTTAACGGTACATATTAAATTTTCACAAATTTGATAATGAGAGGTGAGTCAAAAGGCAATAATATCCTTAATAAATTTTTATTCGACCCAAAATAGTTGTTGCTTTAATACTTTTCACAAATTTGAAAAAAAAAAAAGGACTATGCCCGATAAGTTTTAAAAAAGTTTCATAATGCCCGATAAGTTCCTTCTTCATGTTGTATTATGATGTTGTATTATATTTCAAAAATACAACATCAATTAAGGACATAATACTGCATTCCGGCGGCCGCCGGTGACCGGAGTCCGAAGCCCATGGACCGGCGACCAGATTCCGACCTCCGGCGACCAGATTCCGGCGATCGGCGGCCGGATTCCGGTCAAAATTGCCAGATTCCGGTGAAAATTGACCGGATTACGACGAAAATTGACCGAAATCCGGCATGCGGCGATAGCAGACGACAGCGACGGAGCTTGGCTGTGGCGGAGGCGGTGGTGCGGATGCAGTATTATGATTTTAAACTACTTGTGAATATGTTCCCAAATTGTGGAATTCACGCGAGTTTGAAGACATCCGGTTTAATTTGAAAAACGGAGTCGCCACGCCATTTTTATTTCCTCAAAACTTTGAAAAAAAGAATTTTATGGGTTCGGAGGTTAAGTTACCCCTTGGGAAGAACGGATCGTCGTTCACCCAAGGTGCCTTGCCGTAGCAAGTCTCCCTAGATTTCGTTTATTTTGCTTGCTTGCGTGCTTTCTTGTGTGCATGTGTTTGAATAAAAGGGGAGAGAATGTCCCAAGTTGTCTTCCGGACGTACAAACCATTTATTGGTTGTCGCTCGGGATTTCTTGGATTTTATGTATTCGGGATTTTGATCCCGTCCTCATCTTGGACTTGTGATCATCGCATTTTGACCTCGGGACTTGCGTGATCGAGAGAAGGACTCTCTTTTATAGCCCAAAAATGAGGTTCTTTAGGAAGGAATGTCCCTAGCCCATCGATCCTACACCTTAAGACGATCGAGCTTATATGAATGCTTCATGCTCGTCTTAAATGATAATCGAAGATATAGGGTTCAAGGTTGTCCCTTTCTAAAGAGATTATGGAACCTTTAATGGAAGAAACGATGTAAAGATAGGATCTTTACACCGGTCCGTTCTAAGGTTGCTAATAGGGACAAGGGAGAATGCATGTAAAAATGACATTTTTAGTGAAAAGATGACATTTTTGGATTGCAAAGGATGCTTTTTGGTTTTCAAAGGATGCATTTCGATGTAAAAACATGATTTTTATGCAAAGGATGCATTTTAATGTAAAGAAGTGATCTTTATGCAAAGGATGCATTTTTATGAGGAAATTGGCATTTAATATGCAAAGGATGCATAAAGATTGCATTTTGAAAAGCAAATGATGCATTTTTATGATGAAGGAATGACCTTTAATGCAAAGGATGCATGAAAATGGATTTTATGTGCAAATGATGCATTTTTAATATAAAGATTGCAATTTTATGAGCAAATGATGCATAAAGATGATATTTTTATGTAAAAAGGGGATTTTTTTAGGTGCAAATGATGCACCTTTAATTATAAAGATTACATTTTTAATGACAAATGATGCCTAATTTATGCAAAGGAGAAAAGGGGTATAATAAATATATGATCTTTAATGAAAACTACCAAGTCCCAAGCAAAGATAATAACAATATATGAATGCAAGGAGCAATCTAATTTACATAGAGCAATTAAAATGCAAGGCAAGGGAGTGAGAGGTTACCAATGGTGGCCTCTTCTTCTTTGGGTTGAGCTAGGTGGAAGGACCAACTTTGGGATCTTCAAGGAGGAGGGAGGTGGCTTCTTGGCTTGCTTCTTCAACCTTCTTGGATTTCCAGCAGTATTTGAGTGTATTGGGACTGAATATAGAGTGTATTGTGTGTGTTTTTCGTCTTTCTAAAATGGGTAGAGGAGGGCTCTATTTATAAGCAGTCTGGATAAGACCAATGAAGCCGTGCGGCCAGAGATCCTTGGCTAATGCAGCCGTGCGGCATTATCCCTTGTGACTCAGCATGTTTCTAGAATCATGCAAGGTGGCAATTCTAGAACCTTTTCCAAATTAAGAAAAACGTGTTTCTTAATTGGTAAGCATTCCCTTCAGCCCTTAGATGATTTGGAACAGTTCCGGAATTGTTCCGGAACTCCAGGAAAGTCCGGGGAGCTACCGGGAAAATTATCGGAATTGCCGGGGAAATTAACCGGAAGGCATGAGTCAGATTTGGGTACTTACAGAAGCCCCTAGGCAACGTCACTTGCAGGGCGAGTGGGGTTGTCGATAGAAAAGGATCCAATCTGGCGAATGCCGAGACGGATTGGGTGACCAAGGTGGTCGAGTGGCTGAACCTCTGGAAGGCTACCTACGTATCCCGAGTGGGAATCAAGCCAGGCCGTAGTTCTGAAGAGATCCTCTGAGGAATAGAGAAGAGAAAACTGGTCTCTTGATGGGGAAATAGCAGAGAAAATGACCTAAGAGGTCAAGCAATTGATCCTACTGGGGATATGCTAGAAGTGACCAATGTGGTCGGATGTAAAGACCTTTATGAGGGGCTATTTCATCACTGAGGAGTGACGAAGGAACAAGAGTGACCAAAGTGGTCGGATGGCTGGACCTTTTATGAAAGGCTACCTACGTATTCCGGAGGAATCAAGCCTTGATCGTAGTTCAAGCATCACTAGATAGGTTAGGAACGATGTCTAGGATCCTTGAAGGTTTTGACAATTAATGGAGGTTGTCACCTGATTGACAATTAATGGAGGTTGTCACCTGATTGACAATTAATGGAGGTTGTCACCTGATTGACAATTAATGGAGGTTGTCACCTAGCGTTATCCCGTTATAACGGAAGTAACGGAGGCGACTGGGGAAGAAAGCTTATTTGCTTGGAAGATAAAGGATATCTTTTGAAAACGACGTTATCTTGGTTAAAAGATAACGAGAATTACATGCCCAAGTGGAAAGTCCAGGGGCAAAAGGGTAATTTCTGCTCAGAGCGAAAGAGGCCGCCCGGCATGAGATGGGGGCAAAAGAAGCCGTACGGCTAGAAGTCTAATTTTTCCAGATTATTTAAAACAGATTTGAACGGGCATTGGGCATTATTGCCGCCCTTGAACTGCCGAGAAAGAGAGAGAGAAGAGAGGAAGAATTTTCGAAATCCTTCAATCTCTTTGCCTTCTCTGATTTGGAATGGATCCGGAGGGAAACCCAGTGCCAAGGCAAGCTAGAAGGAACATCTCCGCGGCCGCGAGAAGGAGGAGGAAGGAGCTCGTCCGCACGGAGAGGAAGTATGACTTCCTTACACCTCCATCGGAGCTCTATCCGGGGAGAAGGGAGCACAAATCGACAAACCCTCGATCGGTTGGGGTAAGCATTCTTAGTTTGCTCAATTCCGTCGATTTTGCTCGAGATTTGATTGATTTAGGGCTTGACCCGAGTTTAGGAATTTTCTCGAATTTTCCTAGGATTTTTGGATGATTTTGAAATCTTGATGATTAACCTATGAGGCTAAGAAGATGAACAAACATGCATGTGCAATTTATTTGACAAAATAATGAGAATGACCCATTTTTTTCGAGAATAAAGTAAGAGAAATAATTGTCTAAAACGTGACAAAGTCCTCGCATGTGCTAAAACTAGGTCAATTTTTTATTATGGATGAGAAAACGGGATTTTGCATGATGAAAAGGATTCATGCATGTCATTTTTGAGAAAAAATTAATGCTTATGTGCAAATAATTTTGAAAATTGTGATTTTGTGCTTAGGAAAGCAATGTGCTTGACATGATGTGTTTCAAGTGATGAAAAACACGTTTTCAATGCAGAGGATGCTAGAAAAAAATTTATGAATGCTTTTCTTTTGAAAATATGTGCACTTTTGAATATATGCATGCTTTTGAAATGAGATGAAGAACGCGCATTTCTTTTCTTTGTGTTTGTCTACGGGAGAACAAGTCTAGAGGGTCTTCGAGATTGCGGTGAGCTGTGGGAGAGGATGCCCGATTTTGAGAAGAATGGGGCGAACCACTAAGCAGTGGTGCGGGCTCTGGGCTTGGATTTGTTCATTGAGGCCATCGAGAGGTATTCACATTACCTCGAAGAGCAAGGGCTTAGTCCGGGCCCTATCCGAGTTACGGTGGGACACCACCCACGCTTTCATCTTAGGCTGGGGAGGCGCGGTGACTCCGGCCGATTTCACTGCTATCACGGGCTTACAGTTCACCGCGAGGCCTGTGACTTGGAGGGACCATATCGCTGCCGAGGAGTTCAGGGCTTTGGTTGGGTTTGAGATGATTCCCAAGGGGCTTGGAATGGAGACGAGGAACGTCGAGGTGGCAGTCCAGAACTGCATACGGGACTTATCCGCTAGTGAGGTGACTGCCCACCAGCTTGCTAGAGCTTTTGTGTGGTTGATGCTGTCAGTCACTATTTTTGCAAATTCTGGGACTCTGGCTATGACTTGCCTCCTCGACTCTCTGGAGGATGTTGATGGGATTGGGACGGTCTCATGGGGTGAGGTCGGATTGGCAGAGCTTTACTTCTCCCTGGATATGTACAGCCGGAATAAGGCTGCCTCCATGGATTGTTTCTCTTTTGCTCTTGAGGTAGTCTCTCTTTCCTTTCTCTTTTACTTTCTGTCTTGAGACTTTTATGAAAGAGAAATGACCCTTTTGATGTTTTGAACATGCAGGTCTGGTTTTGTGAGGTGATCAGGTTCTTTCCGTGGAACAAACAGAGCGATGTCACCATCTTTCCCGCTATGATCCGCTGGAGGGGAGATGCGAGAGATAAGTTCACCGGGAAGACCCGGATCACCTTTGACTACAAGATGGTGAGGCCAGTTATCAACAAGGATGGGCACGATGGAGTGGACTTCTACCCGTGGGGCAGGTATCCGGAGATTTTGCTAGGAGAGGCCGTGGAGCGGCGAGCGAGAGGAGGTGGTTGACGGGGCGACATGTGATGTCATCTATCCGGGGACCGATTTTCCGAGGCGGCATGGCCATGTCCCTCCATTGGACGCCATTACTCCTCGGGATCCTCAGCACGGATCTGCAGCCCGGGGATTAGCGGGCGGATGAGATAGAGAGGTATCGAGGCGGGCGTGGCCGCGAGAGGAGTACTTTGACATGGATACCCCATACGTTTGTGTTTGTGGAGCGGCGGCGAGGACGCGCCACGAAGTGGTGAAGCTGGCGGTCACTCAGGGATATGGGGAGGACGAGCCTTCTGATCCGCCGATCCCTCCTGCGCACCTTTCATATGTGGTCCACGGAGTACCGAGGAGGTTGAGGATACCTGTCCCCGTTGCTAGGGAGCCCCAGTATACCTTGCCATCGGACAGCACTGTAAGTACACTTTAGGGTCCTTTCCCTCTTTCAGATTTCTTTGCTTTTTGCAATTCTGAGATTTTCTGAGATTTTCTTCTCTTTTTCTCAGGTTCCAGCTCGTACTTACGACAGGTTAGTCAGGCAGAATAGGGGCTGGAAGTGTTGGGTTTTATGGGTCCATGCGCAGCGGAATTAAGCATAAAATTAACACAAAACCCAAGCCCTAAGATCCGTTCTATACAATTAAATTGAATAGCTATGAGATAGAATTTATCAACCTAAATTGCTTTCCGGTCTTGAGCTATCGAACGGATAATTATGTGATTCGTAATCACAAACTTTTGATCTTCAAATCTTCAAATCTTCAACTCCTTTGGATCTTCAGATTTGAACTCTAGGTCTTTGATTTGTTTGAACAAAATTAAGACCCTCTTTTGGTAATCCACACAAATATGAATGTCGAGAACAATTCTCGGGTTGGGAATTGCTAGATTCCTAAAACTTATGGAAGAATATTGAGAGGACTTTTGATTGTGAATTTCTATTGAAAAATTCGGCTAGAGAATTAGGTCTGACAGACCCCTTGTATTTATACTACAATAGTAAGAATATGTCTCCTAATCGTATTAGGAGAGACAGGCTGTCAAACCGCGTACGGGCTTATTATGTCGCGCGGTATATTAAGCCATTGGCTTAATATGTCGCGTGACATATGTAGCCAGATACTGAGACTCTCAATCATTCTTCCTCCAGTTCAACCAATTCATTCTATTTGTGTGTGACCCAATAGGATTGTATTATGTTGGCAATGAGTCCGATCATATCGACCCTCATAAGACATAAGCGGACTCTAGCAAGCCATTATGTCTACCCAAATAACACAACGTAAGAGTTCACGTTTCCAATGGTACACTTCCATTTCTCCCTTTGTCTCACGATGTTATATTGAACACAATTCATGGTCCACGTCAACTTGTATTTGTTCAATGCTTTCTCGATCTTGAGTATAATGATAGTCCAATCATATTGGGGTGTGGCCACACGCTTTCATCATTATCACTCATCGAGGGGCCCAAGCAAACATCTCTCTTCCGAGGGACAAATTCCATCTTGACTTATCATCCTTCCCATCATGAATTCGATCATGCCAAAGATAGCCTTTATAGATATCGTGTTAAGATACCGTTTGACTAAAATCAAACATAACTTTCATCATATGTAAGGTCATGATAATCTCAGGTCTAGGGACTAAATGAAGTGACCATATGAGATTTAATTATGACATTTGACCATGACATAAATCTCATACGGGTCAAGTCCAGTCACTTGTTCTCTAACAAGTACCCATAATTTCAATGTGCATCTCTATGCATATAATCATCATATGATTATCCATTGACAATTATACTAATTATTCTCTTAATAATTAGGGACGGAGATTATTACAATAAATATGCAAACTATATAATAATCAAATAATAAACATAAACGATAAAGATGATACATAACGGTTTTCAGTTAAACATAACTAAAGCCTAGGGCATTACACCAACAATCTCCCACTTGCACTAGGCTCCATTTATGTATCGAATACTCATGGATCTAACATGCCCACCATGCTTCTGCCTATGCGAGGGTCTTTGTAAGTGAATCCCTTATGTCATCATCGGTTGATATTTTGTATATCTTAACGTCTTCTCATTCTTTATGAATTCCTCGAAGAACGTCTAAGTGAGTGTTTGGATCACCGTTGTGATTTTGGTTCCATTGTTAGCACAAATGACACCATAATTATCACAACAAAGTTCCACGGATTAGTGATACTTGGAAAAATACTTGGAGTGTTTCCAAAACACTAAATGAACTTTTGATCCAAACTGCCTCTTTCAGCTACATCATATGTTGCTAAAATATGGCCTTAGTAGTAGAATCGGCTACAATTTCTGCTTGGAACTCTTCCAATCAAATTTGCACCTCTAATAAGCACAAACACAAATCCTAATTGCGATTTTAAAATAACTTTGTCAGTTTGGAAGCTAGCATCTTTGTAACCCTTACAACAAGATTAACTTCCAATCTTTCAAATCCCAAGAACGTATCATTAGTTCTTCTTAAGTACTTAGGATCATCTTGACTACCATCCATTGGTTCTCAACAGGATCAGATTGGTATCGACTCATCATGCTTATAGCATATGAGACGTCGAGTCTAGTACAAATCATGGCATACATGACAGATCCAAGTGCTGCAGCATATGGAACTTCATTCATTCCCTTTTGCTCATCATTTGTCATAAGACAATGAATATTGCTAAGAGAAATACCATGACCCATTGACAAGCTACTCTTCTTAGACTCTTCTAAGAATCTTGTCAATGTGAACACTTTGACTCAAACCAATTTATCCTTCTAGATCCATCTCTATAGATCTTGATGCCAAGGATGTAAGCGGCTTTACCCATATCTTTCATTGAGAAATCTTTCCTTGACCAAGACTTAACAGTCTTAAGTGTCGGAACTTGTTTTTCTAATGAGTAAGATATCATTGTAATAAACAATAGAAATAATACCACGCTCCCACTGAATTTCATGCATACACAAGGTTCATCTTCGTACTTGATAAAGTCAAACTCTTTGACCAATTCATCAAAATGAAGATTCCAATTTCTTGAAGCTTGCTTCAACCCATCTCATGGATCTTTGCAACATGCATACTCTATTAGAGTTTCTTGGATCGTCAAACTATTCGGGTTGTGTACTATACACATCCTTAATAATCTTTCCATTTAAAGAAAGTCGTTTGACATCCATTTGTCATATCACATAGTCACAATATGGGATAATGGCAATTGAAAATCTAACAGACTTCGACATTGTAACTGGCGAAAAAGGTTTCAACATAGTCAATACTATGAATTTGCCTAAATCCCTTTGTTACAATCCTTAGTCATGAAAGTATACATCTTCACATCCATGTTGGTCTTGAAGACCTACTTGCACCCTTTAGTTTTTACACTTTTAGGTAGCTCAATCAAGTTTCCAAACTTGATTGTCAAACATGGATTGTAATTCGGATTCCATGGTTCCTAACCATTTATCCAAATTAGGAGAGGACATCGCTTCTTGATAGAAAGTAGGATCGTCATTCTTAATGACTTCCACTTCATCACTTTCCGCAACGAGAAATCACTATTTCTTGAGTTCGGATCGTGACCTATCCAATCTACGATGGACTTGTGCATCTTGAACCGGTTCCACAACTCCTTTGTGAACTTGGTTCTGTCTCTACTCTTGGATCCATGTCATTTTCAGGTTCTTGAACTCTCTTCAAGATTAATTTTACTCCCACTAGATTCTTTATTGAGAAACTATTTCTCAATAAACAAATCGTGTAGAGCAACAAACATTTTGTTCTCTTTGCGGTTGTAAGATTAATTTCCGAAAATGACCTCGTCAAATTTGGTGCTAACTTATAAGAGACAGGTCTCTTTACATAAGATTCGCAACCCCAAATCTTCATGAAAGACAAACTAAGTTTTCTTCCATGCCACATCTCATGTGGGGTCTTAGGAACCGATTTAGTAAGGACTCATTTCAGTGTAACCGCATTATTTCTAATGCATATCCTCAAAAGGAAATAGGAAATAGGAAAGTCTAATTGACACATCATCGAACGAACCATGTCCTACAAGGTTCAATTCCTCCTTTTAGACACACCATACAATGTGGTGTTCCGGGTTGAGTCAACTCTGAAACGATTTCATAGTTTTGAGATGATTGTCAAACTCTTGGCTCAAATATTCATTACCTCGATCCAATCGAAGTACTTAATAGTTTTGCCAAGTTGTTTTGCACTTCATCTTGAAATGTTCGAAACATCTCAAACGATTCACCTTTGGACTTCATCAGATAGACATAATCATATCTAGATAAGTCTTTAGTGAAATATGATGAAATACCGAAATCCTCCCTAGCAATCTTTGCTTAATGGTCCACATACATCTCATGTATAATGACCAATAAGTCACTAGCCCTCCCACTACTTTAGTGTAGGGTGGTTTGGTCGATAATCCCAATAAATAAGATCCACATTTCTCAAATGATTCATGGTCATATGAGTCTAAAGGTCCATGTTAATGGAGTTTAGATATATGTTTCTTATTTATTTGACCAAGCCGGCAATGCCATATGAACGCTTTGTTCATATTGTTCGATTTAGATTTCCATTTATATTATAGATATCTTCAACATTATTTTGTTTCTCATCATCAAGGATATGAAGACCATTTAATGACATATGCATTACAATAAGGCATATTATTAAATAAATATAAAACTTCTTATTGAAAATAAGAAAATTATATCCTTCATCATCCATTTAAGAAACGGAAATAATACTCCTATTCAAATTCGGAACGTAGTCATACTTATTCAAAAAAAGTACTACTTCACAAGGTAAGGTGACTTCATAAGTCCCTATGGCTAATGTAGCAACTCTTGCTCCATTCTCGTGCTTAGGTTTAATTTACCTTATTTGAGTAGCTTTCTATTCTTTGTTCCTTGCACATTTAAACAAATGTGGGATCCAAATCTTTGTATCATATACCCAAGAACAAGAAGTCGAAAGGAAAATATCTATCATATAGATACTTGAAGTAGTAGCAATCATATTGCCCTTCTTCACCTTTTAGGCCTTCCTAATAAGCCTTGCAACTTTGCTTCCAATGACAATCTTATTGCAATGATAGCAAAATGCATCCTTTTGAGACACTTTGGGTTTAGCCTCTTCGGCTATGACAACATTTGTCCTAGGTTTAGCAACTTTTGCTTTACCTTCTTTTCCTTCCTTTATGAACCCTTTTCTTGTGTCAACCATTAACACAATTTGCGGATTGCTCCTTCTTTCATCTCATGAATTAAGAGCCTTCACCACAACATATATCTTTTGCCTAGCATGCACTTGGAACATTTCCCCTTTTGCGTTATGCTAGAACAAAAGAATAGTTATCATGTGCTCAAGGTTCTTCATAAGAGCCTTTAAACATGGTGGCAATTACAAGGCAAGCAATATTGTCAGAATCATCAATATGTTTCTAATGTTGCTTCCTTATTTGCCCTTTGCAACATTTGCAGTGGATTCAGTAGGAACGGATTCGTCAAGAACGTACACATTTACCCAAGAACCATTCTTTAGGCTTCTGATCCAATCAGAATTAAATGTATCGTTCCTTTCGAACTTCGTCCTTCATAAGGACGAATCGCAATTATCATTATGTAATGCTACTTCTACAACAAAATATACAAATTATATGAACACATATCAATATCAACATATTTATCATTTAAGAGCAAATAATGTATTTTACAAATACTCCCACTAAATCATACACCTTCCAATGCAAATAAGCATAATATGCATTTAATGGGCTAAGATTCAACTTTAATTTAATCTCAAGTACGCTATGGCGCACCGCTTAAGACTAAACTAATTAGGTAGAAAAACATCAATCATATCGTATATGACTCTTAGGACTAAGATCCAACTTTAATTTAATCTCAAGTACGCTATGGCGCACCACTCAAGATTAAACTAATTAGGTAGAAAACATCAATCATATCGTATATGACTCTTAGGATCTTTTATGAGATTTATTTAAGACATCATATGTCTAAGCATATTTTAATCTCATCTTATGCCTTGGGTCCAAAACCATTTTGATAACCCAATTAAGTTCATCCACTTTAAACGTATAGGAACCACCATTTCCTCATCTTGCTCGCAAACGGAATAGAATCAAAGCACCTTGCTATAGCGAGCCACCCCAAAAACTATCCGGAGTGGTCTCAAGTGTTTTAATCATGAATTGGCATAAAGAACTTAAAAGTTAAATGAAGGTTCTTTAAGGTAGATTATAAGCATATCAGCAAAGATAGTCATAACCATGCACCAGGTGAGTTCCCAGGAAGATGTGAGCCACAAGGACTACTTAAGTACCAACTCTTCCTTAGACAAAACTCTCCTAGTCATGCATAATTAGAAATCAGCTCTGATTTGGCAACATAATCACTACCTTTTATAAACAATCAGTTTCCTTTTAAATTTCGCGTAATTATGACTTGTTTCCATAAACAATCATAAAATCCAAAATTTACAATGTCTAAATCTAAACATATTAGGAAACTATGAATCAATGTTTCAACTAAACATCTAATAAAATTCTTAACACTTAAGAACAATTAATTCATGCATCGCAATAATTAATAAAACACATTTAAATTAATTAAGCATGCATCATAAATAATGAATTAATCTAGCATAGCCCTATAAATTTTATTTCCAGAAATTTATAGCATCCAGATTAAGACATAAAACATCTCAGATTGTAAACACAATCACAGAATAGCAGAAAAATTAAACAAACTGATTCTGCCCAGATTTGGCTTATTATGTCGCGTGACATAACCAGCCAGTGGCTAAGTATGTCGCGTGACATAACTAGCCAGATTACCAGATTTCCACATGTGGCCTACTATGTCGCACGACATAGGTAGCCAGTTCGCAGGATTTCCAGATTTCAATCAATTCAGATTACATGCAATTAAATCATATAAAACAGCCCTTTTACAGATTTAATTCATCATAATTCGAAAACGATTTTCATATTGTTTCACATAAACAATAAATATTCTATCGCATACAAAAACATGCAACGAACATATAAACAATTTATATAATCATTCTAGCATGTTAATTCAAACTTAACCATACGAACGGGGCTTTGATACCACTGTTGGGTTTTATGGGTCCATGTGCAGCGGAATTAAGCATAAAATTAACACAAAACCCAAGCCCTAAGATCCGTTCTATACAATTAAATTGAATAGCTATGAGATAGAATTTACCAACCTAAATTGCTTTCCGGTCTTGAGCTATCGAACGGATAATTATGTGATTCGTAATCACAAACTTTTGATCTTCAAATCTTCAACTCCTTTGGATCTTCAGATTTGAACTCTAGGTCTTTGATTTGTTTGAACAAAATTAAGACCCTCTTTTGGTAATCCACACAAATATGAATGTCGAGAACAATTCTCGGGTTGGGAATTGCTAGATTCCTAAAACTTATGGAAGAATATTGAGAGGACTTTTGATTGTGAATTTCTATTGAAAAATTCGGCTAGAGAATTAGGTCTGACAGACCCCTTGTATTTATACTACAATAGTAAGAATACGTCTCCTAATCGTATTAGGAGAGACAGGCTGTCAAACCGCGTACGGGCTTATTATGTCGCGCAGTATATTAAGCCATTGGCTTAATATGTCGCGTGACATATGTAGCCAGATACTGAGACTCTCAATCATTCTTCCTCCGGTTTAACCAATTCATTCTATTTGTGTGTGATCCAATAGGATTGTATTATGTTGGCAATGAGTCCGATCATATCGACCCTCATAAGACATAAGCGGACTCTAGCAAGCCATTATGTCTACCCAAATAACACAACGTAAGAGTTCACGTTTCCAATGGTACACTTCCATTTCTCCCTTTGTCTCACGATGTTATATTGAACACAAGTCATGGTCCACGTCAACTTGTATTTGTTCAATGCTTTCTCAATCTTGAGTATAATGATAGTCCAATCATATTGGGGTGTGGCCACACGCTTTCATCATTATCACTCATCGAGGGGCCCAAGCAAACATCTCTCTTCCGAGGGATAAATTCCATCTTTACTTATCATCCTTCCCATCATGAATCCGATCATGCCAAAGATAGCCTTTATAGATATCGTGTTAAGATACCGTTTGACTAAAATCAAACATAACTTTCATCATATGTAAGGTCATGATAATCTCAGGTCTAGGGACTAAATGAAGTGACCATATGAGATTTAATTATGATATTTGATCATGACATAAATCTCATACGGGTCAAGTCCAGTCACTTGTTCTCTAACAAGTACCCATAATTTCAATGTGCATCTCTATGCATATAATCATCATATGATTATCCATTGACAATTATACTAATTATTCTCTTAATAATTAGGGACGGAGATTATTACAATAAATATGCAAACTATATAATAATCAAATAATAAACATAAACGATAAAGATGATACATAACGGTTTTCAGTTAAACATAACTAAAGCCTAGGGCATTACACCAACAGGAAGGACATGTGCCGGTCCCTTCTGAGGAAGCTGGCCTGCGCTTCAAAGGCGGCGGCGGACGTACAGGAGCCCGGACGCAAGAGAAGGCATGTCGGGGGCACAGCATCTACCTCATCGGCTTCGGAGTACTCTTCCAGTACCATGCCTCGGGGACGAGGACCCAATGCTGACATCTTGGAGTAGCTGGCTGAGTACGAGCATGACAATGTCCACCTTTCAGATGTGAGCGAAGCGGAGGACTTAATGAGGGAGGCTAGCGTTTATGAGCTGAGCAGCGACGAAGAGGAAGGATCGGAGGCCTAGGAGGTCTCTAGAATTGACTTAGGAAGGAAAAACAAACAATGAACAAGTTTTATGCACATTTTGTTTATTTTTTGCTTTATATGGGCGCCGATGGGGCGAAAACAATGTAATACTGTTTTATTTGCTTTTCCTATTTATGCTTTATTAATTTGCATATTACTTGAGCCTCGGGGCAGTTTTTTGCTTGGAATTGGGGCTGGGCGGGCCAAAATGATATATAATGATGTATAAATGCTTGGATGGTCTTTGAACATGTTTTTGTACAGGTTTTGGTTGAAAAAGAGGGGTGAAAACTCCCTTTGGGCAGCAACTTGGTTGCTGCAGATTTGTCACTTACATCAGGTAAATGAGGCCGTGCGGTCTGGACCTGAGGGCAAATGAGGTCGTGCGGCTTACGAGTCTTATGCAGATTTGGTTATTTTTTTAATAAAACCAAGGCTTGGCCATTTCATTTCATTTTCAACTTAGACTTGTCCCAACTGTTCCCAGAGCACATATTGGAACTAAAGACACCACCTTTGATCATTTTGCGATGGAGAAGCCCGTTAGATTGCAAAGGGGGAAGAGAGACCGCTTTCTGTCTGATCTTCAGTCTTGGGTGAGATACAACTTTCAATCTCACAAGGGGTTGCTTGATTCTACCTTCAAGATCAAGTTTTTATGGCATTTGAGGGATCTCTCGCCCGATTGGGACCTTTTGAGAGCAGCAACAAAGTTTTGGGACGTCCGGAGACACGTTTACTGCTTTTCTTACAATGAGATTGTCCCAACGCATGAAGACTTCTGAGCCTTGATTGGGGGTCCAGAAATTGAGGCTATATCAATTCCGCTGATCGGAGACGCGCCGGTGACGACAAAGCTTGCATCTTTTCTGCAGATTTCTCTGGGAGAGGCCGAGGGGATGATGATAGCCCCGGATAGGATTGACCTTTCTGATATCCCGGGCAGGTTTGGGTCTCCGGCTATGGCTGCGAACACGGTGGCTATGGATGCCTTTATCCTCTGCGTATTTTCTTCTCTGTTCACCGCTGAGTCCGTGGGGATCTGTCATGGTGGTCTCTTAGACATGGTCAGAGATTGCAGGACTGGGAAGGACATTGTTCCACTGGTTTTGGGGGAGACTTTGCATGGCATTGATAGGATGGATAGGGGAGACCATTTCATGAGGTGCAGGAGTCAGGCATGCTTGTCTTTATGGGCTGCGGGAGAGGCTTGGGGCTTTGCCGGGGGCTTTGCCGACTCGGTGCCCTTGGGTGATTTCTCGGAGAGGTGCACCTCGACAGCGGGACCAGGGTAGGCTGGGAGGCTGGTGATGGCTAGGTTATCCACTTCGGACATCCGGTGGGTACCTCACTTTGGAGGTTGCGGACCCGGGAGGATATTTGGGGAGTCCTATATAGTGAGGGTTCCGGGGTTACGTTGGTCATCCTTCTACATACCTGCTTGGTATCAGGGCGGTTCGGGGCCTTACAGGAGCCATTGGGCGATTGGGAGGACATCCATACCATGGAGGTGGTGCCATTAGCTATGAGGGATCCGGCCTGCTTCTCATTCTTCTCGAGGGCTTGGACATACGCTGCTTTTCCACCCAGGGCTATCTTCAGGAGCAGGAAGAGTACCATCTTGACCACTTTGTCTACTTGGATTGGTATGAGAGGGAGATGGGAGCGACTCGGGTCATATTGGGGGAGAGACGTCGGGCTTTATTGGGAGTGGCGCGGCTCGAGTAGGACTACGAGGGAGGCTGAAGCTAAGGCGAGTCGCCATAACCGGTCGGGTGACGATCGAGAGATATGGAGGCTCGATACAAGAGATTGTCCGAGGTCGCTCCTTTGGCCGAGGCTCGGAGGAGGAAGTGCGGACGAGGCCCGTCCGGAAATTATAGGGGCCTGTGCGAAATATGAAAATTGGGTCCTAATATTTATAAAAAAAAAAACTACAATAACTATAAAATATATATAAGTACTTTCATATAAAGATATTTATAAAAGTTTTAGAAAATTGTGGTTTTATAAAAAAAAACCACAATGAACTATGTTGCTGGACTGAAGTTAGCATAAGTGAAACTGCAATTTTTTTTATCATAACAAATCGAAATTTGAGATCAATTGTAAAAATATTATTATCACTATTAAAATAAAAGACCAATTTTTTTCAATTTTTTTAATTTTGTATTAATCAAAATTAAAATTAAAATTAAAATATTTATTTCGGGATGAAGGAAGTACTACAAAATTCTGAACATGGGCCCCTTGGAGTTTGGAGGCCCTGAGCAATTGCTCACTTTGCTCATGGTAAGAGTCGGCCCTGAGTGCGGACTCTTGCTCGGGTTGAGAGGGCACTTATTGGCACGGGTTTGATAGAGGCTCCAGTGAGGATACCTGAGGTCGAAATGAGGGAGACCGACATTATAGAGAAGAAGAGAAAGAACACTCGACGGGGTCGAGGTAAAGGGAAGAAAATCAAAGAAGACTCAGCGAATGACGGCGACGGATCTTTTCTTAGGATTCCCTTATTGCCATTTTACAAACACAGTAGTCTTATTAGGCATTTTATTGTATTTTAGGTCTTTGTAGCAGGTTAGCAGAGTCAAGAGTAGACCGTGCTTGAACTCATCAAGGAGTTTTTAACTTGTAATGAACAAGAAATATTATCTTAGAAATTAATCAAGACACATTTTATGAAAACTCAGATGTCTTATTGATTTGCTCAGGACCCATTTTATGAAAACTTGAATATCCTTTATTATTGTTTAGGACGCATTTCATGAAAACTTAATCGCCCTTTTTATTATTTAGTTAGACCGAACCATAAATGGCTGCCTACGTTCCCCTTTTACAAGAAAGACTAAGGGGCTCAGGTCTTCGTAGTTCATTACGGTGAACTCTTTTCTATATTTTTTATGTGCACTGTTTTTGCCTAGACCGCCCTTTTTGGGTTTTCGGCCTAATGGGCATTACTCTTTTTGCACTAAGATTTTTTATGTGCAACCACGTTTTTGCCTAGACCGTCCTTTTTGGGTTTTCGGCCCTAGTGGTATTACTCTTTTTGCACTAATATTTTTCTTCTTTTTTTTTTTATTTTTTTCTTTTTTTTTTATTTCTTAGACATAGTACCTTCGGAGCTTATCACCGTTGGCCGGTGGACAAAGGGATTGCCGTCCAGTCCGCAAGTTTCATGGCTCCTCCCGATAGTATCTTCTCGCACCACATACGGGCGATCCAAACGGGTTCCCATTTTCCCGGGGTTGTCTGCGGTAGGGGCTTTACTTTCGGCACTAAGTCACCCTCTTTGATGTCTCGGGCCTTGACCTTTTTGTCAAATGCTCGGCCATTCGCCTCGATAGGCTCGGGTATGCTCCATGGCTTTAAGCCTTCTTTCGTCGGCGAGGGGCCAACTCATCATGCCGGCTACGCAACCATTCTACTTCGTTGACAACTTTGTTTTCCGGGAGGACCCTTAATGATGGGATTTCCAACTCCACCGATAACACTTTGCTTCCATCCCGTAAGTTAGGGCAAGGGGTTTCTCCTATGGCTGTTCGACAGACGTTACGTAGCCTCGAGTGCCGGGTGCGGCTTTTCGGGCCAATCACGACCACGGGTGGCCATTTTCCGGATGATCCGTTCGAGCGTCTTATTAGCGGCTTCTACGGCTCCATTAGTCGAGTGCGTACGGGGACGACTTGTGGCGAGTGATCTGAACTCTGACAGCAATCTACCGCAGTCCCCTTCAAAGTGTGACCCATTATCAGAAATGATCTCATTGGGCACCCCATATCTACACATTATGTTTTCTTTGATAAACTGGACCACCTTCTTGGAAGTGAGGACCTTGTAGGACTTGGCCTCTACCCACTTGGTGAAGAAGTCGACTGCCACTAACACGAATTCATGCCCATTGCTTCCTGCCGGGGCTATCTTCCCTATCACGTCAATACCCCAAGTTGCAAACGGCCAGGGAGTCGTCATGCAGTACAGGTCATGAGGCGGGAGATGGTTGAGGTTGGCAAACCGCTGGCATTTGTCGCACGCTCGGACATGCTGAACACAGTCTGTCTCCATGGAAATCCAGTAGTAACCCATTCTGAGGATTACTTGCATCAGGGCTCTAGCATTCATATGAGGACCGCAGGGACCATTGTGGACTTCAGTCATCAACTCTTTGGCCCTTTCTTGAGTGACGCACAAGAGGAGTGGTCCTTGATACCGCTTCTTGTACAAGTTGCCTCCTAGAATGACATAATGGGAGGCCAACCTTTTCAGGGCTTGCAAGCTCTTGGCTTTGACACCTTCTTTTGGTCTACCTTCTTCATCTTTGAAAGCTGACTCTCCATCTTTGAGGAACTGGTAAATTTGATTGTACCACGGTTCCTTGATAGGCTCGGGTCCCAGGTCTACTTCACAACAGAAAGCTGGGGCCTCTCTTCTACCCACTCTGAAGGGTTTTATAGCTTTTCCCTCGGGGATCTCTACCAGTGAGGCTAAAGTAGCAAGGGCATCTGCGAATCTGTTCTTTTCCCTTGGCAAGTAGTGGAAAGTCACTTCTCTGAACTGTCCGATCCAACTTCTCCATATGGGCATGATACCGCTGAAGATTAGGGTCCACAGTCTTCCATTTGTTGTAGACCTGGTTGATGATCAGGGCTGAGTCTCCATAAACTTCGAGCTATTTGACATTCCTTTCTAGGGCAGCCTCCAAACCAGCGATGCAAGCTTCGTACTCAACGACATTGTTCGTGGCAGGGAAGTTTAGCTTGAGGGCTATGGGTGTATGCTCATCTTTCGGATCGACCAGTAGCATCCCTACGCCATTTCCTCTTTTGTTAGCAGCTCCATCAAAGAAAAGCTGCCATCGGTTTTCAGGCTCGACTGCGAAGATCCCTTCATCTGGGAATTGGGGTTCAGGCCCACGGTCCTCATTACTGGGGAAGTTCGCCAGATGGTCTGACAATGCTTGACCCTTGATGGTCTTTCTGGTCACGTAGTTGATGTCGTACTCTGCTAAGAAGAAGGACCACTTTGCTAGACGCATCGAGATGGAAGGCTTATCGAAGATATACTTAATGGGGTCCATTTTCGAGACCAAATTCACAGGGTGGGCTTGCATATAATGCTTCAACTTGCCGACTACCCAGACCAGTCCTGCACAGGTCTTTTCACATGCGGAGTAATTGAGCTCACTTCCTGCTGACTTCCGGTGACAAAGTAAATGGCATTCTCTACCCGAGAATCTTTCTTCTCCTGAGCAAGCATAGCCCCAACTGCCGTATCAGTGACAGTGAGATATAGCAGAAGAGGTTTCTGTCTATGTGGGGGGGCATAGTACTGGAGGATGTACTAAGTATGCTTTGATCTAGTCAAAGGCATCCTGGCATTCCTCGGTCCACTCTGTGTCTACATTCTTCTTCATAAGCTTGAAAATGGGCTCGCACATAGTGGTCAACTGGTTGACGAAACGGCTGATGTACTGCAGTTTACCCATAAAGCTCTTGAATTCTGTCTGGGTTTGAGGTGGCCTCATGTCCATAATGGCTTTGATCTTTCGGGGGTCGACTTCGATACCTCGCTCCGTGACCATATACCCAAGCACTTTTCCCCTTGTCACTCTGAAGGTGCATTTAGCAGGGTTTAGCCTCATGGAATGTTGTCTCAGCCTCTCAAAGAACTTTCGCAAGTCAACAAAGTGTTGTCCGTCCTCGCCTTTGGAGTTGATTATCATGTCGTCTACGTAGACCTCAATCTCCTTGTGGATCATGAAAAAGCGCGGTCGCTGCCCTTTGATAAGTATCCCCGGCGTTCTTGAGCCCAAATGGCATTATTGTATAGCAGTAAGTCCCCCACGGTGTGGTGAAGGCTGTCTTTTCTTGGTCTTCTTCGGCCATCTTGATCTGGTTGTAGCCTGCAAAGCCATCAACGAAGGATTTGACTTCGTAGTTGGCAGTGGAGTCCACCAGGATGTCTATGTTTGGCAAGGGGTAGTCGTCTTTGGGGCTGGCCTTATTCAGATCCCGGAAATCTACACAGCAGCGCACCTTCCCATTGGCCTTGGTGACGGTCACAATATTGGACAACCATGTCGGATATTCGATTACTCTGATGAATCCTACCCGCAGTAGCTTCTCAATTTCTTCTTTGACCTGTAGAGACCATTACGGCTTGATTTTCCTCAATTTACGCTGCGGCTTAGCATGCGGTGCTAGAGGGATTACGTGCTCCACTATTGAACTATCTAGCCCCGGCATATCCTTGTATGACCACGCAAAGACGTCCGTGTATTCTCTGAGCAGATCAACCAGTCTGTCCCGTTCAACCCCCTGGAAGAAGTTTCCGATCTCTGTCTCTTTAGGTTCCTCGACAGTACCCAAGTTCACACTTGTCAAAACCTCCTCGGCATCTTGGGCCCGGTTTTCCTCTTTTTCTGTAACCTGCTTAAAGATTTCTTTAATGTATTGTTCATTTAGTGTGTTTGCATCTTGTTCAAATGATTCATTATTAGCATTGTTAAGTTTTAAGTTAATTTATCATTTGTTAAGTTGGCGATAAGGGGATAATCGAAAGATCTGTCATTTCATTCAAAGCAAGAGGAAAGATGACATCGATTACATATTGATAATCCTCGGGCGTGAGGCCTTCGGATGACTCGGAAGGCTGGAATTCAAAGATTCTGACTCGGCCGACTCTGGACCCTGCGACTCTGGACCCTACACTACTTATTGACTCGAGGGTGTTTGACAAGGGTTGGGCCGGGATCTCACTCCTTCTGCTTTGTTGCCACAGGGAGTAGCGGTCTTGTCAGCATTCTTCAGAAAGTTGGAGACTTCAAACTGATCAAAAACTTGCCGGAAATCATCGACAGGCCGGTACCGAGGAAAGATGGTGAGGGGAGCTAGAGTAGCTTGATGCAATCTCTCGGCGAGCTCGTCCGTGACAACTGGACTCATTGGCGAAGAGTCGACTCATCTTATCAATGCACCGCCGATAACTCATTTTCTCTTTCGATCTTGGACACTACGACCTTGTCGGTATAGCCAACGAGGAGGTTGGCACGGATAATCTTGATGAAGTCTTCTTCGAAGGGATCTTAATTCTTCCTTGGCGCTACGTATTGAATAGGCTTTACGTATTACGCTTCTAAATCTGCTAATTTCTCATTGAATTTCACGATGGCCACAAATTCAGCACTTTACGCTTCAAGAGGGTCACTTTCCATAGGGGTATCGGAAGGGATTTGTGCTTTGAATGATGGGCTCCTTGGCGGGCTCTTTGGCATAGCGACGTAGTAATCAAACTTGCACGAAGGCTCCCCTAGAGTTCCGACGCTCTTGTCCCCGGCTTCATACCTTTCCTTTAATTTCTGCTGCGTGGACTTCCTCTTCTTCTTCTTTCTTGAAGGAGCGTCTTCATTAATCCATTCTCGATACTCGTATTCCAGGACAATCCTTACGATCGCATACATCATACCAGATATGGGGCTTGGGTGAAGCTGGGATGGCCTCTCACTACTTGGTCATTACCATTGTTGGCTGCCACGTTGGCCATTTTGACAGGAAAGCGAGACTCGAAGATTTTGACGGGTTACTTGAGATCTTTGTGCCGACAAACTGGCATGTACCGGTGTTCTCACCCAATTCTTTCTCATTTGCGGAAAGGGATAGGAGAGGTTTAGACTCGGGCGCGGGTGTTTGGGGTGAAGAGCTCAAGCAATATGCAAATTATGAATCTTCCGAGTTTACTTAAAAACAGTGTCTTTTATTAATTTCTATTTGGTTGGAAAAGGGGATTTGCCCTTCTTTTTCGCAACTACTCTAGATCTGGATCGGTGGGTTCCGTCACTACGTCTATAAGCCTCGTATTCCACCGTATTTCGACCTCCCGGGGTGGGCGGCCCGGGCGAGGGTCCTATAGGGCACGCGGATCCCACCGACCGAGAGAGAAGAACGCTCCTAACGGGTCTAGCGGGTCATAGGAACTTTTAACGCACGAGCGATGCGAATTATAGTCAAGGCAATACCGGGAAAGTCTCGTCTTTCAGCCTTGATAGAATTTTGGCAGAATTTCGCTTGCGCGATTGACGTTTTGACTTTTCGGTAATGTCCGAGAAGATAATAGGCATGGGTCGGGCAGTAAAAGTCGGATGACACAGTGTCACATTGAACTTCATTGCATAAGCCGTGTGTGAGTCAAAATCGAAGTCAATGCCGGGTCAAGATCTTGCCAATTTTTCCTTGTCGGAATTTTGGCAGAGCTTCGCTTGAGCGAAAGACCTTTGGACTTTTCTTGGCAAAGACTCGGTCTCGACTCTTACGCATTCCGTGTAGGTCAAGGTCAAAGTCAATGTCGGAGTCAAGGTTCTACCAATTTTTTCCTTGTCGGAATTTCGACAGAGTTTCGCTTGTGTGAAGGACCTTGACTTCCATTATGGACTAAGGCTTGACCTTTACGGGGATATGCAACTGGGCTATATGACACGGACTAGACCAAAAACCAACCAAAATTCACGGTTTTTTGAAACGTGTGACACGGACTGTGCATTGGTCGACACTGGCTGCCATTGGGAGTTTGGGGTGATTCCGTGCGCGCCTGGGAGCATCGTAAGGCTGTCCGTGACTGCAGCTGAACAACCACCTCGGGTTTAAAGGGACGTGCGTGCAAAGTGTACAGGATATATAGGGTGCGCGTAGTGTGCGGTCTCCTAAAAATGTTCCTTTTTGAGTTAAAACAGAGATTTTCATAAATGTGTTTTAAAGGAATGATTTTTGGGATGGGAGAGAATGCAACTTGATTAAGCACGTAAATTTTAAGGAGCCCCGATCGGTCTTGGGCCCGAGTAGCCCCAAGTTTGCTAGGGTGTCGATTAACCATAATTTTCTGGTGGAATTGCCACTAAGGCCGTCGGTCGATGAATCCAAGGAGGATTGAGCCGTACGGTGCATGAATCAATTTTCCAGGTTCCACTCCTTTGCTATTTTTTTCGGGTTGTTTCCCGTTCAAAGTATGCACAGATCCCAAGATGCAAATGATGCAATGCAGGGCAAAGAAAGCAAGCAAAATAAACGGAATCCGCGATGGGAGTCTAACCCGCTCAAAGGGAAAAACTTTCTTTTATTTATTTTTCGAAAAGTGATACCGGTACGTGGGATTGTTAAACCACCGTTTATCCCATGCCCCGGGTTAGGGAGCGATACAGGAAGGTTAGTGGTTTCCACCTATATACCAGGTATCGTTTGTTTTAAAAATGAAAGCTTTTCTCCTTTGGGATATTCCCAGCGGAGTCACCAAACTGTGAATGTGTGCCCAAATTGTGGAATTCACGCGAGTTTGAAGACATCCGATTTAATTTGAAAAACGAAGTCGCCACGCCATTTTGATTTCCTCAAAATTTTGAAAAAAAATGATTTTATGGGTTCGGAGGTTAAGTTACCCCTTGGGAAGAACGGATCGTCGTTCACCCAAGGTGCCTTGCCGTAGCAAGTCTCCCTAGATTCCGTTTATTTTGCTTGCTTGCGTGCTTTCTTGTGTGCATGTGTTTGAATAAAAGGAGAGGGAATGTCCCAAGTTGTCTTCCGGACGTACAAACCATTTATTGGTTGTCGCTCGGGATTTCTTGGATTTTATGTATTCGGGATTTTGATCCCGTCCTCATCTTGGACTTGTGATCATCGCATTTTGACCTCGGGACTTGCGTGATCGAGAGAAGGACTCTCTTTTATAACCCAAAAATGAGGTTCTTTAGGAAGGAATGTCCCTAGCCCATCGATCATACACCTTAAGACAATCGAGCTTATATGAATGCTTCATGCTCGTCTTAAGTGATAATCGGAGATATAGGGTTCAAGGTTGTCCCTTTCTAAAGAGATTATGGAACCTTTAATGGAAGAAACGATGTAAAGATAGGATCTTTACACCGATCCGTTCCAAGGTTGCTAATAGGGACATGGGGGAATGCATGTAAAAATGACATTTTTAGTGAAAAGATGACATTTTTGGGTTGCAAAGGATGCTTTTTGGTTTGCAAAGGATGCATTTCGATGTAAAGACATGATTTTTATGCAAATGATGCATTTTGATGTAAAGAAGTGATCTTTATGCAAAGGGTGCTTTTTTATGAGGAAATTGGCATTTAATATGCAAAGGATGCATAAAGATTGCATTTTGAAAAGCAAAGGATGCATTTTTATGATGAAGGAATGACCTTTAATGCAAAGGATGCATGAAAATTGATTTTATGTGCAAAGGATGCATTTTTAATATAAAGATTGTATTTTTATGAGCAAATGATGCATAAAGATGACATTTTTAATGTAAAAAGGGGATTTTTAGGTGCAAATGATGCACATTTGATTATAAAAATTACATTTTTAATGACAAATGATGCCTAATTTATGCAAAGGGGAAAAGGGGTATAATAAATATATGATCTTTAATGAAAACTACCAAGTCCCAAGCAAAGATAATAACAATATATGAATGCAAGGAGCAATCTAATTCACATAGAGCAATTAAAATGCAAGGCAAGGGTGTGAGAGGTTACCAATGGTGGCCTCTTCTTCTTTGGGTTGAGCTAGGTGGAAGGACCAACTTTGGGATCTTCAAGAAGGAGGGAGGTGGCTTCTTGGCTTGCTTCTTCAACCTTCTTGGATTTCCAGCAGTATTTGAGTGTATTGGGACTGAATATAGAGTGTATTGTGTGTGTTTTTCGTCTTTCTAAAATGGGTAGAGGAGGGCTCTATTTATAGGCAGTCTGGATAAGACCAATGAAGCCGTTGTAAGTACCCAAATCTGGCTCATGCCTTCCGGTTAATTTTCCCGACAATTCCGGTAATTTTTCCGGTAATTCCCCGGATTTTCCTAAAGTTCCGGAACAATTCCGGAGCTGTTTCAAGCCTTTTAAGGGCTGAAGGGAATGCTTGGTGATTAAGAAACACGTTTTTCTTAATCCCAAAACCCTTCTAGAAGGCTGCCACCTTGCACGTTTCTAGAAGAATCCAGATCTGGCTACTTATGTCGTGCGACATAATAGGCCATAAAAACCTTCTAGAAACCTGCCACCTTGCATGTTTCTAGAAGGAATACAGTCATGGCTTGTTATGTCGTGCGACATAACAAGCCCATGCAGGCAGCCTATAAATAGAGGTCTTCACCTCTCATTCAACCACACCTCTTCCACCCCTCAGTCCCCCTCTATAGGGAATACGCCCAGAAGCCTTCTCTTTCCTCACATACCCCTCAAATCAACCTAATCCTCCCAAATCCATCCCACACACACTTCCCACACACACACTTCTCACATACATCAAGAAATCAAGGAGTTCCCAAGGATCCAAGGCCTGAACTCGCCTCTCTGAGGAGGACGCTAGAAGGCTCCTATATCTAACTTGATATAGGAGTTGTGGATCTTCAAGGGTAACGAGTTTCCACCCCTTTTCCACTTTCTATTTTCCTTTGAATATGAAATCTATGTGTTACATGCATTGATAATGTAGTATTCTGATTAAAGTTGCATACTTTAGTGTTATTACCCAGATCCACATTTCATTTCATTACATTTCATATAAAATCTCCGTTTTGACTTGGTTTTGCATGAACACTCAAGATGAGTGTGGATCCCTCATATCCACACCCTCTTGAAGTGTTCATTATTGTTAAACATGCTCCCTGAGATTTGTTTGTGAAGTAACTTGACCATTTTGGTGCCTTGTTACCTCTGCAAATCTCAGTTGTAAAGCCTCTGCAAAATGGCTAGTTATGTCACGCGACATAGGCAGCCTATGTCACGCGACATAAGTAGCCGGTTGCAGAAGTTTCACGGTTTCAAGTATGTCGATGTTAATCCCCATAATGATATAATTCGATGTCTATCTGCAATTTAGATAACATCTATGTACATAATGTGTCATCTTTTTTTATTAAAATATCATTTTCATACATAAAGATGCATCCTTTGCACTTAAATCTCATTTTCATGCATAAAAATCATCCTTTTTGCATTTAAAATCCCTTTTTACATTAAAGATGCACCCTTTGCACCCAAAGACTCATTTTCATACTCAAAATGCATACTTTGCATAAAAAAATCATTCTTTGCCATTTTCATGCATCATTTGTGCATTAAATGCTATTTTCCAACATAAAAATGCATTCTTTGCATAAAAATCTTTTCTTTGCACAAAAAGCATCCCTTGCAACCAAAAGACATGCTTTACATTCTAAAATGCCATCTTTTCACTAAAGTATCATTTTTACATGCATTTCCCCCATGTCCCCATTAGCAACCTTGGAACGGACCGGTGTAAAAGTTCTCATCTTTGCATCGTTCCTTCCATTAAAGGTTCACGACTTCTTTAGAAAGGGACAACTTTGAACCCTATATCTCCGATTATCGCTTAAGAATGAGTATGAAGCCTCTATACGAGCTCGACCGTCTTAAAGCGTAGGATTGATGGGCTAAGGACATTCCTTCCTAAAGAACCTCATCTTTGACCAAAAGAGAGTCATTCTCTCGATCACGCAAGTCCCGAGGGTCCCGAGGTTTAAAATGCGATGATCACAAGTCATAAGATGAGGACGTGATCATAATCCCAAATACATAAATTCCAAGGAATCCCGAGCGACAACCAACAAATGGTTTGTACGTCCGGAAGACGACTTGGGACATTCCCCCTCCTTATTTTCAAACACATGCACACAAGAAAGCACGCAAGCAAGCACGATGCGAAATCTTGGGAGACTTGCTCCGGCAAGGCACTTTGGGTGAACGCCAAACGTTCTTCCCAAGGGGTAACTTAACCTCCGAACCCAAGTAAAACCTTTTTTTCAAAGTTTTGAGGTAATCAAAATGGCGTGGCGACTCCGTTTTTTCAAAATAACTCGGATGTATTCAAACTCGCGTGAATTCCAATAAACAAAATTTGGGGCACACATTCACAGTTTGGCGACTCCGCTGGGGAAACCCAAAGGAGAAAAGCTTTATTTTCAAAACAAAAATCGATACTTGGTATATAGGTGGACCCCACTTAACCTTCCTGTATCGCTCCCTAACCCGGGGCTTGGAATAACCGGTGGTTTAACAATCCCACGTACCAGTATCCCTTTTCGAAAAATTTTTGAAAAAATAAGAAAGCTTTTCCCTTTGAGCGGGTTAGACTCCCGTCGTCGATTTCATTAATCGTGCTTGCTTTCTTTACCATGCATTGCATCATTTGCATCTTGGAATCTTTGCATACTTTGAAAAGGGAAACAACCCGAAAAATAGCAAAAGGAGTGGAACCTGGAAAATTGATCCATGCAGTCGTACGGCTCAATCCTCATTGGATTCTGACCGGGCGACCTCAGTGGCAATTCCACCAGGAAAAATCATGGTTAATCTGGCAGCCCTAGCAGCTTGGGGCTATTCAGCTCCATGACTGACTGGGGCTCCCAGAAAATTTACGTGCTTATGTGTTGCATTTTCCTCCGTCCCGAAAATCATTCCTTTAAAACACATTTATGAAAATCTCTATTTTAACTCAAAAAGGAACATTTTTAGGAGACCGCACACTACGCGCACCTGATATATCCTGTACACTTTTGCACGCACGTCCTTCAAACCCGAGGGTGGTTCCAGCTGCAGTCACGGACAGCCTTACGATGCTCCCGGGCGCACGGAATCATCCCAACCTCCCCATGGCGGCCGGTGTCGACCAATGCACAAACCGTGTCACACGTTTCAAAAACCGTGACTTTTGGTTGGTTTTTGGTCTAGTCCGTGTCATATAGCCCAGTTGCATACCCACGTAAAGGTCAAGCCTTAGCTCATAACGGAAGCCAAGATTTTCGCTCAAGCGAAATTCTGCCGAAATTCCGACAAGGAAAAAAATCGGTGGGATCTTGACTCCGACATTGACTATTGACCTTGACCCACACGGAATGCGTAAGAGTCAAGACCGAGTCTTTGCCAAAAAAATCAAAAGATCTTTCGCTCAAGCGAAGCTCTGCCAAAATTCCGACAAGGAAAAATTGGCAAGATCTTGACCGGCATTGACTTCGATTCCGACTCACGCACTGCGTATGCAACGAAGTTCAATGTGACACTGTGTCATCCGGCTTTTGCCGCCCGACCCATGCCTATTATATTCTCGGACATTACCGAAAGTCAAAAACCGTCAAGCGAAACTCTGTCAAAGATCCGTCAAGGCAGAGAGACGAGACTTTCCCGGTATTGCCTTGACTATAATCCGCATCGCTCGTGCGTTGAAAGGTCCTATGACCCGCTAGACCCGATAGGAGCGTTCTTTACTCTCGGTCGGTGGGATCCGCGTGCCCTATAGGACCCTCGCCCGGGCCGTCCACCTGGGAGGTCGAAATACAGGTGGAATACGAGGGGCTTATAGACGTAGTGACGGAACCCACTGATCCAGGATCTCGAGTAGTTGTGAAAAAGAAGGGCAGAACCCCTTTTCCAACCAATTAGAGATTAATAAAAGACATTGTTTTAAGTAAACTTGAACAATTAGTGTAATCATAATTGCATGTTCCTATCTCTGAAATCCCTAATCGAGACCTTTTCGGTCCGATCTTCGTTTTCCTCATCCCGTCCTTTCATGGTCAAATTCCTAATCGAGATCTTTTCGGTCCGATCTCCGTTTTCCTTATCCCTACCTTTCATGGTCAAACCCTAATCGAGACCTCTTCGGTCCGATTTTTGATTTTCTTGTCCCGACCTTTCATGGTCAATCTCTAATCGAGACCTCTTCGGTCCGATCTCCGATTTCCCGACTCGACCTTTCATGGTCAAATCCTTAATCGTGACCTTCGGTCCGATCTCTACTTCCAATCTTGACCTTTCAAGGTCTCATCTTTTCCGATCAATTAGGATTAGGAGAAAATGCGTTTCGAGCAAAAGTTAAAGCGATAAGGGCATGTTACTTGAGCCTTCAGCCTAAACACTTACCTTCGAGTCTAAACCTTACCTATCCCCGAGTCTAAACCTTACCTATCCCCGAGTCTAAACCTTGCCTATCCCTTTCCCGCAGCGAAAAGAAGTAAGCGAGAGTGCTGGGTCGGCGGCTTTCGGTTCGAGACAGGTTCATCGGCTCGAGAGAGTCGAATGGCGATTTGACAAAAACGGTGAGGGTATGGGAAATCGGATGATTAGGAAGGAAGAGTTAGTCCTGGCTTTGGAAAATGCCCGGAAGGATCATGAAGAGCATTTGTCATTGCTCATCGGTGCTCTTCGCCGCAATGGAATCCAAGTAACAATTGAGTCCAATCCGGTTCTTCCGGTAGTGGTCGAAGATGAGACTCCGAGAAGTAGCCATCTCAGTTCCCCCAGCCTACAACCAATACTTTCCTCCATCCACATACGATCCCTTGCCAAGGACCACTCCTCCTCAATCCTTTCCAACATCCCAGCTCATTGGGGCTCCATCGCCCTCAGCTCCTCAGAACGGATTGGGCTTCACCCCGCCTGTCCCTCGCCAAAGAATACCGCCGGTTTATGCTCCAGCTTCGCATAATCAGTTTGAGATATGTGGCTATGTTCTGAAGCCCCTATACCCACCTGAATGCGATCATGAGTTGCCAAAGGACGATCCAAGTTTTCAGCAGTCACCTACCGGACTTAATGAATTCAGCCGTCAGTTTGCTACTGTAGTTCCCTCTGCTGACAAGAGTCCTTTTGCGAATTCCGGTAACCCGAGAATCCCCGTTGACCCCCATGTGGCGATGTTGATGGAGCAAATGAAACAAATGCAGGAGAAGCTTGACCTCATGATGAGTGTCAATACTCCCTTGACCCAAGATGTCGAACTGTGCAAGGAGATGACTCCACCAAGCATAATCCAATGCCACCAACACCAAGCAGCCACCATACCCGGCTCAGCACCAGTTCTTCACAAAGGAAAGAGTGTCGTAGCCTCCTTCAGCCAAATCCAACAATGGAACCAGTTGGACAATGGAAATCCGGGTTTCGAGAACAACAAGGTCTCCAAAAAACTCCGCTCCTTTCATTTTGACAACATGGAGATGTCTTTAAGCAAGATCTTTGGAAAAGGCGATGAAAGAAAAGGCGATAAAGCCACTGGAGAATTGGAAACCCAGGAATCCCCATGTTCGGTTGGATGAGTCCAAGCATTGTCTTTTCCATCGATACCATGGGCACAACACGGATGATTGCACCTATTTGAGTCATGAGATCCAGAAGTTGATAAAAGACGGGAAGCTCGAGAATCTTCATTGGCCAAAAATAGAAAGTTATGATAAGAGGTCGATTCAGGAGATACAAGGTCAGAAACGTCAGCCTGATGATTTTGGGATGCCCATGAGCAAAGTTTTCGACGATTTGGTTAAACGAGGCCTTCTCACACCTCTCGAGAGCTATAAGCCAAGAAACTCAAGTAGAGTTGACAGGACCAAGTTCTGCGAGTACCAAAAGCATTTTGGACATGTGACAGACAAGTGTGTGGATCTGAAGAAAGAAATTCAGTGGCTGATCTACGAAGGAAAGCTCAAGTTACCTGGCAGTCCAACCCGCGAAGAGTAGCTAGACTAGGGTCTACTTATCCTTAAGTAAGATTAAAAAAAAAAAAAAATTGTCTCCCAGTCAACCTTCGTAGGTTCTAGTACTTTTCTCTTTCAATCAAGTCCTCTACGGACATTGTATTTAATCTTCAATTTTCTATAAAAGAGTCTTCTTTTTTTCTTACTAGACTTAAGACATTATTTGCACACCTACATTACATTTAATGAAATGGTTTTATTTTATATGATCACTTGCATTGCTCAACAAATAATCCCTTGAAATAATTAACATTCTGATTAATCGGTGTGAGAAAGTCAACTAATGCCATCAAGCCACACACTTTCCTCACCCCGCAAAAGGCCTTCATCAAAGCCATACACTTTCCCAATCATGCCCCCACCTTCATCTTGACCAAGTCAATGACGGCGGCAACATCAAGGGACAGCAAAAGGCCACTCAGCTTCAAAAGATTGACCCCGTGTCGGCGACAACCTCAAAGGGTATCAAGAATGTTCAAGCAGGGGCTCGCCTTGGTCCTCGGGTGCTTTAGAAAATAAAAAAAATGTAGTGCGAAAAGAGTAATACCCAGCTAGGCTGAAAATCCCAAAAAAAGGGCAGTCTAGGCAAAAAACAGGGTTGCACATAAAAAAAAAAAAGGAAAAAAATCTTAGTGCAAAAAGAGTAATGCCCAGCTAGGCTGAAAATCCCAAAAAAGGGCGGTCTAGGCAAAAAACAGGGTTGCACATAAAAATAAAAGAAAAAAAAATGAGGCCAAGGACCCAGCACCGCCAATCAAAAGCTTGACGAACAGGCAAAATCAAAGCTCGAAGAATAGATGTTGTCGATAACAATGGGGCGATCGAAGCAAAAGCAGAAGCATTTCATAAGCCTTTAGGCACATGCAAAATCCTTCCTCCCCCAATAGAAAGAGGAAGCAATCAGAAGCAGCCGTCCAAGAATGACTTGGTCAAGGAATCATCCCGAGGCCCATGCCTCATCATCATCTCATCCTAGCCTTTTTACTAAAGGCACCACAAATCCCATTTCCCAAAACAGTCCGGCCAAGGCCGAACTACGGCGACCTGAGCTCCTCACAATGAGGGGAACATAGGCAACCAGAAATGGTCCGGTCATAAGCACATCCAAATTCCCGAAAAACCCGGTCTCATCAATGACCTCCCTATACACAAACCTTTCTTTCACACCAGCCAATCTTGATCCGCGGCATTGGTTGACTTTCTCCTCATGACTAATAAGAATGTTTTTTCATATCGAGATTAGTGGTTGAATAACCCGAACATCAATAAAGGGTTTTAAGCAATCTTGTGATCATTGTAAATAAAACAAGTTTTCAGATGTCTTGACAAGTCTTCTCTTTCTACATCTTAGGAAAAATAGTGCTAAACACTGATTTTCTGTCAGCAGGGGCTTCCATACACTTTTACAAACCCTTCTACGCTTATACTCTCTCAAAAGAGTCAAACCCAAAGCGAGTTTTTGCGCCTACATTGAATAAGGCCGTCAAAATAACACAAAAATCGGGATTTATTCCCACTTTTCGAAAAAATATGCCCCTGCATGTATAAATTTCTGAAATTCTCTTCGTCCACATCTTCTTAAGGTTGACTGATTGACTAAATAAAATAAAAAAAAAGAAAAAAAGAAAAAAGGATAGGTTTTCCCTCTTCTGCTACAATTTGCATTAGGGCTGCCTCGAAACTCTCCAAGGTTGGGACTTTGTCAAAGCGTTCCTTTAAACTGGGGCTTCTTTAGCCATTTTTGGGGTACGCATCAGGTTCTTCACTAGGTCCCTAGATAAATTCGATTTTGGTCAGATCAACCTCAGGATCACTTTCGCATGTACCAATCATATTGGGATCTTCTCCTTAGACCGGGGCTTCACCAAGACCTCGCCTACTCAGTTTGTCCATCCGGGGCTTTGCCACCAGGGTTTTGCCAATGAAAGGATCTTTCCTTACTTCAACAAGATATGGGGCTTTTGCAGAGAGTATTTCCTTAGACCGGGGCTTCGATAAGTTGCATCCATCCCTAGAAGAGAGGATTGGTCACTTCGACATCTGTTAGCATCAGCTTCAAATGCTAGAGTGTGAGAAAAGAACATTCACCGAGACCCGAGGTTTAAACCCAGTCTCAGCCCAAGAAGGAATTCTAGTCCAACGTTGACAACAACAGCAGTTCAGTCCGCGCCCAAGGGATACAACCCCACTTGTTTGAAACCCGTCTTAAACAATTCCAAAATACATTCCATATGTACATCCAGACCCAGTCCCTACCATGTTTCCAAGAGAAAAATCATCCCTAGGCTCAAGTAACGTGCCAATTGCTAATGATAACGTTTTCTCCCAAAAGCGCCTTCGTTACTTCCGTTATAACGAGATAACACCAGGCGACAGTTTCTTAATTGTCAAAACGTCGAAAATCCTAGACATCGTTCCTAACTGTCTAGGTAAAGCTTGAACTACGATCAAGGCTTGATTCCTCCGGGATACGTAGGTAGCCTTTCATAAAGGTTCAGCCATCCGACCACATTGGTCACCTTTTTTCTTTCCCCATTCCTCAATGGTGCACAAGCTTTTCATAAAAGTCCAATTTTATGACCACATTGGTCACCCCTTTTTATTTGGCACATTCCTAGTAGGATCGGTTGTTTGACCTCCTAAGTCACCCCGTTTCCATCCTTATAGGGAGGGACCAATATCTCTTTGCCATTGTCCTAAGGAGGCCAGGTAGGTGTGTAACGACCCCAACCCTAGGCATTTATTTTTAATATTATACTAGATGCTTTTAATATTTATATTTATTTTATGTGTTCAATTATGTCATTAAATTCGTAAATTAAGATAAATTGGGTGAGTAGTAAGATTGGAATCTTTTGAGAATTTATTGGTTGTTAAATAAAGAAGATTGGGAAATAATGAAAATAGAAAATAGATAAATAGTGAGAGGAGGTTAAAATGAGTAGGATAAATATTTTGGGGAATGATTTAAATAATTGTTGTAAGCCTTTTAGAAGAGGGGGGCCAATTCCCCTCTTCACTCCCAAATCCCCCAAGTGTCTCCCTCTCCTTTCCCCCATACCCTCCATCCGGCCCCCCCCCCTTTTTCTACTCCTCCTCACTCTACTTCTCCTCCTTCTCCTTCATTCATTCTTCTTCTTCAACCTAGAGAAAATAGAGAGAACCTCCATTGAAGCTTCCTCCCCCCAAGCTTTGGAATCCAAGACCTTCTTCACCAAATCAAGTCTAGGAGCACCTTTGGAGTTGGATCGCCTAGAGAAAGTCATCAAGTTAGGAAGATCAATCTTTCCTTATAAAATCCAAAAGTGAGTTATTATGACTTTCTTTCTTTGTATGCTCATGAATGTTTGATATTGTGATTGATTTTTATAATGGTTGTTTGAGGCTTTAGAAACCTTCTTGGAAGTTGAAGAATATATTTAAGAAATGGGTGGAGTTAAACTAGGAAATTTAGTTTTAAATGAGGTAAGGGGTTGAATGGGAACTTGGTTTGTTTTATAGAAAAATTATGATTTATGGATGTTGAATTGATCTAGGTTTAAGACATGGTTTCATGGAGTTAAATGGGTAGATTGAAGTTAACAAAGTTGGAAATGTCCCTTTTTAATTATAGCTTAGAATGCTTTTGGTTGGATCCTTGGGATTTTTGAGGAATGGTTGTTGTTGCTGCGGTTTTACAAATTCTGGGCTGAGGGACGAGTCGTCCCTTGGACGAAGGGAAGTCGTGACCTATAGGGGGACGCCAGGTTCAGTGGGGGGTAATTTGGGGACGAGTCGTGCCCTGGGGGACGAGTCGTCCCCTGGTCAGATTCTCTCACCTCAACTTTATAGCTATTCAAACCTAACCAAACTGGAACCAAAATGAAATCTCTTTAACCTAGATTAAAGTAGAATACTTTGGCTACATAAGGACATCTTAAGTGATCAAAATGGAATTGTGGAAGTAGTTTAAACATTGTTCCGAAAATGGTTGAGAGGCTTGATTTGTGACTTCACCAAAATAGTTCCAACTTGGGAAATAGATCTTGAACTTTCATTTAGGTTATTCGATGTTATATAAGAAATATGAAGTAATGGTTATGATACATAGTGGCCTTACTTACCCCATATCTTTGGTGAGTAGTTTGCACTAGTGTAGAATCTATAGGTTTCACCATTAAGCTACTTGGTAATTGAACTTGAACCTTCATAGGGGCCTTGTACCCTTGTATATGGAAATTGTAGGGTAGGTTAATGATACCTCGTGCCCTTACTTAGTGTTACCTATATATATTGTTGTTGATGTTGTTTAGTGTGCTCATAAACTGTGGCACTTTGATATTGATTGGGCATGAGTATATACTACCATGTGGCTATTGTTATCCCCTTTGTGGATTTAAATTGCTATCTTTATGATATTCTATCGTGGTATGTATCCCTACTTTGGATCATACAATGTTTGGTTAAGCAAGTATGTTATTACTGTGCTTAGTTATGTAAATCCGGCCGGTATTGATTTATTTGTTTGTTGGGCAATGTTATGGATTTATAATGGCACCGAGCCGAGTTCATTATAATTCATACATTGCCGAGTTTGTCCCCTTGCGTGGGATTTGTGGGCTAGCATCTCCTTTTGAGGTAGATGGTCTAGTTTTCACCGGGGATACGACCGTGTGTCCGAGTCCCAGTGCCGTTATTGTGCATGGTTCCGGAATCGCTTCATCAAGCTGCCGCTTTGCTCGGATGTGTATATCCTTTTGGAGATAAAACCTTGGCTCAAGATCCTTCTAAGTGTTACTTTATCGTACCTATGTGTTGTGATATATTCATGCCGATGTCGTTGTTTCCAACCGGTATGGGACGGTTGGCGGCAGGGAGCCTCTTGGGTTATATGGATATGTCTTTTGATGTGTTGCATCTTATATGGCATATTGCTGCATGCATAATAGCTCATTGAGATTTATTCTCACCCCTCTCCCTTTACTGTTTTAGATTCCGAGACAGGTGACCCGAACCAGTGAGGCCGGGGTATCATTGTGGACTTTTGCATTTTGAGGCTTGACAAGTTAAGTATAGGAGTGGACTGTTAGGAGTATTTGTTAAGTATTTCTCTTTTATATTTTGTTTGGAAAACCCTTTTGTTAAACAAATGTTAATTAAGGTTTCCAATGTAATTGATTTGATATCGGTTTATTAAAGTTGTGGTTGGATTTCCTCTAAGTAGAGATTTTACAATTTGATTTTAAATTTGGAAGTTTGGAAAAGTGGTATTCCTTTAAAGGTCAATAAATGTTTTAAAAATTTAGATGGATTTTCTTAGTTTGAGCTCCTCTAGCTCGGGACACGTGTTAGGTCCCGGGTTGGGGTTCTCACAGTTGGTATCAAAGCTTAGTTTAGAGGTCAAGGGTAGATGTCTAAACTAAGGGGGAATGTGTGGAAATTGACGTCGAGTGTTTTATGCAGGAGTTCATTCTAATGGCTGGAAGCAAGGATGATCAGCGGAAGGTTCTAGAAATTGAAGTAGATATGGGCATAGGTGGAATTCAGAATGAAGAGATGATGAAATTATTCAGGAAGTTTGTACAGGATATGGAGACTAGAGGATCAGTTCCGAATCAACCCGAGGGATGTCAAAGTGATGGATTGGAAAGATTTGTGAAGATGAACCCACCGAGCTTTAACGGAGATCCGAATCCGTTCAGGGCAGAAACTTGGTTAGCAGAAATGAATAGGATTCTTGAGGTTATAGAAAGTCCCAACGAAGAGAAAGTTAGGTATGCCGTGTTCAAACTTGAGGGTTTAGCTGGTCAGTGGTGGCGGATATTGAAGGGAAGTTGGGAGCGGGATCATACGCCCCAGACTTGGGATAATTTCACTCAACAGTTCGAGGACTATTTCATTTCTATGGTTACAAGGGATAAAAAGGAGATTGAATTCATAAGACTAAAACAAGGGAACATGACGGTAGATCAGTATTCAGTCCGGTTTGAGGAATTAGCTAGGTGTTGCCCTCATTTGGTATCGCATGAAGTAAAAAGGGTTCAGAAGTTTGTAACAGGTTTGAGGAGCGAGCTTAGGAAGAAAGTATGGATTAATAATTTCACCGCTTTCCAAACAGTCATAGATAGAGCACATAAGTTTGAAAAGGACATCGGGGAAAATAGTGGAAATCGGAAGATGGGATTGGAAACAAGCCAAAGTATATAGGACAAGGATCCAAAATCACTAGAGGACAACCAAGGACTTCACCTCGGGGTATAAGAGAGGGGAACTTAGGGTAGCTTCTTCGTCTAGGTCCGCACTCAAACAAGATGGGATGATTTGTGGATTTTGCAAGAAGGTTGGACATACCGAAGATCGATGTTGGAGTAAGCAAGGCAAGTGTTTAAGTTGTGGAGCATTGGGACACTTTAGGAGAAATTGCCCAAGGTCAGCTGGGGACGAGCTTCAAGCGGCCAAAGAAGGTGAACGACAAAGAGATAGTACCAAAAGAGATAGCGAAGGAGAACCGAAGGAGAGGGTCTGTGGTCGAGTGTGTGTTTCGGATCCAGGAGAGATGGATCCCTCCGAGGTCGCTAGAGGTATATTTCCTGTCTCAAAAGTTAGGGGTCATATATTATAGATCATGTTGCATATCATTTATGTTTGGCATCACATTTTGCTTATATGTGACATACATCGTTGAGAATTTGTTTTATTGTTAGAGGATTCTGCTCTTATGAGAGAATACCTCGAACCTTCTTTGGTTTACCACGATGATGATGTGGTTATGGCTGAGCATGTATTGCCAGTTGAATTGGTACGATTATTAAATTATGATTTTGAGATATATTTGACAGGTATGGTTAAGTAATTGTTGTATAATGGTAGACTATCATAATAGGTGAGTCTCCTTTTTCCATGCCTAGATTTGCTTATATTGGTAATTGTTATAGGTAACCCTTAATGTGAAATTCTTGTTATATGTGGATATTTAAGGTGAAAAATTTTGAGTTAAGATGTGAAGAGCAATTGATATATGCTAGACTTGCATAAGGAGTCTTTTCCAAAATTTTTATGTGCTAGTTGTAAGTAAATGGTAATTGTACTCCCGTCGATATGTTTCATGTGTTGGTTCTGAGTAGGATAAGCAGAATTGTAATCCCTATTTTGATGACTTTAGAGTAATTAGAATTGATGATCTCCTTGTTGATTAAAGTTCCGGGAAGATCGTGAAAATAATTTGAGAATTGGGTTAATTATTCCTTGTGAAGAATCCTTATATGCAAAGTTTAGCTAGTGTTAGCTCGAGAGGATTGCAAATTTTGGGTTCTATAGTCTTAAACTCGGGCGTTGCCAAGGATCTTGTGAGATTGAGTCCGTGATCTTTGAGTTAGCAAGTACTACCTAAGAAATTTAATGAACCCTTAAGAATTGTAAAGTCATTACTTTGGTTGAATCTAAAGGGCGTATAAATGGTATAGGTTGTGATGAGGATGAATCATATTGTTAGTGATGGAAAATAGGTTGACTCTTACCTTACCTAGTGGATGTGAGAATCTTGTGAAATTTTAAGTGTGTATTAAAGGAAGATCAAGGTGTAGTGTTATGCAAAATGGGAAGTGATAGCGTATGTTTCGAGGAAGTTAACTTAGATAGAGCGGAAATTTCTTATCATTGTTCGAGAGCGGTTACAATTGTTTGTGTGATTTAAACGGAATCTTATCTTTTGAAGTTCTCTATCGGGGATGGTTACCGATCCTAAGAGTTGAAGGATTTTTGTAGTCGATAGGAAATATGATTACCAGTGGTTGGGTGTGTATAATATTAATTATCATTTTAACATTAAGATAAAACCGTATGAGACGTTGTTAGGAAAGAAAATATCGATCTCTAATTTGTTGGGATGAAATTGGGGAAGCAAGGTCTAAGGTAATTTAGCGCCAAAGTTTGTTAATCCATTTGAAGTTTTAGGAAATGTTGGTGAGTCGACTTATAGACCGATTTGGGGCAGCTTATCGAGTATTCGAAGTTTAAATGTGATATCGTAATGTATTGGGTGACATAAGATGTAATACTTTTTATCTATATTTCTGTGAGGGCGTGAAAATTCGGGCTAGTGAGAATTTTATGGTATTCTTGGGATATTGCGTTGTAATATCGTATTATTAATGAAATTAGAAATCTTGGGAAGAATCATAGAAGTGAAGAGACTAATTGAGAATTGAAGTCCTAGAGTACTCGGGTTATGGGAAGGTATAGTAGAGTCATGCCATTGAGAAATCTAGTGGAAAAGTGTTAAGTTAGAATGTGTGGAAGGTAACCTTTGCTATTTGATCCTTAGGGTAGCGGACGCCAAATTCGGGACGAATTTTCTTTAAGGGGGAGTGAGTGTAACGACCCCAACCCTAGGCATTTATTTTTAATATTATACTAGATGCTTTTAATATTTATATTTATTTTATGTGTTCAATTATGTCATTAAATTCGTAAATTAAGATAAATTGGGTGAGTAGTAAGATTGGAATCTTTTGAGAATTTATTGGTTGTTAAATAAAGAAGATTGGGAAATAATGAAAATAGAAAATAGATAAATAGTGAGAGGAGGTTAAAATGAGTAGGATAAATATTTTGGGGAATGATTTAAATAATTGTTGTAAGCCTTTTAGAAGAGGGGGGCCAATTCCCCTCTCCACTCCCAAATCCCCAAGTGTCTCCCTCTCCTTTCCCCCATACCCTCCATCCGGCCCCCCTTTTCTACTCCTCCTCACTCTACTTCTCCTCCTTCTCCTTCATTCATTCTTCTTCTTCAACCTAGAGAAAATAGAGAGAAGCTCCATTGAAGCTTCCTCCCCCCAGGCTTTGGAATCCAAGACCTTCTTCACCAAATCAAGTCTAGGAGCACCTTTGGAGTTGGATCGCCTAGAGAAAGTCATCAAGTTAGGAAGATCAATCTTTCCTTATAAAATCCAAAAGTGAGTTATTATGACTTTCTTTCTTTGTATGCTCATGAATGTTTGATATTGTGATTGATTTTTATAATGGTTGTTTGAGGCTTTAGAAACCTTCTTGGAAGTTGAAGAATATATTTAAGAAATGGGTGGAGTTAAACTAGGAAATTTAGTTTTAAATGAGGTAAGGGGTTGAATGGGAACTTGGTTTGTTTTATAGAAAAATTATGATTTATGGATGTTGAATTGATCTAGGTTTAAGACATGGTTTCATGGAGTTAAATGGGTAGATTGAAGTTAACAAAGTTGGAAATGTCCCTTTTTAATTATAGCTTAGAATGCTTTTGGTTGGATCCTTGGGATTTTTGAGGAATGGTTGTTGTTGCTGCGGTTTTACAAATTACTGGGCTGAGGGACGAGTCGTCCCTTGGACGAAGGGAAGTCGTGACCTATAGGGGGACGCCAGGTTCAGTGGGGGGTAATTTGGGGACGAGTCGTGCCCTGGGGGACGAGTCGTCCCCTGGTCAGATTCTCTCACCTCAACTTTATAGCTATTCAAACCTAACCAAACTGGAACCAAAATGAAATCTCTTTAACCTAGATTAAAGTAGAATACTTTGGCTACATAAGGACATCTTAAGTGATCAAAATGGAATTGTGGAAGTAGTTTAAACATTGTTCCGAAAATGGTTGAGAGGCTTGATTTGTGACTTCACCAAAATAGTTCCAACTTGGGAAATAGATCTTGAACTTTCATTTAGGTTATTCGATGTTATATAAGAAATATGAAGTAATGGTTATGATACATAGTGGCCTTACTTACCCCATATCTTTGGTGAGTAGTTTGCACTAGTGTAGAATCTATAGGTTTCACCATTAAGCTACTTGGTAATTGAACTTGAACCTTCATAGGGGCCTTGTACCCTTGTATATGGAAATTGTAGGGTAGGTTAATGATACCTCGTGCCCTTACTTAGTGTTACCTATATATATTGTTGTTGATGTTGTTTAGTGTGCTCATAAAGCGTGGCACTTTGATATTGATTGGGCATGAGTATATACTACCATGTGGCTATTGTTATCCCCTTTGTGGATTTAAATTGCTATCTTTATGATATTCTATCGTGGTATGTATCCCTACTTTGGATCATACAATGTTTGGTTAAGCAAGTATGTTATTACTGTGCTTAGTTATGTAAATCCGGCCGGTATTGATTTATTTGTTTGTTGGGCAATGTTATGGATTTATAATGGCACCGAGCCGAGTTCATTATAATTCATACATTGCCGAGTTTGTCCCCTTGCGTGGGATTTGTGGGCTAGCATCTCCTTTTGAGGTAGATGGTCTAGTTTTCACCGGGGATACGACGTGTGTCCGAGTCCCAGTACCGTTATTGTGCATGGTTCCGGAATCGCTTCATCAGCTCGTTCTTCCGCTCGGATGTGTATATCCTTTTGGAGATAAAACCTTGGCTCAAGTATCCTTCTAAGTGTTACTTTATCGTACCTATGTGTTGTGATATATTCATGCCGAGTGAGTCGTTGTTTCCAACCTGTATGGGACGGTTGGCGGCAGGGAGCCTCTTGGGTTATATGGATATGTCTTTTGATGTGTTGCATCTTATATGGCATATTGCTGCATGCATAATAGCTCATTGAGATTTATTCTCACCCCTCTCCCTTTACTGTTTTAGATTCCGAGACAGGTGACCCGAACCAGTGAGGCCGGGGTATCATTGTGGACTTTTGCATTTTGAGGCTTGACAAGTTAAGTATAGGAGTGGACTGTTAGGAGTATTTGTTAAGTATTTCTCTTTTATATTTTGTTTGGAAAACCCTTTTGTTAAACAAATGTTAATTAAGGTTTCCAATGTAATTGATTTGATATCGGTTTATTAAAGTTGTGGTTGGATTTCCTCTAAGTAGAGATTTTACAATTTGATTTTAAATTTGGAAGTTTGGAAAAGTGGTATTCCTTTAAAGGTCAATAAATGTTTTAAAAATTTAGATGGATTTTCTTAGTTTGAGCTCCTCTAGCTCGGGACACGTGTTAGGTCCCGGGTTGGGGTTCTCACAAGGTGACCTCTTTTGGTCGCCCAATTCCAACCCGTGTCAGCAATTCCAATCCAATTCCAAAGGTTCTGTAAAGTACAGTTCAGGCTACCTTTGTCACGCGACAAACCTAGCCACTTGGCATACAATGTCGTGCGACATACTAAGCCCCTGTGGCTGATTTTTACAATTTTGCCCCCGAAGGCTCCATTTTACAATTTCGTCCCCCATAGGCCTGTTTTACCCTTTGTGCCCCTGGCATTTTCAATCATTTTCAATCAAATTTTCCCTCCAGTGCCCCCGAGGCTTATTTTACAAATTTACCACTGTGGCTCATTTTATTTGCCTTTGGCATTTTTAATTCACTTCTTTTACAAAATAATCAGGGTATATCCCAGTTTTCTTTAAAAAAATTATCCGGATACGTCTCACTTTTCTTTACAAAAAAACTTTTGATTCCTTCCTACTTCTCTGCGAAATCCAACCTTTTTCGCAATCTCCGTTATTGCCAGATGGGATAACGTTTCCTCCGGGAAATCCCACGTTATCGCCAAATGGGATAACGTTTCCTCCGGGAAATCCTCCGTTATTGCCAAATGGGATAACGTTTCCTCCGGGAAATTCTCCGTTATCGCCAAATGGGATAACGATTCCTCCGGGAAATTCTCCGTTATCGCCAAATGGGATAACGTTTCCTCCGGAAAATTCTACGTTATCGCCAAATGGGATAACGATTCCTCCGGGAAATTCTCCGTTATCGCCAAATGGGATAACGTTTCCTCCGGGAAATCCTACGTTATCGCCAAATGGGATAACGATTCCTCCGGGAAATCCTCCGTTATTGCCAAATGGGATAACGATTCCTCCGGGAAATCCTCCGTTATCGCCAAATGGGATAACGTTTCCTCCGGGAAATCCTACGTTATCGCCAAATGGGATAACGTTTCCTCCGGGAAATCCTCCGTTATTGCCAAATGGGATAACGTTTCCTCCGGGAAATTCTCCGTTATCGCCAAATGGGATAACGATTCCTCCGGGAAATTCTCCGTTATCGCCAAATGGGATAACGTTTCCTCCGGGAAATCCTACGTTATCGCCAAATGGGATAACGTTTCCTCCGGGAAATCCTCTGTTATTGCCAAATGGGATAACGATTCCTCCGGGAAATCCTCCGTTATTGCCAAATGGGATAACGATTCCTCCGGGAAATCCTCTGTTATTGCCAAATGGGATAACGTTTCCTCCGGGAAATTCTCCGTTATCGCCAAATGGGATAACGTTTCCTCCGGGAAATCCTCTGTTATTGCCAAATGGGATAACGATTCCTCCGGGAAATCCTCCGTTATTGCCAAATGGGATAACGATTCCTCCGGGAAATCCTCTGTTATTGCCAAATGGGATAACGTTTCCTCCGGAAAATTCTCCGTTATCGCCAAATGGGATAACGTTTCCTCCGAGAAATCCTACGTTATCGCCAAATGGGATAACGATTCCTCCGGGAAATCCTCTGTTATTGCCAAATGGGATAACGTTTCCTCCGGGAAATTCTCCGTTATCGCCAAATGGGATAACGATTCCTCCGGGAAATTCTCCGTTATCGCCAAATGGGATAACGTTTCCTCCGGGAAATCCTCTGTTATTGCCAAATGGGATAATGTTTCCTCCGGGAAATCCTACGTTATCGCCAAATGGGATAACGTTTCCTCCGAGAAATCCCACGTTATCGCCAAATGGGATAACGTTTCCTCCGGGAAATCCTCCGTTATCGCCAAATGGGATAACGTTTCCTCCGGGAAATCCTACGTTATCGCCAAATGGGATAACGTTTCCTCCGGGAAATCCCACGTTATCGCCAAATGGGATAACGTTTCCTCCGGGAAATCCTCCGTTATTGCCAAATGGGATAACATTTCCTCCGGGAAATCCTCCGTTATCGCCAAATGGGATAACGTTTCCTCCGGGAAATTCTCCGTTATCGCCAAATGGGATAACGTTTCCTCCGGGAAATCCCCCGTTATTGCCAAATGGGATAATGTTTCTTGTTAAAAATTTCAGTTATTGCCAGAAGGCAATAACATTTCGCTTTATTTTGATCTCCGTTATTTCCGAATGACGGAATAATATTTCAACCTTTTTTCGCTTTATTTTGATCTCCGTTATTTCCGAATGACGGAATAATATTTCAACCTTTTTTCGCTTTATTTTGATCTCCGTTATTTCCGAATGACGGAATAATATTTCAACCTTTTTTCGCTTTATTTCGATCTCCGTTATTTCCGAATGACGGAATAACATTTCGACTTTTTTCGCTTTATTTCGATCTCCGTTATTTCCGAATGACGGAATAACATTTCGACTTCTTTCGCTTTATTTCGATCTCCCTCTTTCGATCTCCGTTATTCCCAAGGTGAAGGAATAACATTTCGTTTCAGTCAAAAACTTGAACTACGACCTGGCTTGATTCCCCCGGGATACGTAGGTAGCCTCCTGTAGGTTCAGCCAATTTGCCACATATGACACCCCCTTTCCCCAGTGAATTCCGAACTACGATTATGGCTTGATTCCTCCGGGATACGTAGGTAGCCTTTCATGAAAGGTCCAGCCACTCGACCAACTTGGTCACCCAATCCGTCTCGGCATTCGCCAGATTGGATCCTTTTCTATCGACAACCCCACTCGCCCTGCAAGTGACGTTGCCGAGGGGCTTCTGTAAGTACCCAAATCTGGCTCATGCCTTCCGGTTAATTTTTCCGGCAATTCCGGTAATTTTTCCGGTAATTCCCCGGATTTTCCTAAAGTTCCGGAACAATTCCGGAGCTGTTTCAAGCCTTTTAAGGGCTGAAGGGAATGCTTGGTGATTAAGAAACACGTTTTTCTTAATCCCAAAACCCTTCTAGAAGGCTGCCACCTTGCACATTTCTAGAAGAATCCAGATCTGGCTACTGATGTCGTGCGACATAATAGGCCATAAAAACCTTCTAGAAACCTGCCACCTTGCATGTTTCTAGAAGGAATACAGTCATGGCTTGTTATGTCGTGCGACATAACAAGCCCATGCAGGCAGCCTATAAATAGAGGTCTTCACCTCTCATTCAACCACACCTCTTCCACCCCTCAGTCCCCCTCTATAGGGAATACGCCCAGAAGCCTTCTCTTTCCTCACATACCCCTCAAATCAACCTAATCCTCCCAAATCCATCCCACACACACTTCCCACACACACACTTCTCACATACATCAAGAAATCAAGGAGTTCCCAAGGATCCAAGGCCTGAACTCGCCTCCGAGGAGGACGCTAGAAGGCTCCTATATCTAACTTGATATAGGAGTTGTGGATCTTCAAGGGTAACGAGTTTCCACCCCTTTTCCACTCTCTATTTTCCTTTGAATATGAAATCTATGTGTTACATGCATTGATAATGTAGTATTCTGATTAAAGTTGCATACTTTAGTGTTATTACCCAGATCCACATTTCATTTCATTACATTTCATATAAAATCTCCGTTTTGACTTGGTTTTGCATGAACACTCAAGATGAGTGTGGATCCCTCATATCCACACCCTCTTGAAGTGTTCATTATTGTTAAACATGCTCCACGAGATTTGTTTGTGAAGTAACTTGACCATTTTGGTGCCTTGTTACCTCTGCAAATCTCGGTTGTAAAGCCTCGCAAAATGGCTAGTTATGTCACGCGACATAGGCACATGTCACGCGACATAAGTAGCCGGTTGCGAAGTTTCACAGTTTCAAGCTGTAATCTGATGTTAATCCCCATAATGATATAATCTGATGTCTATCTGCAATTTAGATAACATCTATGTACATAATGTGTCATCTTTTTTTATTAAAATACCATTTTCATACATAAAGATGCATCCTTTGCACTTAAATCTCATTTTCATGCATAAAAATCATCCTTTTTGCATTTAAAATCCCTTTTTACATTAAAGATGCACCCTTTGCACCCAAAGACTCATTTTCATACTCAAAATGCATACTTTGCATAAAAAAATCATTCTTTGCCATTTTCATGCATCATTTGTGCATTAAATGCTATTTTCCAACATAAAAATGCATTCTTTGCATAAAAATCTTTTCTTTGCACAAAAAGCATCCCTTGCAACCAAAAGACATGCTTTACATTCTAAAATGCCATCTTTTCACTAAAGTATCATTTTTACATGCATTTCCCCCATGTCCCCATTAGCAACCTTGGAACGGACCGGTGTAAAAGTTCTCATCTTTGCATCGTTCCTTCCATTAAAGGTTCACGACTTCTTTAGAAAGGGACAACTTTGAACCCTATATCTCCGATTATCGCTTAAGAATGAGTATGAAGCCTCTATACAAGCTCGACCGTCTTAAAGCGTAGGATTGATGGGCTAAGGACATTCCTTCCTAAAGAACCTCATCTTTGACCAAAAGAGAGTCATTCTCTCGATCACGCAAGTCCCGAGGGTCCCGAGGTTTAAAATGCGATGATCACAAGTCATAAGATGAGGACAGGATCATAATCCCAAATACATAAATTCCAAGGAATCCCGAGCGACAACCAACAAATGGTTTGTACGTCCGGAAGACGACTTGGGACATTCCCCCTCCTTATTTTCAAACACATGCACACAAGAAAGCACGCAAGCAAGCACGATTACTGAAATCTTGGGAGACTTGCTCCGGCAAGGCACTTTGGGTGAACGCCAAACGTTCTTCCCAAGGGGTAACTTAACCTCCGAACCCAAGTAAAACCTTTTTTTCAAAGTTTTGAGGTAATCAAAATGGCGTGGCGACTCCGTTTTTTCAAAATAACTCGGATGTCTTCAAACTCGCGTGAATTCCAATAAACAAAATTTGGGGCACACATTCACAGCCGTGCGACCAGAGATCCTTGGCTAATGCAGCCGTGCGGCATTATCCCTTGTGACTCAGCATGTTTCTAGAATCATGCAAGGTGGCAATTCTAGAACCTTTTCCAAATTAAGAAAAACGTGTTTCTTAATTGGTAAGCATTCCCTTCAGCCCTTAGATGATTTGGAACAGTTCCAGAATTGTTCCGGAACTCCAGGAAAGTCTGGGGAGCTACCGGGAAAATTACCGAAATTGTCGGGGAAATTAACCGTAAGGCATGAGCCAGATTTGGGTACTTACACTACTGTATAACTAAATGTTGTATTATACATAATACAATATGAGAATTTATGGGACATTTTAATACAATGAGGAACTTAGTGAAAAGTAATTTGTTCCAAAAGAAACTTATGAGGCAAATTCCAAAAAAAAAAAAATCATTCATTACTTGCACTATATTGTAGTGAACAAAGCACCAAATATCTTTATTATTTGTCTATCTCACCACTTGTTACAATAAAGCAATTAATTTTTTAATAATCTCCGATGTAAAGGTAATAGAGTAATTTGAAAACGAATAATTATTTTGAACTAAACATTAAATTTATAAATGAATAATATATTGAATAAGAGAAGTAATTCAATAGGCTAAAATGCAGGTGCGTAATAAAGAAATGATAATGTTTGCCCAACGGCCAGCCTGAATTCATAACACTGTAACTGTAACGACTCAAAGATTGAAACCTAATCTGATTTCTGGAAGGCCCATCAAGATCGTACCTTGGGGCGAGTTCGCAAGCATTACGAGCCGAGTTTTGCTTTGATACTATCTGTAACGATTTGAACTCGAAATTTGATTCACTATGCATGCAATACACACTGATTTACTAACCACCTCCTTAATCGAGTTAGTAACCGTCTTTCACAAACTTTAAAATTTCTACTCCCTCCGTCCCAGATCAAAAATGTTCCTTGGGTGGGATTTCACGTTTCTTAAGAAAATTTTTAAAAAATGAATAAAGAATTGTAAGTAAGTAGAAGATTAGAGGAGGGAGATTGTAAAAGTTAAATGTGGGGTAGGAAATAGTAGTTAATGATTGACTTTTTTGAAAGTGGGTAGAAGATTAGAGGAGAAAAAATGTAAAAGTTAAATGTGAGGTAGGGAATAGTAGTTAATGATTGATTTTTTTGTAAATATATTAACTTTATAAGGGTATAATGAATGTTTTTTTTTGTAAATATATTAAATTATAAGGGTATAAATATATTCAAAACTTATCATTTATGAAAGGGAACCTTAAAATGGGATCGATCAAAAGAGAAAATAAGAACCTTGAAATTTTGAAGTTGGACTAAGGGAGTAATAAATAATTTGATATTTACTAGTAGAATATGAGTTTTTTTATATATTATATTAAATTTTTACATATTTTCAATGTTATAATAGGGGATATCACAAGACTCCATCCCCACCACTATCATGCTGCCATTTAGATGGAAAATATCAGATTCAAATCCGGTATAAAATCAAATAAAAAAATTGTTCACTATTTCCTTTTGTTCAAATTGACGGTTGCTTTTTAATTTTTCACAGATTTTTAAAAAGATATTTTCTCTATCCTGATTTAATATTTTTAGTTTGACTTGATACAAAAATTAAAAAAAAATATTGTGAATATCAAAAGTAAAGTAGGAGAAAAAAAATAGCTAGGGAGATTTTTTTTAGGATGACAAATGAGTCTCATAGTATATTTTAAATAATAAAACAACTAAAAATCTTAAATTGGTATCAACAAAAAAAAAAGTAAGAAACTTAAATCGGGTTGGATGAATTAATTATGAGCTGGTCTCCCATGAGAACAGCTATATCCGTCTCATGGATGAGACGGGTCGGAATGACCCGAAGCCCGGACCCATGACCCGACGGAGAAGAAGCGTAGTTGGTAAACGCAAATCGCAATCACGTCATGTTCTCAACGGCGTCGGTTACATTCACGTAATTAAACGGCACACTGCCTCTCTCCAGTAATAGCACGCTGTAGTTCCGGGACAACGTCGCCGCCAACGGATACCCCGCCGTTCCACCGCCAACTACTATGTAATCGTACGGCTTCTTCCCACCGTTTGATGAAGTCGAAGATTGCGTCGAAAATGTGCTCGCCGGTCGAATAAACGGGTACCGCTCTTGCCACAGTATCTTACTTCTGGCATTGTTAATCAATCAATTATTCAATTCCGATGGTCAACCGGTGAGAATTGATTGAATAGATTTGAAGAAAAAAAATTTGAAAGCGATTAAAATAGAAAAGGTGACAGGATCGAGAAAACCTTGAGTGGGATTGATGGTGAGGAGGAGGAGGAGGAGGAGGAGGAGGAGGAGGAGAGAGAGACATAGAAGAAGAAATGGGAAAGAGAGAGAGAAGGGTTGGTGTTGCAGGTGATAACAGATGGGGGTTTGTTTAAATGTAACTGAAGAGACGCTAAAGGTAAAGGAGGGGCCGGGGTTGGACTTTTAGAATGGTTCAAGAAAAGGATGCAAAGAAGAGAAAAAGGGTGGGAAAATGAAAAGAGCTGGTCTCCCAATGAGAACAGCTATACCAACTATTACTTAAAAAATGAGAGGTATTACTCAAAATGAAAACAGTTTCTAAAACTATTATTAGTTAAAAAAAAAAATAACACTATTACTTCAGAAAGTGTAGTACTATTACTTATAGCAATACCAACTATTACTTAAACAAATGAGAAGTATAACTCAAAATGAAAACAGTTCCTAAAACTATTATTAGTTAAAAAAAAATAAACTATTACTTCACAAGTGTAGTACTATTACTTATAGCAATACCAACTATTACTTAAACAAATGAGAAGTATTACTCAAAATGAAAACAGTTCCTAAAACTATTATTAATAAAAAAAAATAACACTATTACTTCACAAGTGTAGTACTATTACTTATAGTAATATCAACTATTACTTAAACAAATGAGAAGTATTACTTAATATGAAAACAATTCCTAAAACTATTATTAGTTAAAAAAAAAATAACATTATTACTTCAGAAAGTGTAGTACTATTACTTATAGCAATATCAACTATTACTTAAACAAAATGAGAAGTATTACTTAAAATGAAAACAGTTCCTAAAACTATTATTAGTAAAAAAAAATAACACTATTACTTCACAAATGTAGTACTATTACTTATAGAAATATCAACTATTACTTAAACAAATGAGAAGTATTACTCAAAATGAAAACAGTTCCTAAAACTATTATTAGTTAAAAAAAAATAACAATATTACTTCACAAATGTAGTACTATTACTTATAGCAATACCAACTAATAATTATTTATAATTTTTAAATGATTATATATAAATATAAAATAATCATTTAAAATTTTTAAATCTCATAAGTATATAATTAGATGTTTTGTACTATAATTTTTAAATGATTATATATAAATATAAAATAATCATTTAAAATAAATTTTTAAATCTCATAAGTATATAAATTAGTGTGTGTTTGTGTGAGAGAGAGAATTTAGTGTGTGTGTGTGTGAGAGAGAGAGAATTTAGTGTGAAGGATGAAGATCTGAGCTTTGGAAGAGAGAGAGAGAGAGAGAGGTGAGGGAAATGGGGATTTGGGAGAGAGAAAGTCTTAAAATAAGCAATCTGCCTCCTTCGTCTCCTTGTCGGAAAATTGGTCGGATGGCTGCTTCTCAACTAGCTCAAATCCATTCAAACCCTCACTAGACTGGTCGGACGGAGAATTTGACTGCAAAGACGGCTCCGACGCCGGCTGTTGTTCGATTAGGACGGAGACTTTGACCTTCGCAACCGGCTGTTGTTCAATTCGGACTGATAATTTGACCTCCGTACCTGCGGTTTGTTGTGGGAGTGGAGAGTCGGCAGGAATTGATGGGTTTGTGGGGGGTTAATTCGGGGGTTTGGGTTATGGATCCGACCCGTCTCATCCATGAGACGGGTCATAGTGTTCTCACATAAGTTTTAGTCATTAATTATTATCACATCTTAATAATGAAAGTATCAAGATTATTCTTATTTATTGTTCTTCTATTGTACATTATTTCACATTACAAAATAATTAATAAAGTGAAACAAGTTTGAAATATGGGGCATAAAATAGAAAAATCTTTTTTTTACATTATTTCACACTATAAAATAATTCAAATTTAAAATATGAGAGATAAAATAAAAAATTAAATATTTTTTATTTAAAAATGATAATTATTTTAAACGAAATTTTGACAGTTATTTCGATTTGAAACTTAGGAAGTATCGTCTGCCCATCAAGGTTCTAAAAAGCGCTAGACGAATGCTAGGCGGTGGAGTCGGGCCTAGCGTCTAGGCGGGAACTAGTCGGGATTAGTCAAAACCTAAACGAAGCTTAGAATTAGACGTTAGAGAGGGACCTAGCACCTAGACGAAGCCTAGACGCCCTTGGACTTAGACGATATTTTTTAGAACACTGCTGCCCATAAAACACAAAAGGTAATAATGAATGAGCCCACTGGCACTGGTCTCTTCCCTTTTCCCATATCCGACCCATAGTCATACCAAAAAATCCCCAACAACACTCGGTGGTGTCATTACCGTTAACCGGTCGAATCAGCAGCAGCCCTCCCCTCCACTCACTAAAACCCTCGAGATGTCAACCGACACGTGTCCCTATCCTCAAAACCCTCGGCCCTACCCGTCCTCGACCCTCACTTTACTGCCCAACCCACTTTCTCTCTCCTCATCCATTCTCTCTCTCTCTCTCAAACTATCACTCAGATCTGATCTCATTTCCCGATTATTCTCCGGTGAACATCTCTCTATTAGTCAACCGAGAAATGTTTCATCCTTTCTTGGTCCCTCACGTCCGCTCCTTAATCTGCTTGCGCAAACGCAAAAAATAGACAATACACGCCCACAGACATACTCTATATGTAATCTATATATAGAGCTCTTGTAGTTTGATTTACGTCTACCCAGCTGAGATTTTGAGTATTTAAGATTAGGTTTTTTGTTCTTTTTTTATTTTGATTGAAAGAGTTTCTTGATATTTATTTTTTAGATTCTTTTTGTACAGTTAGGGCTCTGAATTAATGTCCTTCTAGCTTGTACAAATACTTACTTATTTGGGCCTACAAACACTGATTCAGAAGTTTTTTGAGCTGAAATTTGATTGGGAAAGTGGCGAAGATGAGTTTGGGGGCGGCGGAGGATGAATCCAGGACGGAAATCCATCTTCCGGCCGACATCGATTGGGATATGCTCGACAAATCAAAGTTCTTCTTCCTCGGTGCCGCTCTGTTTTCTGGTGTTTCAGCTGCTTTATACCCAATAGTAGTTTTGAAAACTAGACAGCAAGTGCTTGTAAAAGATACTCCCTGTTTCAAAATGGCAGTTTCAATTTTACGGCACGAAGGATTTAGGGGTTTTTACAGAGGATTTGGGACTTCATTGATGGGCACTATCCCGGCTCGAGCTCTGTACATGGGTGCTCTTGAAATGACCAAGAGCAACGTGGGTTGCGCCACGGTGAAGTTGGGTTTTTCGGAGGGAACCGCAGCGACAATTGCTAATGCTTCGGCTGGGCTGAGTGCTGCTATGGCGGCACAGATGGTTTGGACACCTATTGATGTTATCAGTCAGAGATTGATGGTACAAGGCGGCATCCGCGGCCAAAGTGGTTTGAGTTTAAGCTCAGTTAGGTACAACGGTGGCATTGATGCCTTTCGGACAATTATACAAACAGATGGTGTGCGAGGTTTATACAGAGGATTTGGGATATCAATTTTGACCTATGCCCCATCAAATGCTGTCTGGTGGGCATCTTATTCATTAGCTCATAGAGGGATTTGGGATGGTGTAGGTTGCTATTTCTGCAAGAAAGACGGTAATGGCAGTGGTTTGATACCGGATTCAAAGGCGGTGGTGGCTGTGCAAGGTATAAGTGCCGCCATGGCTAGCGGCGTATCGGCTTTAGTGACAATGCCATTGGATACAATCAAGACAAGATTACAAGTTTTGGATGGGGACGTCGACGGGAAGTTGCCGGGGATTCGAACGACGGTGAGGAACTTGGTGAAGGAAGGTGGATTGAGTGCTTGCTATAGAGGGTTGGGGCCAAGATGGGCTTCAATGTCAATGTCTGCAACTACTATGATCACTACCTATGAGTTTCTCAAGAGATTGTCTACAAAGAATGATGGCTTTGGATCATGAGTTGTTTAGGGAGAATCAAGGAAGGGGAGAAATGGTTTGTTTATTTTGACATTTGTTTACCCCTTTGCTCATAGTTTCTTTGTTATAGGCTTAAGAGCCTAATTGTAACACTTGTAAAAACTTGTATATACAGAAGTTGTGGAATGCGTATTCACTTTTATGTCTCTTAAAAGGTCTTTATTTACCCCCACCTTCTCATATAACATTTCACAAATGAGTTTTGCACAAAAATTAAAAAAAAATAAAAAAATATGCAAGTGATGTAATTGTTCACTTAGGTGGCTTTTGTTTTTTTTAAGTATTAAGTGCTGAAATCTGATTTTCATCTCTGAAATCTGATTAAGTGTTAAGAGACAGCGTCTAAAGATTGAATTCTGAATTAGGCAAGTTGTTTGATTTTTCATCTGAATTCGTTTTCTGAAATGTTTGTATTTTATATATATATATATATATATATATATATATATATATATATATATATATATATATATATATATATATATATATATATATAATACAAACATTTCAAAAACGATGATAATCAACAACTTTCAATTAATCTTTTAAACTGTCTAACTTAATCGATTATATATATATATATATATATATATATATATATATATATATATATATATATATATATATATATATAATACGATTAAGTGTTAAGAGACAGCGTCTAAAGATTGAATTTTGAATTAGGCAAGTTGTTTGATTTTTTAAATCGAATTCGTTTTACGAAATGTATATATATATATCTATATATATATATATATATATATATATATATATATATATATATATATATATATATATATATATATATATATATATATATATATATATATATATATATATATATATATATAATACGATTAAGTGTTAAGAGACGGCGTCTAAAGATTGAATTTTTAATTAGAGCGAGTTGTTTGATTTTTAAATGCAGATTCGTTTTACGAAATGTTTGTATTATATATATATATATATATATATATATATATATATATATATATATATATATATATATATATATATATATATATATATATACATATTATAGTATAAGAGGCAATAAAAGGCAAATAAGTGGCAAATCTATCACTTAAAAATAAGAGTCAAATAAGAGACAGTTAAATTTTAATCAAAAAATAAATAAATAAATTTAATTACTCTATCTCTGAATAATGAATAAACAATCAAATGCAAATAAGAGAAAGAAATAAAAAACAAACACCACCTTACTTTTACTAATATCTCTTGTAGGGGTAGATCGAAAACTAACTGAAATCGAGGCATCCTTAATTAGGGGATAGTGGTTGGGTGGGTGGAGTATCAAATAACTAATCGGGTTATGGATAATGGCTGAAATAAGGATAAGACACATCATAGTACAATAAGGAATCTTTTCAATAACATGTTATGTTTAGTATTCTGCACAACTGTTACTGTACACTCATGTGATTGTCATTCGGTTAATATAATAAATGCTTCAATAAAGTATGTGGATTCTGTCTAGGAAAATATTTGTCTTCTTTATTAATGTGTGTGACAATATTTTTTCTTTCTAATTACTAAGTTTTGTTATATTTAGGGACGAATACAAGTTTTAGTAAAGGGGTGACAGTTAAATTTAAATTTATGTACCCTTTGCGAAAATATAACTGAACATACCAAAAGTGACGAGTTGGGCCAAACGAGTAAAGCCCAATCACAGACAGCCTGGACTCTCACATTCTCAATAAGGCTGGCCCAATCAAAACAGGGCCCAAAGCCCATCTCAAGGATCAGTCGACTAAGCCCATGGTTCGGCTCACCAGGCCCCGACCTAACTTAGTCCGACCTCGTGATCCATACTACAATTCGGGTACGAATCATGCTCTACCCGACAGTCAGGTCGACCATTCCACAAATGGCGACCTCGACCTAAATTAACAAGTGACGACTTGATACTTGCAGGCGTATTTGGTTGAACTATTCTCATAACCACATCCCTACAAATCAGGGGACCGTTATAGACACGTTCCCATTACCAATAACCGCCGCTACAATCACGGAGCACATGTCGCCTCCCCAAAAATACATCACTCTTGTCTATAAATACTTCATCACTACCAAACGGTGGAAGGTAACTGCCATTTTGTTATCTGAATTCCATATTCAATACATTTTGAGCTTTATACAACTGTGATCTTACTCTCACGCCCGAGCGTCTTCGCCGGAGAGACATCCGGCTAGTCGTGGGTTCTCGATTTCGGAGTCAAGGAGCCGGTGATCGGTCTGCCACGTGGAGGAAGATTGATAAGCACAATTCTGCGGCATCAGTTTGGTTCCATTGCGGGAATCGTGCTTTAAACTTGACCTCGAAAACTCTATCGGCCCGCAACAATGGTGACTTCGGAGGGACACGTATCGAGGCTTCACTGGGCGTGAAGAAGCGAACAACAACAACACGAATACAAATGCAAATGCCGAAAACTTGAACTTGCCTCCTCCCCAACCGAATCGTCCCTACGGTAGAGCCACCCGCTCTACCGGTGTTGTTGATGGCCGAGGATTGCACGACACAAGGAGAGGAAAAGACATATGGATGGGCAAGGAATTCCACCTCCTCCAAAACATCCAACTGCTCGAGGTTAATGTTGGAAACGGGCGGGTCCCTCCACCAACACCATGAGCAAGAAGGAGATGATGTTGGAGCGAGCTCGAGATGCAGCCGACTTGATAGCCGTGGAGGAGCGAAACAGCGACATACGCTACGAGAGAGGGCCCTACTCGGGTTTCTAATGGGCGACAGGCCGGGAGTTTGAGGCGAAATGAAGGTGTGGGGCGAGAATGGTGAAAGCGGGATAGTTCGGCGAGCTCCCACGGTCGTTCGTGTGCCCGATAATGACCTGGGGCCGGCCTCCAGAAACGAGGAGCAAGAGGCTCGGTCGACTTAAGGACGCGCTAACGGCCCAATAGAAGCAGACGGGTTTCTCCGGCCCGGGGCGCGAGGTCGGGGTCTCATAGAGAACGGGAATGGGCGCAGTCGCCCATAAGAAGGAGAGGCGCAGTCGCCGCTCGGAGATTATAGGCGCGGTCGCCACAAGGAAGTGACACGAGATCTCCCGGTTCGATCGAGAGAGGGCTCATTCTCGCGGGGACGAAGGAGTAGGCGGTGACTCCCCTAGAAGTGAAGGCCGGAAGTCAAATGCGCCCCCTCCCGGGAGATGAAAGACCCGATGCTAGGGAATGGCTATTGATGAAAAGAAGTTCGAACAATGGGAGGAGGAGAAGAAAAGGAGGCTGGAAAGGTCGAACGAATTGACTTTGCTCTTCGACCTTTATCCAAAGAAATCAGAGATAGTCGACCTCCTCCTACTTTCGGGTTGCCACTTACGGAGAAGTATTCGGGGTCGACCAATGCAAGGAGTCATATAGCACATCTCGGAGGCCACCATGTGTTTTGTCGCCAATGAGGACGACAATATGTGCAAAGCCCTCCTAAGCACACTCACCGGGGACTTTAACTTGGTTCAACGGTGCGGCCGCGGGTAGCATCAATACTTGGACATGCTTCAGGACAAAGTTCTTGGATCGCTTCTCTGCTGCAGGAGCTCGGAAGATGACTTGTCACCGATCTGAATAACTTGGTGCGGCGAAGAATGAAAGCTCCATGAGCTACTTCACCAAGTTTAAGGAAATGGTTGATAAGATAGAGGAAGACCTCACCGATAGGGAAGTCATTAATTGCTTCCGAAACGGTATTTCCTCGGCGGACATGGATTATGAACTCACGGTTCGTACCACAACTCGACGGGAGTTGTTTGAAAAGGTGTACAATGTTGCCACTAGGCGAGGAAAGGAAAGAGAAGAAGAATGGTAAGAGTCCTAAGGTTGAGGCCTACGATGATAAGAAAGACTCCAACAAGAATGGAGGAAATAATAAAAATGGAAAGAACGAGGACTAGGGCAACAGAGAAAGTGCCCGAGGCTTTCACTCCCCTTACGGTGAGTCGAACAGAAATTATGAATGCCGTCGAGCTGGCTCCTCCAGTCCCAATGAATCCAGGCAACAAGTTTAGGAGGGACAACAGCAAGTACTGCGACTACCACAAAGACACTGGTCATCTCACAGAGGATTGCTTGGGATTAAAGCGTATCATCCAGAGAATGGTCGACCAGGGGAGACTCGAAGCTTACGTGAAAAGGCCTCAGACTGGTGGAGGCGATCAGCCAGCAGGTGGACAACAGGGACCTAGGCAACCTAGATTGAACCTGGGGGTCATTACAGAACAAGCAAGCAACACGGCCATCAAGCACAAAATCTTCCAACTCAATAAGGCTCCACATGTGCCTCCAAGAAGAGAAGTCAGAGATGAAGCGATCAGCTTCTACCCCCATGAATTGGCAACTAATATGGCGGCTAGGGAGCAAGTTCTCGTCATCCCAGGTCTCATAGACGGATGTACGACGAGCAGACTCTTAGTCGACACGGGGGCCTGCAAGGATATTTTGTTCTACAAAACTTTTAAAGAAATGGGTCTTAATGATGAGCAGTTGGAGAGATATGATGGTAGGTTGGAGGGCTTCACCAATCATCGAGTTGATGCAAAAGGCAAGATAGAACTCGACGTCGACCTAGGCCAACACCCCCTCAGGATCGTATCAAAGGTACAATTTATAGTAATTGATGTAAATAGTGACTATGCCGCTATACTTGGTATACCAGGTCAGGTCGCTCTTGGAATGGTGGCATCGATCCCTCATCAGCGAGTCAAGTTCCCTACACCCGCTGGAGTAGGGTGTGTACAAGGCACAGCTCGAGCCTACCTTGATCATGTTCTCAGAGAAAGAAAGAAAAGGGAATTGGAAATCGAGACTGCAGATGGTTATTTAAAGTTGTCTCAATCAGTCACCAAAACTACCAGACTGTCAACAATCACCGACGTGGAAGAGTCGACCTATCGCTCAAACGACGAAGTCATGCTTGAGTCGACACGTCACTCTAACACCACTGAGGTCGATTCAGATGTAGTTATGGTCGACCAAGTCATCATAGGCAACCTATGCCTCCAGCTCGACAATAACTCGGGGGCCACCACCACCACCAGCGAGGTTGCAGACAAGTTAGATGATATGATAGCAGAAGAAGCTCCACATCTGAGGGCCGAGGAGAGACAAAGGGTTAAGGAGATAATCATTGAGACTCTACAATTCAGGGATGGACCAGAGCTAGAAGCTGTGGATGAGCTAGAGTCAGTAATCACCAACCTTTCTTACCTCGACCAAAAAATTCAGATTGGAAAGCAGCTATCAGTTGAGGAGCGAGCAGAAATCATCGAGCTACTCAAGGAAAGTAATGATGTCTTTGCATGAAGGGTAGAAGACATGAGGGGAATCAAGGAGGAGGTCGTTGTTCACAGACTGGAAGTCAACTCGACCATAAAGCCTAGACCCCAAAAATTGAGAAGCTTTGCTCGCGACAAGGAAGAGGCCATAAAAACTGAGGTACAAAAACTTTTAAATGCAGGGATAATCAAAGAGGCCACTCATACAACGTGGTTGGCCAACGTGGTCATGGTGAAGAAATCAAACGGCAAATGGCGGATGTGTGTCGACTTCACCACTCTCAATCTTGCTTGCCCCAAGGACAGCTATCCCCTTCCTAGAATCGACAAGCTAGTCGATTCCATTGCTGGTCACTCAACCCTCAGCTTCCTCGACGCTTACTCAGGTTACCACCAGATTAAGATGCATGAGGATGACATAATCAAGACGGCATTTCAAGCGGCTGGAGGCATCTACTGCTACAACATGATGCCATTTGGATTGAAGAATGCAGGGGCAACTTATCAAAGGATGGTGAACAAAGTCTTTGCTTCTCAAATTGGCCGAAACATGGAGGCCTACGTCGACGATATGGTCATCAAAACAAAGACTGGACGTCACGTGGTCGACCTAAGGGAAACGTTCGCCAATTTAAGAGCAAACGACATGAAACTCAACCCTAGCAAGTGTGTATTTGGTGTAGCTGCTGGAAAGTTCCTTGGGTTCATGGTATCTCAACGGGGTATAGAAGCTAATCCAGAAAAAATCAAGGCTTTAGTCGACATGAAGGCTCCCACCAGTGTCAAAGAGATGCAGCGACTTAACGGAAGGGTAGCAGCTCTTGGTCGTTTCATATCAAAGTCAGCAGAGAGGTCTCTCCCCTTCTTCAAAGCATTGAGGGGGACGAAAAGTTTTGAATGGACGACCGAATGTTATTCGTCGTTCCAACGGCGAAGGATTACCTCGCTACTCCACCTCTCCTGAGTAGCCCGACCACTGGTGAAACTTTGTTTGTGTATTTATCCGTGGGAGATAAATCAGTGGCAGCGGTTTTGGTTAGAGAAGATGAGGGGTTTCAAAAGCCAGTATACTACATCAGCAAGGCCCTATCAGACGTGGAGAGCAGATACTACAATGCTGAGAAGGTCGCCTATGCCCTAGTCGTGGCTTCAAGGAAGCTGCGAGCTTATTTTCTGGCTCATCCAATTGCGGTTCTTACAAATGCTCCCCTTAGAAAAATTCTTCACAAGCCGGAGAGTTCAGGTCGACTTCTCAATTGGTCAATTGCCCTTACTGAATTTGACATTGAGTATCGACCTCGAAAGGCGTTGAAGGCTCAAGCTCTAGCTGACTTCTTGGTCGAGCTTACGTTCACCAAGGAAGACGACGAGCAGCGAGCTCCAAAAGAAAAGGCTAAAGGGAAGGAGTCAGAGTCCCAGGTCGCCATCAGTCTACCCGTCAATTGTTGGAAGGTCTATTCAGACGGATCAGCGACCAAGAATAGCAGTGGAGCTGGGATAGTGCTAATTGAACCAGAATCTGGGACTGTGTATGAGGAATCACTGAGGTTCAAATTCGATGCTTCCAACAACCAGGCCGAATACGAAGCCTTGATAGCAGCTATAGAGTACGCTAAGTGTTTTGGAGCAACTAAGATTATGGCTTACTGTGATTCACAATTGATAGTTAACCAGGTCCGAGGCGAGTACGAGGTGCTTAGTGCCACGCTGATCAAATACTGTGACCTGGTGAAGGAACTGATAAAAGATTTGGAATTCTGGGAGATTCAGAGAATTGGACGAGAAGACAATGAGCTAGCTGACCTCCTCTCGAAACTAGCCACTTCGGATGAACCACATGATGAACCTATCTCCTTCCTCGAAAGTCCAGCCTATGAAAGAGTAAAAATTCTATGCATAGATGATCCCTCAAGAAATTGGACTCAGGAGAAGTGTTGGATCGAGGAAATGAAGGCATACATAGAAAGTGGAGAGCTGCCAGATGACGAGAAGAAGGCTCGAGCTATCAAAAAGAAAGCTCCAAGGTATGTCATTCAAGGAGGCGACCTGTTCAGAAGATCTTATACTCGACCATTACTAAAGTGCATCCACCCTCAAGAGGTCGCCCTATTGATACACGAAGTGCATAGTGGAATTTGTGGTGGACACCCGGGGGCCAGGACTCTTGCTGACAAGTTAATCACTTTGGGGTACTACTGGCCACACATGAGAGCCGACACTCACAACTTTGTTCAGCAATGTGATCAATGTCAAAGATTTGCCAACTTACCCCATGTGCCTACAACAGAGCAGACTCCTGTGATCGCAGCTTGGCCATTTGACATGTGGGGCGTCGACCTGATTGGACCCTTCCCTCCCGCCCGAGGAAACTGCAAGTATGTGATCGTCGCCATAGATTACTTCACTAAATGGGTTGAGGCCAAACCATTAGCTCGCATCACAGAGGAAAATGCTATCAACTTTATTCATGACTTCATTTGGTGTCGGTTTGGTTTTCCTCGAGCTATAGTATCTGACAACGGACTGCAATTCTCCAGAGCCTTCGAAGCAGAGATGAATCGGGTAGGAATCAAGCATTGGCAATCTTCTGTTGCCTATCCTCAAGGAAATGGGCAAGCTGAGGCAGCAAATAAACTTGTTCTATCTTCGCTCAAGACTGGACTCGTAGGTCGACGAAACAATTGGTTGGACGAACTCCCCCTTGCTCTTTGGGCAGTTCGTACAACCACTCGGGGGCCTACGGGGGAAACCCCTTTTGCTCTCACATATGGGTCAGAGGCCATGGCACCTGCTGAGCTCAGATTCCCCACTGCTAGAGTGACTTTCTTCAATCAAGAGCAAAATGATACCAATAGATTGATCGACTTGGACCTGATCGACGAGAAGCGAGAAACAGCCTACCTCCGAATGGTCAACTACAAGCAGCGAACTAAAAGTTATCACGACAAGAAGGTCAAGGCCAGGTCGTTCCAAGTTGGAGATTATGTGTTGAGAAAGATTGAGGCAACGGGTAGAAGGACCCAGCAGAACAAGCTATCTCCTAACTGGGAAGGTCCCTATGTGGTTACTCGAGTCGTCAAAGAAGGAACCTACATGATAGCTCATCCCGGAGGTGACGAGTTGAAACATCCTTGGCATGCTACTCACCTCATCAAATACTACTTCTAGCTTTCAGTTTCAAAGTTCAAGCTCATGTTAGTTCTAGTTTCAAGTTGATGTAAACATGTTCCCTACTTCAATAAAAAGTGCAGTTTATTCGATCAAACATAGTGTTACACCAATCCTAGCAAGCTCGATTCTTAATCAGCTTGGTTCATTTAACAAGTCCGACTCTTAGTCGACTTCGTTCTAACAAACTCGACTCTTAGTCAGTTTGTTCTAATTAGCTCGATTCTTAATCAGCTTTGTCCAGTTAACAGGTCCGACTCTTAGTCGACTTCGTTCTAACAAACCCGACTCTTAGTCAGTTTGTTCTAATTAGCTCGATTCTTAATCAGCTTTGTTCAATTAACAAGTCCGACTCTTAGTCGACTTCGTTCTAACAAACTCGACTCTTAGTCAGTTTGTTCTAATTAGCTAGACCCTAGGTCAGCTTCAATAGTGTGAGCAGGTTCGACTCATAGTCAATCTCATTCACAAAAAAGTTAAGCAAGTCTGAGGTCGACTAAATAAATAAAGATCAAGTCACCTCTAGGCTCGAGTTTACTCATTCATCCTATCTATCTCTAGCTCGATGTTTATTTTAAAAGCATACAACATGCAGTAAATAAGGTCAGCTATGATAGAGATAAGTCTCCCAAAGCGGGCTAAGACTTAGACAAAATAAATTTACAAAAGTATCTTGCCTCCCAAAAAATAGGGCCAAGGCATTCAAATATTCAAGGAATCAAAAGAGCAAAAATGTTAGTTGGGACTTGTTCATTACAATTCAGCTAAGAAATTCAAGAGTTTTGGTTGACGTCAGTCTGGTCGTCGGTAGCAGCTTGTCCTTCCACCTCTCCTTGTTGCTGGGGACCTATGGGTTTACCCGACTCTGAATAAACCTGCTCATTATCTTCATCCATGGTGGCAGCATCCTCAAGTTCTTGTAGAACAACATCAAAATTCCTGTCGGCCACAGGGGGAGCTTCCCACTTCTCACAGTGGTCCTCTTCATCCTCTTGGGCAATGAAGGCCAAGTCATTTTCAAGATAGGGGACGAGCGAGTGACCCCTGCGAGCTTCCATGTCGAACTGGGACTCAGAAAACCAACGAGCTAATTGCTCGATGGTAACTGTAGCTGTGGGATCCACCAGTGCTCGACGAGCCATGTGCCTCTTGCCGACCTCAAGAAAATCTTGTGCTTTGGCCACAATGGCATTATAGAACTCGTCTCCCTCCTTGAACTTATCCACAGCATCAGGGCCAGCCTTCTCCAGAGCCTCCTTCCATTTAGCTCGAGCTGAGTTGTGCTCCTCGTTAAGCTCTTTCAAAAAAGAATCTTTATCTGCGAGAAGTTTGGAGACAGTGGTAAGCTCGACCTTCGTCTTCTCATGGGCAAGGCGCTCAGCATCCCTTTCGAGGTCACTTCCTTGAGTTTGGATTCTCGTAGCTTCAAGGTCGGACAAGGCTTTTGTCTTTACCATCTCATTGGCTTCATACGAATTGTCTAGATCGTTGTACTTCTCCTTCATATCCGCAAGACTCTTTAGCCTTTTTGGAATAATCTTTGAGGGCCCGCCTCTCCTCTCAATGGAGGCCCTCCAGAGCTCTTAACCTATTCGACCATGGTGAGATTCTATATTCGAGAGAAATCAAGGAAGTGTTAGCATGTAATTTCAGGTTGATCGAGTAAGAGAATAAGCGACTAGAAAGAAAGAGAAAGTGGGAAGTTACCTCGCAATGAGCCATCCTGCATCGAGCCGAGAATTCTTCGGGCGTTATGCCCTTATCAAAGAAATGAGCCGCAGACCCACATCCAGCTCTCTTCTCACAATCACCCGACCCAAGTTCATGTCTGCGGGTAGCGGCGACTCGAGCAATTGAGTCCTTCGAGAGGAGTGACGTCACTCAACCTCCTCATCATTTCATCCAGAGACTCTTTACTTGGGGAGAGGAAGTTGGTGGAGGCAATTGGCTCGAGGACACGAGATTTACCCTTCTCGGATCGAGACCTCTTTCGCGAGCTCAAAGGACGATCATCATCATCTTCTTCCATGGCATCATCATCAATATTGACGATGTTACGAGGACTAACCACACTTACCCCGACCCGAGGTTACGGCATTGGCATCGAGATTGGGTCGAACTCAAGCCGGGTCTAACCGACTGTTGGACTCATCACCTCCTTCATTAACATTGGCGAGGGGGTCCCACTCGGCGAGGGATTTTCCAACTCGGTCTCTTCCATGGGGATCATCCCGGCCCGAGTCCTTGGGCAGCAAATTGTTCCTCGCAGCAGCCCTCCCTCTCTCTACTCGCTCTAGCATTGCCGCCCATGGGCTTTCTTAGCTTTCTTCTTATCTGACACCCCTACTATTCGAACCATTGCTGCTTCTTGTTCAGGAGTCAAAACTGTATGACATCAAAGTAATCAAGTATTAGCTCGGCAAGTCAAAGCAGTTCTATGTACGAGCTAAACTGTTCTATAACGAAGTAATTGATACGATGCAAAGCAGTTCTATGTACGAATTAACTAATTCTACATACGAGCAGGCAATTTGATAAGTACAGAGTGGCAATTCGAGATAGTTCTATGTACGAGCTAACCAGTTCTACGTACGAGCAGGCGACGGACGAGCTAAGAGTTGTGTATGCAGCTCAAAATATTTCTGTGCGCCTATAAAGAGCTACTTATGCAAGTTAACAGTGGACGAGCTAATGAAGGGAAACGAGTAAACCCTTACCACCAATGTGTTCTCCATTTTCCTTGCAATAATTGTCTGTCTTCTGGCAAAATTGGCAATTCTCCTCAAATCTACCCAAAGAGTGAGTAACCCAATCAGGGTACATCTGGCCTCTCAACACAGGAACAAGGGGCTCCACTACTCCATCTCCAGGCATCATCCCAGCTTGGATATAGTTGTATTTGGTTGTTCCTAAGGATTCCCAGCTGATAGGCCCATCCTTGACCAACGCACACAGCTTTTTGTACAAAGTTTGGTACCAAGGAGGCTCCCAGTAATTGTCCTCACTGATAACATCAGATTCATCATTGGGCAACGGAAATTCCCATCCCAGCCTGCTCTCAACCAAAACTACATGCGAGTTCCAGCAATTGTGTTTATTGGGAAGGTTGGCAAACAACTTGGGAGAGTTGGGCTTGGAGGGAGTACTAATTCCCCAATCATGCTTATCAAGCTTAGCACCAAAAAATTCTTTAAAAACCTTCATACAAGGCTCATGGCCCAAAAACCTACACACCATTGCAAAACATACCAGTACTCTACAGGTGTTGGCCCCAAGTTGAAGGGGGAGGGCATCCATACACTCGAGGAACTCATTGATAAAGGGATCCAACGGCAACCTCAACCCACCTCGAACCGCCCATAAAAGAAAGCGACCTTAGTAGCATCTCTAGTGAAGGTAGCACGATATTTGGCCATAAATTCTTTCTGACTAAGGATGGTCACCCTAAAGTCTGCCCTATCTACCCCACAGAAGTTGTAGATCACATCATAACGGGATTCCATATTTTTCCTCCCACGGGTAGGTCTTTGGGGCACATAGCCCCTCTCGTTCTTGCTGGCACCACATCGACCCAAATGCATTTACTATCACGGGGCACGAAGAAGTTGAAGCCGTGGCTCCACCTTGGGTCATCATATACGTACAAACAAAAGAGGAAACAGGGAGTCGGTCCTATGATCATGTTCAGTCGACCTACCTAAGGACGACCTAGCCTCCCCTGGAAAGCCTATCCTATTCCTAAGGAAGGAGGGTTTGAGGACATCCCTAACGTAGAACAAAGTAATATGGTCGAGCAGTTCATGGAATAGATGGAAGGTGACGATATTTGAATCATCAACTACCAGGTTTTCAACGTCCCCTATAATGGGCAAACCTATCTCACTAAAATTTAATTCCCACTTGGTTAAAATGGAGGCACATTCATCCAAAGACAGTTCTCTCCACTCACCGTTCATATTCTTGTAAACCCTACGGTTAATAGTGCAGTACCCATACCAAGCTCCTGGCTCGCTACTAAAGGTTCTAGCCATGGCGGAAATCAAAGATAGAACAGAAATTAAAGCCCTAAAGAAAGAAGGGGAAAGAAATACCTTTGCAAAGGTCGGAGTAGGAAGCTGGTACCAAAGACGGAAGCCCAATTTAACTCAAATGCTTCTTCGCTATTTTCGCCGGAAGATTCTCAGAGCTTGAAAACGGTAAAAGTTCTAAACAGAGAAGGAATGTGCAATTTATATTTTCCAAGATTGGAAAGGAAAAAAGAAAATTCAAAAAATAATTTCCATATTAATGGCGGAAACGGTTTCCGAGAAGGAGTTTCAAGCGTCAGAATTGCAATCATTACTAAAACCGGCGCTCCTTCATCTCCTACCGTTCATCGCCAACGACCGGGATTGTGCCACGTCATCATTGTCGACCTACTTCAAAAACTTGCAGCGACCTGCGAGTAAAACCATTCTTATCAAACATTTTCTTAACTTCCAAGTCGACGAAGTCAACTCGAAAGTTGGGGGCCACTGAACATACCAAAAGTGTCGAGTTGGGCCAAACGAGTAAAGCCCAATCACAGACAGCCTGGACTCTCACATTCTCAATAAGGCTGGCCCAATCAAAACAGGGCCCAAAGCCCATCTCAAGGATCAGTCGACTAAGCCCATGGTCCGGCTCACCAGGCCCCGACCTAACTTAGTCCGACCTCGTGATCCATACTACAATTCGGGTACGAATCATGCTCTACCCGACAGTCAGGTCGACCATTCCACAAATGGCGACCTCGACCTAAATTAACAAGTGACGACTTGATACTTGCAGGCGTATTTGGTTGAACTATTCTCATAACCACATCCCTACAAATCAGGGGACCGTTATAGACACGTTCCCATTACCAATAACCGCCGCTACAATCACGGAGCACATGTCGCCTCCCCAAAAATACATCACTCTTGTCTATAAATACTTCATCACTACCAAACGGTGGAAGGTAACTGCCATTTTGTTATCTGAATTCCATATTCAATACATTTTGAGCTTTATACAACTGTGATCTTACTCTCACGCCCGAGCGTCTTCGCCGGAGACACATCCGGCTAGTCGTGGGTTCTGATTTCAGGTCAAGGAGCCAGGTGATCAGTCCTGCCACGTGAAGGAAGATTGATAAGCACAATTCCTGCAGCATCAATAACAAAAGACTAAATGCTACATGCAAAAAGGGCAAAAAGGAGAGAGAGAAAAAAAGGAGGCGAAGGGGAGAAATTAACGATTCTGTTTCAGATTTAGGTTTTCACAACCCCGAAACAATTGTGGCAGACCGAGGATTCAGATTAAGAATTATTATGTTTGATTAATAGTGTTAATGATTTTTTTTTATGATTGGTGGTGTTTTCTTATTTGCTAATTATGGAGCGATTTTTGAAAAGAAACCCATCAACGAAATGTGGAACTAGTTTGAGTGCAAGTAATTCTATATCCTTGACCGTGAAAACTTTTGCTAGTTAAAAATTATTTACAATGATTGTCACACGTCACATCTACCAAACAAGAGAGTGACAAAAATAACAAAGAGTGGCTATTTTAGGAAGAATAACGGAGATGACGTTGATGAGTGAAACCCACATTTTATCAAAATAATCTCAACCGCACGAACAGGAAAAAGGGAGAATGGCCGACGTGGTCGAGCTCGCACCGCTCGCAGCAGCGCAATAGTGGAGCTAGACAGAAACAGTGTCGGGTCCCCCATCAACAGGGGTCATCAAAGTTTTCGAACTGCAACCCCCTCCGGGTCGAAAGCGTACACGTCCATTATGGTAAACTTCCACTTTATGTAGAAAATTTAGGAAATTTAAAAAAAGAAAACAGGAAGTTCATTCTGGGACCGAGGGAGCAACATGAAGATCCTTCCTTCCACACTGACAATAAAAATGGTTTTTACCCAGTATTTCCGTTACGAAATAAACTAACACCACAATTAACGCCACCTAATCAACTTAAATCACCCCTAATTGCATATCCGAGAACTCTACACAAATTATCTAAAATTGGTTTCAATAACAATTTCCACTACGGGGGCAAATAATCAACAACTACCAATTGAATGCAATCAAGGGCGCGCTCTCTTGTTGCTGCAGGAAGGGCATTTGTACTGCTTAATATGCTCAGCTCTTGCAGGGGTAATTTTGACACATTTTCCATGGAACCATTTCTCACATAAGTCACAGCAGATCCAGAACTCATCAGACGCGTAGTTTTCTCCGCAGGCCCCACAAAGTGTATCCCCGTGCTCTCCTTCTTCATCATCTCCTTCATCTTCATCTTCATCTGCACCCTCTTCTTCTTCTTCGTCTTTTGGTAATGATGGTTTCGGCAGATACTTCAGCTGAGGTTCAGCGCTGCTTCTCGGCTTTTCCCAAAAAAGAAATATGCAATCAAAATTAATTTGATTAATACACCCTCCGTCCCGGAATGAAGTTCCTATTTTCTATATTTGTTTGTCCGAAAACTTGGTCTCGTTTCAATGATTGGGGTATTAAAGTGGATGAACTTCCAAACTACCAAGCTAAGACCAACATATTTCCATGGTTTCTTAATGAACTTCTATGATAGTTGCCATTCATTTAAGGATAATTGCGTCAATGACAATATATTGTTAAGAAGCTTGAATAGTCAAATGGGACTATCTTTATGGGACGGAGAGAGTATTAGTATAGGTTTGTAAAATAGGAAAAGAGATTATCGGTTATTACCTTGGGGTTTGACTTTGGTTTGCTGCTGCTATGATTTGTTACTGCTGACTTCTCCTTCACTTGTTTCTTAGCTGAGCCAGACACAACCTCGAATATTGTTGGGAGTTCATTGATCATGTTGAAAAGGCGTTTCCTGCATCACCAAGCAGAGAATAATATACGCAACATGAAAATAGCTGCATTACAATGTCCGAATCAGAGTCAGGGCCACAAATTTTTCGTTTAGGGGACAAATATTTTGAGTTTAGAAAATCAACTTACTGTAATTTAAAGGAGGGCAAAACTATTCAAAGTGTGCTTTTTTTTCTAAAACGGGGTCAAAACTGTTATAAAAAAAGTGGTTTTTAATACTAACAAGTCAGTTTTTCCTTAAAACTGCTAGTGCTAATATGTACATTTTCAAAATTGAATAGGGGCAACTGCTCCCATAATGCAAAGGGTGGCTCCATCTGTGACCCAAATCAGTGGCTTGATGCCAAAAACACCAGCAAATAAACCTAAAGTTGAACAAAAGCAAGACTAAATTCAGGCAATAATTAATAAAGTCTTGGCCATTAATGGCTGGTCCTCACAGTTCCACTTTGAGCTGCAAAAAGGTGGAGTCAAGCACAATCTTATATTCTTATTAATTGTCGCATTTGACTTGTCAACGTTTTTAAAGAAATGTGCTTTAATTGTGTGTGCATTGCTTGTACAATGAGAAAATTGCTCTAATTCCATTTCCTTGTTTAGAAACGTGACATTTATTTTGAGACGGGCTAAAAAGGGAAGTGCGACATCTATTATAGGACGGAGGGAGTAAAAAAGATGAATATACCTATCAGCTTTGTCGAATCCAAATCTAGCACCGAAATAGAAGGCCACAGACAATAGCCATGCATCACTGTGAACAGCAACCAGTGATAACCAGTCTTTCTCTTGCATGCCATCTCTAGCAAAGTTAATTCCAAGTGCAGGCTCTGGAAGCTCAGGAGGGACTTCTTCAGCTGGTAAATTGACTTCCCACAGCTCATTAGGAAATCCATAGAGGCAAAGATTTTCCTTTTCTGTAACACGATAAACAATACATGGTCAGCTCATAGGATCAAATACTATCAGACTTAAATAAATGATTATCAATTAAACTGCCACAGTAGCTGAAACTAAAAAATAGGACAGTAATTAAGGCGGAAAATGCTTGTCACGAGAGAAGGCATCAATATTCATGACTCTTTCTAGTACAAAAGAAAACTAAAACATAGTAAATAGAAACAAAAAAAAAATGAAACGTAGATAAAAATACTCAAATTCTAAATCCAGATTTGAACCCCCAATAAGAAAGAGCGATAACCAGTAGGAAACTTGAAGTACCTAGACATTTAAAACAAGGAACCTAAAAATGAACATATATTAAGCATTAGCAAGTATTTCCAGCATGCATGAAGGACCCAATAGATTGAGGCTAATAAAACAAATTAGAAGCTCAGTAATGTTCTACATATTAATAACTTAATTTCCGATGAACGTCGGCTTCTTAACTCCTCTACAGTTTCATTTCATAAAAGACAAAGGTGGTCAAGGGCATGAACGCTCCCGCCATGGGCAGTTTATGAAGGATCTCTAATAATTGCCACCTTGCCCCTGCAGGCTGCAAGCCAAGAGACTGTTCCATAAAGTAAAAGTTGTAATGTATTCACCACCGCTCTGCTTTTCAACTATCAGTTGAACTATCAACTACTACCTCAGTCTCAAAATGAATGTAAAAAAAAATGGTCTTGATAAGAGCAAATTTCAATAAAAAAAATTGGACATTCATTATGGGACGGAGGGAGTAACTTAGCGGGTCAGGGGTTATGACATATTTAGTCATTGCTTGGAATTACCAATTCAATTTTTTCTTATAAAGTTGAGATTATACATGTTTGTTACCGTAATTTTGTACAGGCTGCATTACTTCCATTATAATGACACCCAAGTATACATGTCTTGGATGTTGGATCTTGCATATGGTGTTCACTTATACATGTGAATAGTAGACACACACACACAATAGTTGCCAACAACAAACATGAACATAAACACAAGGCACTGCAATTAAGAGATCAGGTACAATATCCACTAGCTAGAAGGAAACACCACAAAGATCGTACAAATACTACAATCATCCCTACTAACATAAGATTGTTATGTGAGTCATTTTAACATGTGCAATAAGAATAAGATGGAAGAAAGGAAAATACCCATGTTGGACGTCGGATGCACTCTTGTATGAATCCATGGAATTTGACATCTACTATCTTCGAGGAAAAAGAGAGTGGTGGTTCACTTCAGTTTATGGGCCCTCACGTCCCAGGTTGACAGAGGCATGTTGGGAAGAATTACAAGATTTAGTGGGTCTTTGTGGTTCGAGATGGTGTGTTGATGGTGATTTTAATGTGATTAAGCGAACTTGGGAGAAGAAAGGGGGTTCTTGGCTGACTGCGAGTATGAGAGGTTTTGATGGGTTCATTTGTTCTAATGATCTGAGAGAGATTGAGCTCTCAAATGGCCAATTTACCTGGCAGTTTCAGGGCAGAGACAAGTTGCCTCAAAGATTGACCGTTTTCTTTTTTCGGTCGAGTGGGAGGAACAATTTCCTTCTTTGGTTCAGAAGTTATTAGAGAGACCCGTTTCAGATCATTTCCCTATTCTCCTTGAGTCCCGGTACGTTGGGGGCCCACTCCTTTCCGTTTTGAAAATATGTGGATTCTTCATTCTAGCTTTCAAGAAAGTGTGGCTAGTTGGTGGAATGAGGGTCCGCTCCCGAGTTTTTAAAGGAGAGAAAAGAAAGGGAACGGAGAGAAGGGGAAGGGAAGGGAAAGAAGAGGAGGGGAGGGAATTCAATAACTTCTTGAAGTGCTCCTGAGTTGAGGAAAAAGGAAGGAAAAAAATTGAACTACACTTGTACCCTTAATGAAAGAAAGAGATATAGTTATACTTGAGGGATAAAATTGGTTTAACCAAAAAATTTGTTTTATAAGATTTCATTTCCTTCCAATTCCTCCCACTTTTGGGAGGATTGTGTAGGAAAGTAAATTTTAAAAAAAATCATTCCTTTTCTTTCCAATTTCTTTCTAAAAAAAAACCCGGAAGCAACTTTAGGAAGGAAAATATATTAGATTTCCTTCCATTTCCTTTTCTTTCTCTCCTTTTTAAAACTCAAGAGCGCACCCTGAATGTCAGATTTAGGGGTGGGGTGGGTTTGTGTTTATGAAAAAGTTGTAGTTTATTAAGGAGAAGTTGAAGGTGTGGGATAGGGAAGTTTTGGGGGATATCAGGCATGAAAAGAATGCTATTTTACGGGAGATAGTCGGTATAGATCGGATAGAGTCGTCGGATATGCTTTCTAATGAGCAAGAGGAGAGGAGTGAATTAAAAAATACTTTTGAGGAGCTTCTATTGCAGGAGGACGTTAGTTGGCACCAAAAGTCCAAGATTAATTGGGTTAGAGATGGAGATAGCAATTTTAAACTATTTCATAGGGTTACAACAATTAGGAGGAGGAGGAGCTATATTTTAGAGGTCCAGTTAGATTCTGGAGAACTGATGCACAACCCTGAGTTGATTTTTGGTTCTATCACCAACTTCTACAAGAATCTTTTTAGAGAAGATGATCAAAATCGACCTCAAAGGATATAGATTGGTGTTCGATCGAGCCTCAGGGGTTTTTTGGTTAAGAGAGGGAATTTCGGGGGAGGAAGTTCGTAGAGCTGTGGAAGGGATGGCGAGAGATAAGGTGCCAAGGCCCGATGGTTTCTCGATGGCCTTTTTTCATTTGTGTTGGGATATTGTGAAACACGATCTTATGCGGTTTTTTTCTGAGTTCTTTGATAACGGGAATATATGTAGGAGTATAAACTCTACGTTTATTACTCTAGTGCCTAAAAAGGATCGTTCTCTTAAGATGAATGACTTCGGGCCTATCTAGTATTTATAAGATCATCACTAAAGTTTTGTCGCTTAGACTTAGAGTTGTGTTTGGGGACACCGTCTGTGAAGCTCCGAGTGCTTTTGTTGGGGGTAGACAAGGAATTGATGTGACATTGATTGCTCATGAGGTGGTTGATGACATGCAACGAAGGGGTAATAAGAGTGTGGTGTTAAAGCTGTATTTTGAAAAGGCTTACGATATAGTGAGGGGTTTGGTATTAGGTGGAGGAGGTGGATTGTGGGTGCTTTAAGGCTCCAAATTTTTTGGTCATTGTTAATGGCAAGGCTAAGAGTTGTTTGATGCATCACGAGGGCTACGTCAAGGGGATCCCCTTTCTCCTTTTACGTTTACTCTTGTTGCAGATATCTTGAGTAGGCTTTTGCTTCGAGGAGAGAAAGTTGGAATTGTCAAGGGATGTAAGGTGTGTAGAGATAGGTTTATGGTGTTGCATCTTCAGTTTGCTGATGATACTATGTTGTTCTTAGCTGAGGGCGTTCGAAAATTTAAAAAATATGCTCACCATACTTCAGCTTTTTGAAAGTGTATCGGGGTTGAAGATCAATTTGTTCAAGTGTGTTATTGTTGGTATTAATTTGGGAGATGATGTGAGTAATCGATATGCTCCTTTGATTGATTGTCAAATACTTTCTTGGCCTCTATCCTATCTTGGAGTGACTTTAGGTGGTAACCCAATTACTACTTCTTTTTGGGATCCAGTAGTAGAGAGAGTTAATAAACGCCTTGCTAGTTGGAAGTGTGCGTTATTTTCGTTGGGTGGGCGCATTACCTTGGTGCGTGCATGTCTATCTAGCATTCCTCTATATTATCTTTCTCTATTCAAAATTCCTAGTCGTGTAGCTGATGCTATTGAGAGGACAAGGAATTTTTAGTGGGAAGGTACGGGGAGGATAAAAGGGATCATTTGGTGGCTTGGGATAAAGTTTGTCGTCCTAAGGAGGAGGGTGGCTTGGCTTTTGGGTAATCTGATTGGCCGAAACATTTCTCTGATCAGTAAATGTTTGTGGAGATTTCCCTCGAGAATCTCAAACAATTTGGCATAAAGTGATCAACAGTAAATCCGAGATGAATAGCAATGGTTGGGATACTTCTTTCAGCAGATCAAGTTCGCACAAAAGCCCATGAAAATTTATTTATTAGTGTCACCGCATGTTTAGCCCTTGTATTCAGTTAAATGTTGGTAATGGGGCTCGAAATCATTTTTGGGAAGAGGTTTGAACATATAACTCTTCATTAAAGTAGTAATTTCCCCGCTTATATCACCTTTCTTCTGTTCTTGGAGCTCCTAAATCTTTCCTAAACTTTTTAATTCGGAGTCTTATTCCATCCTCTTTTCCTTATTCATCGCGTGTTTGGAATTCTAAAATACCCTTCAAGACTCGTGCTTTTGTGTGGCTTTTAGTACATAATAAACTCAACACAAATGACAAATTGCAGCTCCGTCGGCCTTCTAAATGTCTACTGCCTAATTGGTGTGTGAATTGTAAGGAGTCTGAAAAGACTCATGATCATCTCTTTCTCCAATTCAGAGGATTTTGCTAAGGGGGTGATAAGAGTCACTTAAAGGTAGGGGTGTTCACGGTTCGGATTGGTCCGAATTTTATCAAAATTTCAAAAAAATAAGATCGGACCAATTGTTCGATTTTGCCTAAATTCAGGACCAGGACCAGACCATTACATTACAGGACCGGTCACATTGGTCCGGTTCCAATGGTTCGGTCCATGTCCGGTTCTATCGGTTCCACAAGTTACACTACTATATATTTTTTCTAAAGATAAAACATGCAACAACTGTTTTTTTTCATGAAACCAAAATATAGGACGATTACATAAACAAAGTTCAAATAAAAATATTCAGACATACAGCAAATTAACTGAAATAGAGGAACAAAGTTCAAATAAAAAATATAGGACGTTTACATTACATAAACAAAAGAGAAAAACATAAACATGATTCAGACCCTAATAACTAAATTCAGATGCAAAATTGTAAGAAAATTGAAAATACGAGTAGATTGGAGGTAGAGACTGAGAAAATAACATCAAAATCTCATTAAATCATTACCTTTTATTTGAGAGGCAAAATAACAGAGTAATGATGTTCTGCAATCTCGCACGAAAAAACAGATCTGCGTCGTAGATTAATTACTTCCGTTACAGCTGCGCCGTCGGTAGAGATCGATGGTGGTGTTGTGGTTGGACAGCTGAGTCGAAATCAGGGCGCCGCCATGGAAAATCAATTTGATTTCTAGGGTTGAGAATTGAGATGAGAGAAAGACGAGAGAGGGGAAAAGCGTAGAGAGAGAGAGAGGGATAGAAAACCAAACGGCGGAAATGAAAGAGATATGACAGGGTTAGGGTTTTTGTAAACTTGTAATGTCGTTGGATGGATAAGGTCACAGCAAAAATATTTTATTTTTTTTGGAAATTAGGAATTTGAAATTATGAATAAATAATTATATATATATATATATATATATATATATATATATATATTATACATAATATATACATAATCGGTCCGGTCCGGGTTCGGTCCAGGACCATATATATTTTTTCAAAAATCAGGACCAACCCAAATAATCGGTTCCATATAAATTTAGGACTAGAACCAAACCAATTCTATTGAGTTGGTCCGGTTTTCATTGGTCTGATCTGATCCGGTTCTATCGGTCCGGTCCGGTCCGTCGGTTTTTTTGTTCAGGCCTACTTAAAGGAGTGTGGGGTCTTTAGAGTTTGTTGGTGTCTCTGGATTGAAAGGAACGTGAGGATTTTAAAAACCGGTGTGTATCAAAACAATTGCTTTGGGAAAAAGTAGTATCTTTAGCTTCACCATAGGCTTGGTGCTTTCAAAGGATTAGCACTCAATGATTTGAGGAGGGATTGGGAGGGCAGCTATAGTTTAATGTAGGTTTTTTGTAATTTTATTCACTGTGGTTATGGACGCCTTGTCCATCTGTTTGAGAATCATCTAATAAAGTTTTTTTCTATCACAAAAACTATCGATTTTGTGATTTTTTTCGTATCAGATATTTTCAATATGAATGATTTTTTGTTTTATGCTTTCAAAAAGAAATCAATGGCAATGTATAAAGTATAAACCATTGAAGATTAAATTATTTATGTCTAGTTTGACTTTCATGGTCAACTCAGTTGAACTTTAACGAAAAATTATGAAACTAATAAATCACATGAAATTCTAAAAATTGATAAGAATACTATCAATAATAGTTTTTAGAATTCATGATGATAATTAGATTTTTATAAATTGGTGATCAAATTCAAATAAAAGTTAACTATGAAAGTCAAAGTTGAAAGATCTTTTGGGAATGGAGTAGTATTAATAATACTGTGAGGAAACAAATTTCATGTATTTCTGACCAGCTAGAAGAAACAGTCATTGATTTATCTAACTTTTATAGCTACTCCAAAATAGCTATAGGCACTGCAAAATAAGAACTTCAACATTGTCTCATATAGTTATGGAGCGGCATACTCAACATAATTAACCAAATGGATGCAATAACAGATACCCTTGATGTGAAAGTTATAGAGCCACATTCATCTGCTTATAGATAAAGTCACCTAAACAAGCCAACAGATCAAAGGCTGGTCTAACACGAGGGTACTTATAATCACTGAGCTTTCCGAAACAGGTATATCCTTAAACAATAAGACATGGGGGAATAATATACCAAACACTGATACTCAAAAGGGAGCATAAATGTAACAGCAAATACCATGATGAACATCTAGAAAGAACTACAGCTAATATGCCAGCGAAAGAATAACGTGTAAAAATGCTTAGAAATGCATTTACAAATAGGTAACTGAGAATTCTTTCAATTACATGCAAAAGTTGCAGTTTTGAAGAAGAAAAATTTAGGGATGTTAATTCCGTCTATACCCTTAGATCAAACTAAGGAAACAGACGTCCAAATTTTACATTCAATGTAACAATTATAAATATGGAAGGTCATAAAACTAACAACCTAAGTGTCTAAAGTAAAATTCTTTTAAGTATTAGCCAAGAGGTTGTTCGTCACGGGTTAGAACCTTGGCGAACAGCCTCTTGGCAATTGTCAGGGGAAGGCTTTAGCAAATGGTTCCCTCTCCCAACCCCCGCTTGGCGGGGAGCACTTGGCGCACCGGGGTTTGCCCTTTTGCCCTTTTATTAGCCAAAAAAAAATATAATGAGAAGACCCTTTAAGCAAACCGGATGGAGTAACATATTACAAAACCACGATGACCTGGCGGAATGAAAATGGGATTGGAAGATAGAGCTCCACCAAGAGAAAGGCTACTTGAACACAGCCTGATCAAATAATCAATAAGCTTGCATATGTTATGTGAAGGGGCAAGTAAATAAAATAAGAAAGGCTTGGATCAATCTTGAATACTGACATCTCAAGGGATTAAATAGCATTCATCCTTTCACAGCATGAAGGCAAATGATGGCTTCTAATTCTCTTTCTTTCCTTTTATTTTCTTCTTAAAGTCAACAATTAAAATAACGGTAATGGAAGTGGCATCAATCTGCTCATGTCAGGGAAATTAACGACGAACTTGACCACTGCCATGAGGGATTCATTGCCATCAGCTTTCTTTTTAATGCTTGCATCTCTGGTTTGCAGCTTCTAGTGGACAACTTCCAAAAGTGCTACAAGCCAGGGTAAGAGTTTCAAATCAATTTACACGCAACAAGCTATCTGGCCTCCCAAACATGTGATGACCATGAGATCCAGGTCAAGGTCAAATTCTTGCATAGCGTTAATAGACAACAACTTATACATCCTGCAGATTATATGGAAACAAAGAAGATTGACATGATCTAGCAAGAGAACAAAAAAAAATCAAACTCGTATCCGAGCATATAAGCAATGAGAATGCTGGTGTCAAAATTCTTAGGGCACAATCTAGGCATAAAGATCAAAGCTTCAACAATCATGAAGCTAGAAATAGCTTTATAGTGTAAAAGACTTGTGAAAAAGGCATTTGTTGTTCAGGAAAACTGCAGTGATTCCTCAACCTAACGAAGTCGTTCATTGAAATCTAATAAAGTTGAGAAGCAGTGGATCCTCAAACCATACCCAACTGCCAGGTTTTCAACGGTCGAAGCTGAACAAAATACTACATCACGGGTGACTAACTCTGTTCACAAAAACTTGACGGGAACATCTGAACCATCTTTTCAATGCTCTCAAGCGAACAGAGGAACATAGAAAGACTAGCAAACTTAAGAAAAGGAAGATAACAGAACAAAAAATAAATGTTGTTCCCTTTGTAAGCATATTAAGAGCATGTTACCCAAGCAGGTCAATGTTCCAAGTAATGTTTCAGCACATGCTAGACATACAGGCAAGTTAAAATAACATGCTATCAAGGAGGAATGCAAGTTCATCGGAATGTACAATACAAAGTCATAAAATTTGAATGGCCAAATGTTCATTGGGACAAGATAGAGAGAACTCATGCTAAGAAGATAAAGATTATCATCTTCCAAACACTTTACAGAGGAACAAAACTGAATCAATTCACAGGTTGCACATGTCATCCATTCGAAGATCAACATGTCAACTCACACTTGACTTCATACTCTGTTAGATAGCAAACCAGACTTGAATTACTCACAACTAAACTGGACCCTCCTTATTTACACCTTTGAGCAAGACGAATTTCTGTTGTAGTCATAATTGCTTCACAAAAATAAAATTTACATGACACTTTATGACAAAATATTCATCCAAGGTCACAAAATTACTGTGATACATTAAGCATACCCTTAAGATATCATCAGACAGCAAATTGTTATGCTTATGCGGTCATGCATGAGTTTATCAGAAACAATATGTCGAAAAGAACCATATAAGTTCGCAAACTAAGACCCACATGGACACGGACTCTTGAATGTGACATTGCTACACAAATAACCACAGGGATAAGTCAAAGAAATAAGCATCTCAAGGAACCAACATAAAGCAACAGCTTTTGGATATAATCCATGTAAACACATAAAAAAACAGCTCGTCACGATCACTGGAGTTCAGCTAAACGTGTATCCTTTTGGCACCCTATTCAATATGTTCAAGAACATTTATCAAACCACATTCACTCGCACCATACTTAATTTGTCTTCTCATGTCATGTCCAAACCATCACAAGAGATTTGCTCTCATTTTATCAATTAAAAGGGGTAATTCATATATCTCGCGAAAATATTCATTTCTAATTTCACCAAACATCCATCTAAGCATCAACCAACGTATACATATCTCATTACCATGCAGAGTACTTGCAGCTGTCAAACTTTCTGTTGGGCAAGTAAGAAACTCCAATGCACAGTACAATTTAAAATGTACATGGTGCTGTAACTAGTCATTTAAAATTTAGTCCATACATAATAATTCCCAAACCAAAATAAAAGTCACTTGCAATAACCAAACAAAAGCTAAAGAATAATCACACAAAAATAAATCAAGACAGAAATATACTGAAGAGAATTGTTATTCACCCCCGAAACATTACTTAATACCCCCGCACTACTAAGTTTATCAAAAAAAAATTAAACATTCAACACTCAATACACCACCATTATTCCTATTTTATCCCTTAAAACTCTTAAATAACCACCCACTAAATTAACAAAACACACCCAATCTTTTCATCCTCTCCGGCCAGTCTTCAAATTCTCCGGCCAACCCGGAGATCTAGAATCTAAAAGTTCAAAAATCTACTCAGTATAAGCCAGATCTTCAAGAGCTAAATGAGAAAGGGCATACCAGATGCAATTAGTCACAAGCCAGAAGGATATATATTCAATGGTCAATGATAGATCAAAGAAGGAAGAGCTCTGTTGAGTTCATTCTTATGCGGCAAGAGAGATGGTAAGGAACTAATTTGTAAACACAACTCAAACCTACCAGATAGGACAGTAATATCCAAAACCAGTAATCCCCTTGCTTACAGAACAATGGGTTTTGCCTTCTGATAGCATCTTTCAACAGGTAAAGTTTGAAAAGTGGTACGTCAAAATCTTAGTATTGTCATCTGATAGAGAACAATGAAGAGTCTACTACTGTTTTTACAGAACACACTAATGAGTTTTAATGATGGGTTAATGAGTTTTGATCTATTTGAGAATGAGTTTAAATTAGTTATGAAATGGGTTTGTAATTTAGAGGTTGAAGATGAGGATAAACTGGTCACTTCGATTGATGGCATTTTTATAATAATTATTACTGCGGGGGTATTGTTGAGTAATGTTGCGGGGGTGAATAACAATTCTCTATACTGAAAAACAAAAATCAACTAAACTTACCAGGGTCACATTGCTGGTAAAATTCCGTAACATCTGCCACAAACCCATAAAAGAAAATTAAAATTAAAACTAAAATATTAACAATTTTAAGCATAATTTTCACATCCTCAACAAACGAAACCCAGTAAACGAAGCAAACAAACAAAAAGGTAAAAGATTCTGATAATCGTAATTAAAAAAAATGAAACTACAAATGGGTTATGCGTATGTTCAATTATAGTTACCGGTGGTAAGAGCCTTAATAATTCCAGTTCTCCGGCTCTTGAAATCCCGAAAAACCTCTTCAACGGTCCTCGGATTGTACTGTTGACCTCCGTCCATATTCTCAACGCTATAAATTATGAATTATGGGTAAACTCGAAAAGTAGTAGTTAGATCGAAAGACGAAATTGAGAATAAAATTAGTGTATTCGATTTGAAGCTGGATTTAGAATGCAAGAACTGCAGAGGGAGATGGAGGGAGAATGGGAGGAGGGAAAATTCGGAGGAGAATATTTTGACTCCTTAGAGAGAGAGAGAGGAATTGGGGGGAGTGAATTACGTGTGAATGAGTGAGAGAGAGAAAGAGGGGGAGGAGGCCGGGTCGGGTTTGGTCGGGTTTTGGATCTGGCCCATTATTAGAAAGTTGGGAGCCCTAAAAAGGGCTTCTACTTGGAAAAAGATTGGGGTGAAGGAGACCGAAATTAGAAACAAGGACCACATTTTGTTGGTTTATTATGATGGGCCCACATCATTGAGATACTGTTTTAGGATAAGCTTTTGTCAAATTTTTCTCATTTCTTTTTTCTTTTTCATTTTCGTCTCATATTTTTAAATAAAGGTAATTTAATAAATATTCTCTCTGCTTCATCTATCTATATATTAAAGCAAGTTATTCAATGAACAGGAATAACGTCAAAAATTTTGCCAAAATTTCAGGGGCAATTTAGTCATTTCCTTTCATGGCATAATTGAAGATATGTTACGCAAATTACACGTGGCAGATCATGATTGGGAGGAAAATTGGTGCGTCTGTCTGTTTCAGATAGAGGTGCGTGCGCAATACACACCGATGGGAGTGCGTGCAATACACGCGTCTTGAAACGGCGCGTGTATGCAGGCAGATTTCCTTTTTTTTATTGGGACACGTGGCGTCCTACTATTGGCTGGTTAGATTTCAGGTCACTATCCCTTGATTCATTTTTTGACCGGTCACAAGGATCGGTTGGGACTATTTTTTGACTGACCGGTCAAGTGTGGTCTTCACCACCGGTCAAGTGTGGTCTTTAGTAGTATGTCAATGTAAAATTATGTCAGGTCACTATCACCTTGAATCATTTTTTTTCTATTAATAATCTTTAGTAGTATGTCAAGTGTGGTCTTCACCACCAGTCAAGTGTGGTCTTCACCACCAGTCAAGGGTTACCTTCGCTATGTGTAGCGACCAAAAAATAATACTACATTTTAAAAAAAGAATACTACTTTATTCATCTAAAAAAAGTAATATTTATTTTTGAAATGAATAATATAATTTTTTATATAAGTATATTTTTTAAAGTATTTATTGAGATGGAAAAAATAATATTTCTATTTAGTTTTCTTTATTAATAATTATTATTTTATAATTTAAAGTGAGATAGGGTTTGTACCGTTGGTTTGATCTGGAATAAGTGAATGAATATGATTTATAGTATTTGACACGGTTTTAATTTCAACCGATCCAACCAAGACCCCAACCGGTCCAAATACTGTAAATCATTTTTTGTCCACTATTCTGCATCAAGTAGCCGGTCCTCTCAAGGACGGATAACTTATTGCTTGGCTGGTCAATTTGATTCCATTGACCGATATGTACAACCGATCCAATGCTTGGCTGGTTAATTTGATTCCATTGACCGATCTGTACAACCGATCCAACAACCAAGGCCCAGCCGATTCAAACCAAAGGTACAAACTCCGTTTCACTTTAAATTATAAAATAATAATTATTAATAAAGAAAACTAAGCCAAAATCTCACAAAAAACGCGTTTTTCCTCATGCTTAGAAAAAAAACGTGTTTTTACCATGTCCCTCAACTCCTTCACGTCACCGAGATACAAGAAATCGCAATCGACGAAGACAGTGCATCGAATGCCTTCAATTAAAACACTTGAAAACATAATTGAAATCTGATTCAGAGGCATAAATGCAGAAATCGAACAATGCGCGAACATGAACATGAAAAAAAAAACTGAGACATTCGGAGATTGAGCATCAACAAGCAGATCCGAAATAAAACATGAACAAACCCAATCAAACAAGAACAAATTTCTAAGAGTGAGAGGATTACCAGATCGGCCATCTTAATGAGGCCTTCAAGGCGAGAATCGTTCTTAATGTTGATACGGTGGAACTGGATGCGATCGGCCCAAGGTAACGAAGACGGTTCAAGAAGGAACTTGAAAGGCTTGAATATCGCCGTTGGAGATGATGCCCGTAAGGATTAGCATTTAAGAGTGCCAGCAGTTGTCTAAATAATTGCCAGGGTTATGGTAAAAATGTACCAGTGCACGTTTAAAAAAGTGCCAGTTAAAAGCTTTCTTTGTCCAGAAACTCAATGTCAGTGCATGTGTAACAAAGTGCCAGTGCATGTGCAACAAAGTGCCAGTGTTAGTGTAAAAGAGTGTCAGTGTGAAGAGTGACAAGCATCCAAGGATGGACGCGATCGCTCAATTTGTCCAGAAACTCAGTGCTAGTGCATGTGTAACAAAGTGTCAGTGCATGTGTAACAAAATGTCAGTGTTAGTGTAAAAGAGTGCCAGTGTGAAGAGTGCTAGTGCATGTATATAAAAGTGTCAGTGTAAAAAGCGTCAGTGCCAGTTTAACAAAGTGTCAGTGTTACTGTACTAGCACTTTGTTAAACTGGCACTGACACTTTTTACACTGGCACTTTGTTACACATGCACTGGCACTTTGTCACACTGGCACTTTGTTAGACTGGCACCGGCATAAACGGGGAAAACAAAACACGTTTTTCCTAGGTGTCAGAAAAAATGCGTTTTTTGTAAGACCAAACTCGAAAACTAAATAGAAATATTATTTTTTCCATCTCAAATAATTACTTTAAAAATATACTTCTATAAAAAATTATAATCTTCATTTCAAAAATAAATATTACTTTCGACTCAAAATGAATAATCAAAAAATAATAGTACATTTTTTGTCCAAAAAAATGAACATTTCTTTCTTCATCCAATGAATATTTAAAAAATAATAATGCTTCATTTGCCTCAAAAATTAATGTTTGTAATGTTAGTCCCTTCGTTTCAATATATGACATTATTTTTTTAAACAAATGAAGTAATTTTTTATAAAATATTCATTGGGACGAAGATAGTAATTTATTTTTTTAGACGATGTAGTATTCTTTTGTAATATATGACAATCGATTGACCGGTCAACTTTTTTTCTAAATAAAAAACTTCAAAGATCATTTCTTGGTTGTCTAACCGGTTGGAGTTATTAAATTTGTTTTAAATAAAACTTAACCGGTCAAAATGTTTTCTAAATAAAAGACTATAGATCTACTGTTGCCACATTAGTGGTGATGTCACTGATTTCATTTACTTCATTATCGTCGGTCGAATGACCGGTTTCCTTTTTTTTTTTTTTTTATTGACTAGGAAATAATATATTAGACTTTTTTTATTACTAATATTTTTTACAAAAAGGTATATAAAAAAATAGAAAATAACTAAACAAACGAAAGTATATAAAAGAAAAGAGAGACGGAAACCAGTCAACACACCCACAAACTCCAATCGGTCAACAATCCAATCGTTCAACACTCTAATTTGAAAAAAAAAAAAAAAAAGGTTAACCGAAAAATCGATCTAACCGGTTTGAAAAAAAAAACCGGTTAATTAATTATATTCCCCAACAGACACCCCACCCAAAAAAACAGAAAAAGGAAAAAAAATCAAACAAAAGGCATCATCCGGAGAGTATTGCTGAAGGAAAGAAAGGAGAAAAGACCCAACTTTCTTGATCGGTCACACAAAAAGGCGTCAACCTACAAGCATTTTGAATCGGTACACGTATTTAAAAGAGGTAAAAGTGTGACCGCTTGGGTGTACAAAATTAGATTTATTTGCAAGACGGACATCGGTCACAACTTTCTTGACCGTTGTTTTTTTTTAACTCGCTACACTGTGTAGCGAGTTTCATGACCGATTTAGGTTATTGTAATTACCAATTAAACGCCAACCCTAATTAAACTAAACTCGCAACACCGTCTAGTGAGTTCTAAAAATTTGGTCATTTTGGAAAATAGTTTCAAATTTGAGTTATTTTGAAATTTATATTTTTAAAATTGAATTGTTTGAGAAAAAAAAATCTGTTAAATACAATATCATGATTTTACCGTGCATCGCACGGGAGTACTGCTAGTTTGGAATAAGCGAGCTACCCCAGTAAGGGTCTCGCAGTATGGAGAATATGATGGTCAAAAAGACACTTTTGATAGACTTTAATTAATTTTGATCCAAATATTAATATAAATTTAATCGTTATATTGAAATTCTAAAAATTATAATTGATAACTCAATAGATGATTCAACAATTACAATTTTTAGAATTTCAATATAATAATTAGATTTGCATAAATATTTGGGTCAAAGTTAACGTTTGTTGAACAAAAGTACATTTTTGAATGAGACATTGGGTGTATACTGGAGATGACCATTTTGGGTTGTGGCCCGCCGTCCGTTTGGCCCGCGCTCGTTCAGCTCGTGACCCATTATCCGTTTGGCCCGCTTCGTATACGGGACGTGCTTGGACCAAGGAGGTCCGTAAGGATCGGTCTTTGACTCGCGAATCAGAAGATCTGTTTGGTCAGTGACCCGTTTAACCCGTTGCAATGAGGTCCGCACGGACCTGTTTGTATAAATTAATAAAAAAAAGGATAGTCCGTCCCTCTTTTATTTTATATACTTTCATTTGTTTAGTTTTTTTTTTTAATCTTTTTTTATATATCTATTTGTAAATAATATCAGTAATAAAAAAAATTTAAAATATTATTTCCTAGTCAATAAAAAATTAATAAAAAAATAAAAGTAAATAAAGGATAGTATGTCCCTCTTTTCTTTTATATACTTTAAATTGTTTAATTTTTTTCTATCTTTTTTTATATATCTTTTTGAAAAAAAATATCAATAATAAAAAAAATCTAAAATATTATTTTCTAGTCAATAAAAAAATAATAAAAAATAAAAATAAATAAAGGGTAGTCCGTCCCTCTTTTATTTTATATACTTTCATTTGTTTAGTTTTTTTTTTAATCTTTTTTTATATACCTATTTGTAAAAAATATCAGTAATAAAAAAAGTCTAAAATATTATTTCCTAGTCAATAAAAAATTAATAAAAAAATAAAAATAAATAAAGGATAGTCTGTCCCTCTTTTCTTTTATATACTTTAAATTCTTATGTTTTTTTCTATCTTTTTTATATACCTTTTTGAAAAAAATATAAGTAATAAAAAAACCAAAAATATTATTTTCTAGTCAATAAAAAATTAATAAAAATAAAAATAAATAAAGGGTAGTTCGTCCCTCTTTTATTTTATATGCTTTCATTTGTTTAGTTTTTTTTTATCTTTTTTTATATGCCTATTTGTAAAAAATATCAGTAATAAAAAAAGTCTAAAATATTATTTTCTAGTCAATAAAAAATTTTAAAAATAAAATAAAAATAAAGGGTAGTCTGTTCCTCTTTTCTTTTTTATACTTTCATTTGTTTAGTTTTTTTCTATCTTTTTTATATATAAAAAAAACTAATTTTCTTATATCTAAGTGATTTTATATTTTAAAAAATAGCTTATTAAATACTAAATTACTTTTTATTTTTTCCATATTTTTTTTGATTTTTTTTTTTAAAAATAGGAAACCCCGTTGACCCGTGGATCTTCATATTCGGACCAAACGGGCGGGCTTGGACATGAATAATGGAACGAGACGGGCCGAGTTTAGGCCCGTTTCATCAGACGGGCTGACTGGCTTCAACCCGTCCCACCCGCGGGTTGGTCCGCACGTATCGGGCCGGGACGGGCCAGCCCGTTTGACCATCACCAATGTATAGAAGTACTTTCTTCGTCTCTAATTTTATATCCAAATTTTATATTGAGAGACACTTTAAAAAATGTGTATTTTAAATACAAAGATTCATTAATATTCTTGTTATCCATCACTTCTTTAACATTTAATTTTACGATAATAAAATAAAAAAATGTTTAGGGAAGCTCCTGCTTCCTCATCTTCTTCTGCTCCACTTTATTGTGGTGTTCAGCTGAGATGTCATTCCTAATGCAGTTTTACTGACGAGCAATGATAGGGGAACAAAAGAAAGTCACAAAAACTTTCTCACAAAAATGAGTTGACGATATTTTATTGGTTGTATCGATAGTGGACCCGCTACACTCTAATTAAAAACACCAATAAATCATTACACCTATAATTTTGTGAACAAAATTTTGTTACTATTGTACCCCTAGTATTATTCTTTACTGACTCAAGAAAAAGTCTTAAATTTCCTACTTTGTCCGGTGTGTTACAAACAAATGGACTAATAAATACTCCCTATATCCCACATGAGTACATACTTATCTCCTTTTTCGTCTGTTTTACTATGTGATTAAATATTAACTAAAATGACAAAGTTTTTACATTGTTTCCCCACTCATTCTCTTTTATTTATATTTACAAGACCAATCAACTTACTATTTATTTCACTCATTCTCTTTTCTATCTAAATTTTTATACTCACAAACACCTCATCTCATTAATTTAATTTTCTCTTCCACATTTTCTTATTTTATTTTATTTTTGTCATATTTTTTGATTTTTTTTTTTTGATTACCCAGGTTCCCCAGCTTCGCCGGATCAATCATGGACCATCAGGTACCGGCCTCTCAGTATGCTGGCGGAGGTAAATCGCGGTATATACCCGAGGCAGCCAGGGTGGCAGCACCCCTTATACTCCTGGCCCCAAGGGAGCCTTCCTACAACGCAGCAGTTGAACTCCCCACACTGAAGTTGCAAGCCCAGCAATGCTGCTTCCTTAACTGCACGGATGTGCACCGGGGGACTCCAAGGCTCCTGAAACTCAATGGAAGAATTAAATTCACAAGATCCCCCAGGGGGGGATCGAACCCCCGACCTCCCCGTAGGGAAGCCGGCCATGATACCACTTGGCCAGGAGACCGTTGGTCATATTTTTTGATATTCACCACATGAAAGGAGGAAGTATATGTGAAGGGTTTCATATTATTCAATGGTGGTATTGTCATATTTCCAAGCTCTCTTTTGCCAACTTATTCATCCATATTCTTCTTCTTCTAATTATTACTTAAAAAACTCGATTAATCACTACTACTTTATGCATTAGTCTTATTGACTCGTGAAGAACAATAAAAATAAGTTAGTTTTCAATGTTAGAACCGGTAAATAAAATTAATTTCTGTAGGCAACTCAAACAAACAATGGAGAGAACTGATTAGCTAGAGCACAAGGCTCAAACTCAAATCGGATAGTGACTTCGTCAAGTTGAGACAAACATTAGATAAATATGTTGGGTGTGTTTATTATAAACCTCTCCTATTAATTGATTTGATTGATATCATTACCTATTATATTTTATATGAACTATAGAATATTATGTATGAAGTTTTATACTTCAATTTTTTAGTTAAGTTCATTTTTATAATATAGTTACTTAGGCTTTATAATGATAAAATTTCTAAGTGTTTTGGCTCAAAAAGGACTGAATATCTGATCCATGCGGTCGACCACACGGCAGACCGCACAACTCAAAGCAAGTCTCAAAGAATCTGAATCACTTCATGCACTCGACCGCATATCCATGGCTGACCGCAATCTCAAGTCATTAGCCAAATTGAATATTGAAGATTTGATCTTGGTATAATTGACTCTGAGCACAACTCAGAGTTAACTCAAAGAATTATACCGTTGCAGAGTTGACTCAGAAAATTTCAAAAAAAGGTGACAGTTGTTGTCATTCGTAGAAAGAACACACCACCTTTTCACTAACTTTGTAACATGAAGACAAAAAGGAAATGTGATCCAATCAGACATCAACATCACATTGTCCTTGAATCTTGTCCAACAAGAAATTTCAACGGCTGCTTTATTTCCAATGCTATAAATAGACCTTGTAATCAAGTCATGAATATCAAGAGAGACGTTGTTAGAATTCTCAAAGAAGTGTTGAAGCTCAGAATCTCAAGAATCATTTGAATCTTCAAACACTTCATCTTCAAGCCTTCAAGAAATAGTACTTACCCAGAAATCTCTCAAGCCTTGTAACCACAACAAGATTCATCAATCTCTAATACTTCTATTATAAATAGCTCTTTAATATTGAACACACACACAAATACATTGGTTATAGTCTATGATTAGCATTCATAGAAAAGATAGTTAGATTTGAGATTGATCATCAACTTTGTATTCCTTGTAACAGTTGCTCAATATCTAAATATACTATCACTCTTAGAAAATCCAAGACTAACCATCTTGGTAGATAACGTAGATCATTTACGATTGAATCTCTCCAAATACTTTGTCAAACACTTTCTGCACCTTACTTTGATTGTTCTTAAAGTTTTCTTATTGATTCTTGTGTTTGATATTCATTGTTATTCAACCACACTTTGAATTGTGTTTATAGTAGAAATCTGCCTTTGCATATTTTTCAACCATGCGGTCGACCACACTTTCTCATTTGCGATCGACCACACTCACTTTTATACTCAGAAACTTTTGATGTGCATTTTACTACCTTGATAGTTGGTTTTTAATTGACCACACTTTCAACATATTAAGTCAAGGTTGATTTCTGAAAAGGGATAGAAATTTTTTATACAACATATTAAATCGGATCGCGAGGTCCGCGAGCGGTTTTCTTTGATTTCACGGAAAAGAGAGTCGCCACGCCGTTTTGTATTATGAGCCTAAACTTTGAAAAAGGTTGTTTTGAAAAGGAGGTCGTTTTGATTGGGAGCCAAAACTTACGAAAAAGTTGTTTGAAAAGGAGGTCGTTTTGATTGGGAGCCAAAACTTAGGAAAAGGCTGATTGAACATAGATTGTTAGGTTCGGAGGTCACGTTACGTTTCAGGAAGAGTATATTGAGATCACCCGAAACGTCTCGTATGACGAGTCTTTCTACCTTTCTCGAAAAGCGTGTGTGTGTGTGTTCGTGTTACTTTTGAAAATGAGTTTGAATGACAAACTTGAATTTGAGTTTGAATGACAAACTTGATTTTGAAAAGGAGTTTTGTGTGGCAAACATTGATTTTGACGAGGAGTTTGACAAGGAGTTTGCGTGACAAACCTTGATTTTTACGAGGAGTTTGAAAAGGAGTTTGCGTGGCAAACCTTTATTTTTGAATTGGGCATTATAACGTTACCCTTTTTTTGATAAAATGACGAAAAGGAAAAGGCCTTCAAGGCAGATGACAGTATTGAAATGACAATCGACAAGTCAGTTTGTGACTCGGACGTTTAAAGTAAATGTGATCAACAAACCGAACGATTTGGACAGTAAATAACAGTATTGAATTGACAGTATCAACAGATCGAACGATCCGGACGGTAAAAGTGTGAATCAACGAACCTAACGGTTTGGACTGTAAAGAGCGATATGTAAATGACAATATCAACGGATCGAACGATCCGGACGGTAAATAACAATCAACGAACCTAACGGTTTGGACGATGAAAATGACGATCGACGAATCAAACGGTTCGGACGGTAAATGACATAAAAGATGAAAACGGGTCAAGATCTCCGTTTTAAACCTAAATCACTTTTCTCGAAAGAGAAAAGTGATAGAGAGAGGATCACTTCGAGACCCGTAGACAACGTTTTGTCTACATTTTGAAAGTTTTGATCGGATCAGAAATAACGTATGACGCGTAAAAAGAGGTGAAGTGGAAGATTGAGAGTGAGAGTGTTACCAATGGCTCTATCTTCCTAGGGTACGTGTTTGGAAAGTGTTTAAAGAGGAGAGAAATTCTGCCCTCACGTAGGCAGAACCTTCCCTAGTTAACTCTCATTCGTACTCGAGTTTCCATCGATTCGGCGGCGTTTCGACAGCGTTTCAGGAGGTTTTCTGGGGTTGAAAGTGGCTGGGATTGTTTGAGGGGGACTTGGGGTAAGAAAATCTTCTCCAAAACTGAAAGAGGAGGCTGCTATTTATAGGAAATTTCAGGGTGCAAATCAGGCTGTCTGGTAGGCTAAATCGCACGCCTACAAATTACTACAAGGACTCCTAATAATGTAGATAGTGGAAGTCCAGGATCGATCTCAGGGAACAGTATTGCAAACGATCAAGTCACGCACACAAATGGGGGGTTTTTGTTTGTTGAATAATTATAATCCTACGACGGGAATTAAAATCTAAGTTATGAATAATAATGTAAACGAACACTTTGGATATGCAAAATTATCCCCGTCTATCAATCAATATCACCGGAATGATTCTTTCTTTCTTCTCCCTAATTACTTGATCACAAGATGTAAAATCTTTATCTCTTCTTTGTTAATAATTACTAGCGGAGACACGCTCAACTAATAACCCTAATCAATACCAAAACCTAGCCGACACGATCAAGGTTCAAAGTATTAATCGATGAAAGTTTTAAGAGATTAAGATCAAGAAATTAACCTATTGTTATTTCAAATAGAATTAAAGCCAATTTTACTTTAATTACAATCCAAGATGAAACATTCAAGAATTGCAAAAGTGCTACAATGATAACCTTACAAGGGAGATCTAGCAATAATCAATTAAAAGGATAAAGGGATTGATCAATTTCTCAAAACCCTAGAAATCGATTGAAATTAAGAACAAGTAAAATTGCAATTAGGGGAGAGTAATCAAAAGAAATCAAACCTCAATTGAAAGTAAAGATGGTTCAAAAGTTACAAATCCAAAGCAAGAGACTTTAGCCTTCCATGGAGATTCAAAGCTTGAATATTGTTTGAAAAAGCTAAATGAGAAAATAAGATGACCTAAAATACTGATAGGAGTTAGTATTTATACTTCCTCCCTAAACCCTAGCTAAAAAGGAAAAGAAAATAAATTAAAAATAAAGAAAATTGCAAAAATTACGTCATTCCAGCGATCAGGGCACGACTCGTCCCTAGGGTCACGAGTCGTCCCTTGGTCTTCTTTCAATGGGGACGAGTCGTGATGTGGGGGACGACTCGTCCCTGAGTGCACCCCTCTCTGAATCTGGCGTCCCCCCTTTGGGGAATAGTTGAGCCAAATGGGGACGACTCGTCCCCTGAAGCAAAAACACTGATTTCTTCATATTTTCTCTTCAATCCTTGGCTTGCTTCCGGACTTCCTTGGCTTGACTTCCATGGTATAAAAATTGATGTCCCTGAGCAACTCATGAGGACCAAAAAACCCTTACATCAAAAACTCTCTAAAAATTCTCTCAAATTACATCTTTTATCTCATAATCCTCACAATACATAATATCACTCATAAGACATCAAACCTAACAAATTACATGGAAATAACACAAAATAATACCGGAAAACATAGGAATAGCATAGAACAAATCCGCGCTATCAAATACCCCCACGCTTAAACCATTACTCGTCCCTGAGTAATATCCTAAACTCCAATCTAACACCGGCCTAAAACAGATGCATGGAGGGTATTGATTCCTAGTCTCCTCTAATCCGCCAACAAGTCAATCAAAAGTCACAAACAGAGTATAAGAAACTCCATCTCCTTATATCACCAATATATGAACAATGAATAATAAAAACTTTAACTTGATACCAACTCCCAAAATAAAACGGTATCCAAGCTAAGTTCACACACAAAAGCAAAGGGGAACTAAATATAACCTATGTTTCCCCCACGCTTGGCTCTCACTACATCATCCCTCAAAATAAAAGTTGTTCGAGTGTTTAATCCCTCACAACTACCTCATGAAAACAAACACCTACTCCCCCTTATAACTCCAGAATGAATGAGGATTTCTAACCTATCTCCTCTAATCTGAACCTCCTACACCAAAGTGAACATCCTAACCCGAAACTCCGAACCCCCCTTATGACTTCAACACCGGTGAATAAACAAATTGAAAGAATTTCACTCACTCACCTTTTGCCTAGGTGCCGTTTCCGGTTTTCACCTAGCCTCTCGTTTTTCAATTTTTTTTTTTTTTACACGCTCTCTCCTTTTGCCTAAGTGCCCTCTCGGTTTTCACTTAGCCTCTCTCTTTTTTTTTATAGAAACATCTACACATAAAAACATCCCCCATACCCCCACGCTTAAACTACAGTCCTCAATGTGTGTGCAACAATAAAAGTGCTAGGACAAGAAAAGCGTAAAAAGGGGAAAAATAATACCATCACCGAGGTGGATCGCGAACTAGAACCCACACCAGGCATCATCCAGACTCCATCTATCTATCGCACTGTCGGCTCCTCCAAAGATATCACCATACTCCGCCCACCTCCTATCCTCAAAAGCTACCTCATTAACCTCGATCCTCGTAAGCATATCTCGGGTCCTCCCGTCCTCATAGGCATATCTCCCATGCCGCTCATCTAGAAACGCCCTCATCTCATCCCACCGATTAAAAGAGCCCCGCTCCTCATCATCCTCTCCAACAGATCCATCTCATCCGAAATGTGGCTCCCGCCATGCAAGTAAACGTCTTCCTGATCACCATACTCAAATAATAAGGAAAAGTTGCCCGCCCTCTCGGGTCCCTCGCAAACTTGTCATATTGAATAAGCCACTCTCTCGAATATAGGCTCAACTTCACCGCCTCGGGCTTTAACTCCCCACACACAGCCACAACAATCATAGTGATCATCCCGCCTACGTAAATGTTGCCCTTTTTTGTAAGGGCAAATGCCTCACATCTCCTCACAAAGATATCCACCCAATCAGGGACCACCTGGTAACTCCTCAACCCCGTGCGCAAAAGATTTATCATAGCAAGATTTAATTGCGCATGTCATAGCCAATCCTCTATAAAACAACTTCCAAGCCGGGTGAGACAAAGAAGAAGCCCTAAGAAATTTTTTAGTGCAAGGCAACCCCGTAAGCTCCGTAAAGAAGAAGCAGCTAGCCCCATCCATATCCAACCAATCTCCCCTCGGCTGGTCAACCCCCAGGATCTCCCTCAACTCATTATAGCTCACTCTAAAAACTTCATCATCAACATGAAACCGAATAGTATTGGCATTTGCCCCCTTTCCTACCTCCAAAGTTGAGAGAAATTCCAGTGAATATCTCAAATAAGAATCCGCTCTCTTCCCCAAGAAAGTTCCCAACCCGGCTTGGTTCATTAAATCTGCAACTAAGGTTTCTAAACCCAAATCTCTTAACACCGGCACATGGAGGAAGGTGGTGACTTGAATTTTCCTACTCTCCAAATTCCGCCACCTTTTCTTTTGAGCGGAAGACAAATTGAGTAAACCCATAAAAGGTAAGGAAGCATTAGGGGGAGGGGGATCATTCGGGACCTCGAATTGGGTTGTTATTCTAACTCTTTTATTGCCACCCCCTCGAGCATCTCTTCCCCTAGAAGACATTTTATTCAAAACAATTCACAAAATTCACCCAGAAAGCGCAAAACAACCCACTACAGCAACAACAACAATCTCCTTTCACTTCCCAACCGAACCACCAAACTCCAATTTCAACAAGTCCCAAGTATTTAAAGCGCAAGGGAAAAGATGAAATTTTTACCTTACAATTGCTCCAAAAGCAGTCAACAACACCCCTCCTTGAATCCTCCAAAGTAGCTCCCACGAATTTTGACCCCAAAAATTCGAATTTAACTTCCTAGGGCTTGATGAAATTTCAAATTTGGGGTGGATTGAAGGCCAAAATTGAAGAAAGTGGGTCGGAATTAGGGAGATAGGGTGGATTAGGGCTTGGAATTCGAAGAAAGGGAGGAGAAATTGGGTAAATTCGAGTATGGGTAGAGAGAGAAAGCTTGGGCCTTTAATGGTGGTTGAAGGTTTTTGAAGAAGAAGAAGAAGAGAGAGGGATTCGGATTTGAAGGGGGAAGAGTAGGAGGGTGAAGGTTTTTGGTTGTAAGGGTTGGAAGTTGGTGGATTTGGTGGGGGGTGATGGTGGCTTTGGTGGGTGTTTGTAGAGAGAGTAAGAAGAAAAGAGTAGGGCACGACTGAGAAAGAGGGGAAGGGACGACGGCCTTAGGGTTAAAACCCTTGCTTTTCCAAATATTTTTTTTTTAGAAGCCCAGGGGACGAGTCGTCCCTTGGGTCACGAGTCGTGCCGTTTTGCCCCCTCTCTGATTCTGGCGTCCCCCTTTGGGGGAATAGTTGGTTGTTTCCGGGGGACGAGTCGTCCTTTCCAACCTTTTTTTTTTTTTTTTTTTTAAACAGGCCCAGGCTTGATCCTTTCTCCCTTGCTACTCCCTGCACAACACCACTAAAACAAATACCTTTAGTAGCACCAATTCAATTCATGATGAAAAAGATAAAATACAACAAACTAACAAAACTAAGAATGATGATTAAATCCCGGATTGCCTCCCGGTTAGCCGCCCTTCTTTAACGTCTTTAGCTTGACCAAATGCCGGGTAAGCCCCCGGCTAGCATCAAAGTTTTAAGTCTTTGACAAGACTCAGAAGTAAGGTCTACTCATAACTAGGATTTTGGAGATAATGCACCTCCATATCCTCATTTATTCCCACGCCATCATGATACAATTTTAGGCGTTGACCATTTACTTAAAAAACCTTGTCTCCAGAGAGACTACTAATCTCAACCGCACCATGCGGATATACCTCCCTCACAATAAAAGGTCCGGTCCACCGCGACCTTAACTTTCCGGGAAACAACCGGAGACGGGAATCAAATAAAAGGACTTTTTGACCAACCTTAAAGTCCTTTCTATTGATCATTTTATCATGCCAAGCTTTTGCCCGCTCCTTATAAAGTTGGTTGTTCTCGTAAGCTTCTCTCCTGATCTCATCCAACTCACTTAATTGCAATTTTCTCTCCTCACCGGACCCATCTAGGTTCATATTAAATTTTTTTTATGGCCCAAAATGCTCTATGTTCCAACTCCACCGGTAGATGGCATGGCTTCCCAAACACTAACCGATATGGGGACATACCGATAGGTGTCTTATAAGCCGTCCGGTAGGCCCACAAAGCATCATCAAGTCTAAGACTCCAATCCTTCCTAGATGGATTCACAGTTTTCTCAAGAATGGACTTGATCTCCCGGTTGGATACCTCCGCTTGGCCATTAGTTTGGGGGTGATAGGCGGTCAAAATCTTATGAGTAATATGATATTTCTTAACCAAAGCTTCGACCGTCCTATTACAAAAATGGGTCCCCCTATCACTAATGATGGCCCTAGGCATACCAAACCTACTCACAATGTTGGTCTTAAGAAAATTGACCACTACCCGTGAATCATCGGTGCGTGTGGGGATTGCTTCAACCCACTTGGAAACATAGTCAACCGCCAACAAGATGTACAAGAAGCCAAATGAATTGGGAAAAGGACCCATAAAGTCGATTCCCCATACGTCAAAAATCTCATAATTTAAGACGAAATGTTGTGGCATCTCATCACGTCGACCAATGTTACCAACTCTTTGACACCTATCACAAGATTTGCAAAAATTATATGCATCATAGAACATGGTAGGCCAATAAAAACCACTCTCAAGCACTTTCCTCACCGTGTTTCTAGCACCGAAATGACCACCGCATGCATGCTCATGACAAAATCTAAGGATAGAATGAATCTCACTATCGGCTACACACTTACGGATCACTTGGTCCGCACAATGCCTCCACAAATAAGGCTCATCCCACACATAATATTTTGCCTCACTCCGAATTTTATCCTTCTTAGATTTATTAAGTCCCGGAGGGAACTTTTGTGACACAAGAAAATTGACCAAATCTGCATACCACGGTGCAGACGACTGCACCACCCAAAGAGACTCATCGGGAAACTCACCCCGAATTGCACAATGATTAGAGGGCTCATCCTCTTTAAGCACAAGACGACTCAAATGGTCGGCCACAAGATTCTCGGCCCCCTTCTTATCTTTCACCTCGATATCAAATTCACTCAATAAAAGGATCCACCTAATAAGTCTAGGTTTCGCCTCTTTCTTGGTCATAAGATACTTAAGAGCAGCATGGTCGGTGTAAACAATGACTTTGGTGCCTAAAAGATATGACCTAAACTTCTCAAGAGCAAACACAACCGCCAACAACTCCTTCTCGGTTGTGATATAATTCCTTTGGGCATCATTGAGGGTCATAGAAGCATAATAAATGACATGGGATGCCCTCTCAACCTTTTGACCCAAACAGCCCCAACTGCATAATCACTAGCATCACACATGATCTCGAAGGGGCGAGACCAATCGGGTGCTTGAATTATGGGGGTGGTGGTCAACCTAGACTTCAACTCATCAAACGCCCCCTTACACCTCTCATCAAAATGAAAGTCAACCTCTTTTTGTAATAACGTGCATAGAGGAGAGGCGATTTTTGAAAAATCCTTTATGAAGCGCCGGTAAAACCCCGCATGACCGAGGAAAGACCGGACCTCACACACATTAGTGGGATAGGGAAGGGAAGAAATGACATCAATTTTCGCCATGTCAACCTCTATGCCTTTCTTTGACACCACATGACCCAACACAATGCCTTGCTCAACCATAAAATGGCATTTTTCATAATTCAAAACCAAGTTTGTTTCAATGCAACGGTCCAAGACAAGAGCAAGGTGAGCAAGGCATTGGTCGAATGAGTCTCCATGAACAGTGAAATCGTCCATGAAGACCTCCATGAAATTCTCAACAAAGTCGGAAAAGATGCTCATCATACACCTTTGAAAAGTCGTAGGTGCATTACACAATCCAAACGGCATCCTCCGATATGCAAAGGTGCCAAAAGGGCAAGTAAACATAGTTTTCTCTTGGTCTTCCGGGGCAATAGGTATTTGAAAATACCCGGAATAACCATCAAGAAAACAGTAATACGCCCTTCCGGCTAACCTTTCAAGCATTTGATCAATAAAGGGGAGGGGAAAATGATCCTTACGTGTTACCTCATTCAGGCGCCAAAGGTCGATGCACTCGCCAACCCGTTTGCTCCTGATTGGCACCAACTCTCCCTTATGATTTATTGAGACGGTGATCCCGCCTCGCTTTGGAACACACCGAGTGGGACTCACCCACTTCGTCGGATATGGGGTAAATGATCCCCATCTCGCATTAACTTCAAGACTTCCTTTTTACCACCTCCATCATTGGTGGATTCATCCTCCTTGCGGTTGCTTAACCGGCTTTGCATCATCCTTCAGAACAATCTTATGTGTACACAAAGATGGACTTATGCCTTTAAGATCGGCAATAGTCCATCCAATCGCCTCCTTCCTTGCCCGAACCACCTCTACCAATTTCTCTTCCTGCACCTCATTCAGATTGCTTGAGATTACCACCGGCAACGTATCATTCTCTCCCAAGTAAACATATTTCAACCCTTCCTAGGTGGTCTTCAACTCGAGCTCGTGTGCCTTCTCAATAGATGGCACGGCTTCGGCGGAATCTCTAACTGCACCTTCACATACCCCGGAGTATTACCTGATAAGCTCATTACTGCTTCCTTCAGACTGTCAAAAATTTCAAAATCCAACTCCGTAAACCCCAAGGCATTCTCTAAAACCGCCTTCAAATCATCATTGGTGCTGCTCACCTCAAAAATATCCTCTACCACAGGCTCGATTACATCCATGAAACATAAGGAGTGGACGTCCTTTGGGTATTTCATGGAGTCAAAGATGTTGAACTCCATGACCTGCCCATCGAACTCCATAGACAACGAACCATTGGCCACATCCAACTTGGTTCTAGCTGTAGACATGAAAGGCCTTCCGAGAAGAATGGGGGCCTTAGGATCAGAATCCATATCCAACACGTAAAAGTCAGCCGGAAAAATCATCTTACCAACCCGGACGAGAACATCCTCTACTAACCCCTTCTGGATAAGCATTGGACCGGTCACCAAATGTATAATTACGGTGTCTTGCAATGGCCCCAATTTTAGGTTCTCAAACAATGTGTAAGGCATCACATTGATTGAAGCCCCCAAATCGAGCATTGCCTTGTGCTCGATGAATCCCTGTGAGAAATAGGGATCACAAACATTCCCGGATCATTGCACTTCTTAGGCAACTTCCTCGATAAACGGCAAACATGCTCATGAACCTTTGCCTTTTTCCGACTCCTCAACCTCTCGGTCTCTCTTAGTGGTACACGCCTCCTTCGTAAACTTGGCATACTCGGGACGCCAAGAAGATCCAGAACGGAATGTTCACCTCAAGCCTCAAAGTATCAAAATTGCCTTGTCGTGCTCAGTTTCCTTCGACTCTCTCAAGGCTTGAGGAAACGGCACATCCGGCTCTACTACCGGTGGCACCGACCCGCATGTGCACTTCTCTTCCACGACTTTTTCTCGTCGCTCGGTCTTCTCAACCTCTAACTCCGGTTCCTCGTTGATCACCGTGTCTATCAACTTCTTACCACTCCTCTGTTACAAAGACTCACATTTTTCCGATTCGGATTCGGCTCGTCCTTGATGGCAACTTTCCCACTCCCGAGCCTCCACCTACCCACCGCATCTCGCAACCGTCCCATCTCGCCTCTCAAGACCACTGATACTGACGCCCTCTCGCTGACACGCTGAAGACCACTGGATAAGGTGCTCATACTTTGAGCCAATGTGCGGAACATATCTTCAGACTGTCCCCGCGGTGATCGATGTTAACGCCGCTGCCATGGCCGAAACTGTTGTGGCCAAATCGCGGTGGCCGCATAGGTGGCCTAAACCGCACGGGACTGCTGAACCGGCATAAAACCCCGCGGATTACCGAACCGATTACCGAACCGCGGGCTGCGCCCATTCGGATTGGACCAACCGAACCCCGGGTGATTCTTCCACCCGGGCAAGTGTTCTGCCTCTCGGCCTCCGAATCCTACCGCATTCACATCTTCATACTCACCCGTTTGTAATGTCTGACACGAATCCGTCGGATGAGTCACATCGTAACAAATACCACACTGCTGGCTGTCCTAGCATCATTGCTTTCATCATACTTTTGATGTCCTCAACACGCTTTTAAGTTGATCCGCCACCCCACTACTGGACCCAGCTGCATTAACCTGCCTGACACTTGACCTCATACCATGCGTCCGGGTACTCTTTGCTAGCTCCTCCAATAATTTCTGAGCTTCCGCAGTAGTCTTGTTTAGTATGCTACCCCCACATGAAGAGTCAACCATTCGCTTGTCCTGATCAGTAAGCCCTCCGTGGAAATACATAATCAGTTGATCAGCATCATACCCGTGGTAGGGATAACTCCGAGTGAGTGTATGAAATCTGTTGAAGTAATCGTAGAATGATTCATCCCCCTTCTGCTCCATATTGCTTATGTCCCATTTTATCACATTGATTTGATTCACCGGGAAGAACTCATCCAAGAAAGCCTCCTTTAACATCTGCCAGGTGGTAATGTTGTTCGGGGCCAGGTGATAGTACCATACATTGGCCCTGTCCTTCAATGTGAACGAGAAAGCTCAGAGCAGAAGCTGTTCAATTGGGAGATCCGAAGGCTTCATACTGTTGCATACTTGCACAAATTGGGAAACATGCTGATTCGGGTTTTCACCGGGTAGCCCACTGAAGCTAGGCAATTGATTTAGAAGCCCCGGTTTCAACTCAAATGTGACTCCCGCCGGCAATGAAGGAAAAGTATGGCACTGCGGTTGCTCGTCCAGCTTTGGGCAAGCTTTTCTCTCGTGTCTGCTGCTCTATCTCCCATCTCTGTCTCCCAACAATTATAGTTCAACCTCCTGTTTGCTTTACGTCCTTTCCTGAAAGAACGTTCAATTTCTGTATCAAGAGGCACAAGTAAATCGTTAGTAGAACGGGTGTGCACCATGCACGGTTACACACCACAAGAGAGCAGGGTATATCACTTAGCAGATAACACAAATACTAAAATAAAAATAAATAAAAAGAAAAAGAAATAGATTAAGAATGTAATATGATCGTAAACAATTACACCGTTCCCAAGAACGGCGCCAAAATTTGGTAGGCTAAATCGCACGCCTACAAATTACTACAAGGACTCTAATAATGTAGATAGTGGAAGTCCAGGATCGATCTCGTGGAACAAAGATTGCAAACGATCAAGTCACGCACACAAATGGGGGTTTTTGTTTGTTGAATAATTATAATCCTACGACGGGAATTAAAATCTAAGTTATGAATAATAATGTAAACGAACACTTTGGATATGCAAAATTATCCCCGTCTATCAATCAATATCACCGGAATGATTCTTTCTTTCTTCTCCCTAATTACTTGATCACAAGATGTAAAATCTTTATCTCTTCTTTGTTAATAATTACTAGCGGCGACACGCTCAACTAATAACCCTAATCAATACCAAAACCTAGCCGACACGATCAAGGTTCAAAGTATTAATCGATGAAAGTTTTAAGAGATTAAGATCAAGAAATTAACCTATTGTTATTTCAAATAGAATTAAAGCCAATTTTACTTTAATTACAATCCAAGATGAAACATTCAAGAATTGCAAAAGTGCTACAATGATAACCCTAGTCCGACACGATACAAGGGAGATCTAGCAATAATCAATTAAAAGGATAAAGGGATTGATCAATTTCTCAAAACCCTAGAAATCGATTGAAATTAAGAACAAGTAAAATTGCAATTAGGGGAGAGTAATCAAAAGAAATCAAACCTCAATTGAAAGTAAAGATGGTTCAAAAGTTACAAATCCAAAGCAAGAGACTTTAGCCTTCCATGGAGATTCAAAGCTTGAATATTGTTTGAAAAAGCTAAATGAGAAATAAGATAACCTAAAATACTGATAGGAGTTAGTATTTATACTTCCTCCCTAAACCCTAGCTAAAAAGGAAAAGAAAATAAATTAAAAATAAAGAAAATTGCAAAAATTACGTCATTCCAGCGATCAGGGCACGACTCGTCCCTAGGGTCACGAGTCGTCCTTTGGTCTTCCTTCAATGGGGACGAGTCGTGATGTGGGGGACGACTCGTCCCTGAGTGCACCCCTCTCTGAATCTGGCGTCCCCCCTTTGGGGAATAGTTGAGCCAAATGGGGACGACTCGTCCCCTGAAGCAAAAACACTGATTTCTTCATATTTCCTCTTCAATCCTTGGCTTGCTTCCGGACTTCCTTGGCTTGACTTCCATGGTATAAAAATTGATGTCCCTGAGCAACTCATGAGGACCAAAAACCCTTACATCAAACACTCTCTAAAAATTCTCTCAAATTACATCTTTTATCTCATAATCCTCACAATACATAATATCACTCATAAGACATCAAACCTAACAAATTACATGGAAATAACACAAAATAATACCGGAAAACATAGGAATAACATAGAACAAATCCGCGCTATCACTGTCCGGCCAGTTCCTCAATTTGGAGGGCTTTTTGGGTATTTGAAGAATTGCTGAGACTGATGGGCGATCATGTAAAACAGACCGGACGGTCACACCTTCAGTTTGAGGGTATTTTGGTCTTTTCAGCCTTGAATTTGATTGATGTTGACGAGAGGGGACTTGCATGTCTGCCATGTGTCCCTGCTTAGTCACTAAGAAAGCCATTTTGCCCCTCTTGGCCGGTTTTGACTGTTTTTTAAATAAGTGTCTGAATAAATGTTCGAAACAGTCCCGAAAAGTCCCGAAAAGTCCCAGAAATTGCGTATTTCTGGAAAAGTGGTATTTTCACGTGTGCGAACGTGGGTTGAATACACCATGAAATTTTGAATGCACGGGGCAGTCCTGGAAAGTCTCGTTAACTTGGAAAGTGTGAGTTAACGGATTGTAATGATCCGGATTTGGGTACTTACAGTAGCCCTTTGGCGATGTCCTTTACGGAGGAAGCGGGGTCATCGAAAAAAAGATAAGGATCCCAAATCAGGGGGATGCCTTACGGAGTGACCTGAACGGTCAAATGGCTGGACCCTTAGAGAAAGGATTCCTACGTATCCCGAGCGGGAATCAAGCCGATCGTAGTTCATGGGTGTGAGGGCAATTCGTAGGGGCCTCGACCTGTAGGGGACTGATTAGGAGGAATTCATCCTAATTGAGACTATTTTGAAGGCGTCTAAACCTGAGGGAGACCATTTGAAGGCGTTTATACCTGAGAGAGACTATTTGAAGGCGTCTATACCTGAGGGAGACTATTTGAAGGCGTCTATACCTGAGGGAGACTATTTGAAGGCGTCTATTCATGAGGGATACTATTTGAAGGCGTCTATACCTACCTGAGCGAGACTATTTGAAGGCGTCTATTCCTAAGGGAGACTATTTGAAGGCGTTTATACCTGAGGGAGACTGTTTGAAGGCGTATATACCTGAGGGATACTATTTGAAGGCATCTATTCCTAAGGGAGACTATTTGAAGGCGTCTATACCTGAGGGAGACTGTTTGAAGGCGTCTCTGGCCGAATTGCTAAAATGTTTAAGGGCGCGTGGTGCCTCATACCGAATTTGCTGAAACTTTTGAGAGCGTGTGGCGCCTTAGACCAATTTTGGTGAAACTTTTGAGGGTGTGTGGCGCCTCAAACCGATTTTGCTGAAACTTTTGAGGGCGTGTGACGCCTCTGACCGAATTATGAGGACGTTCTTGTCCTGAGATGAAGGCGTTTGTGCCTTGAGTGTTGGACTTACGATGACATCCATGATTTATCTACTGGGGATGTGGTGAAATGGCAGGAACGGTTGTGTTAAACTGGCGTTTTTAACAACACGATCCAAGTCTTTTGACGTTCTAACAATTCGGTTAGAAACGAAGAAGAAAGGCTTGACGTTCTAACAATTCGATTAGAAACGGAGAAGCAACGCTCGACGTTCTAACGATTCGGTTAGAAACGGAGAAGAAAGGCTTGACGTTCTAACGATTCGGTTAGAAACGGAGAAGCAACGCTCGACGTTCTAACAATTCGGTTAGAAACGTAGAAGAAAGACTTGACGTTCTAACAATTCGGTTAGAAACGGAGAAGTAACGCTCGGCATTCTAACAATTCGGTTAGAAACGGAGAAGCAACGCTCGGCGTTCTGACAATTCAGTTAGAAACGAAGAAGAAAGGCTTGGCCTTCTAACAATTCGATTAGAAATGGAGAAGCAATGCTAGGCGTTCTAACAATTCAGTAAGAACGGAGAAGCAACGCTCGGCGTTCTAACAATTCGATTAGAAACGGAGAAGCAACGCTCGACGTTCTAACAATTCGGTTAGCAACGGAGAAGAAAAGTTCGATGTTCTAACAATTTGGTTAGAAACGGAGAAGCAACGCTCGACGTTCTAACAATTTGGTTAGAAATGGCTCGACATTCTAACAATTTGATTAGAAACGGAGAAGAAAGGCTCGATGTTCTAACAATTCGGTTAGAAACGGAGAAGAAAGGTTCGATGCTCTAACAATTCGGTTAGAAACAGAGAAGAAACGCTCGACGTCATAACAATTCGGTTAGCAACGGAGAAGAAAGGTTCAATGTTCTAACAATTCGGTTAGAAACGGAGAAGCAACGCTCGACGTTCTAACAATTTGGTTAGAAGCAACGCTCGACGTTCTAACAATTCAGTTAGAAACGGAGAAGAAAGGCTCGATGTTCTAAAAATTCGGTTAGAAACGGAGAAGAAAAGTTCGACGCTCTAACAATTCGGTTAGAAACGGAGAAGAAACGTTCGATGTTCTAACAATTCGGTTAGCAACGGAGAAGAAAGGTTCGACGCTCTAACAATTCGGTCAGAAACGGAGAAGAAACGTTCGATGTTCTAACAATTCGGTTAGAAACGGCTCGATGTTCTAACAATTCGGTTAGCAACGGAGAAGAAAGGTTCGACGCTCTAACAATTCAGTTAGAAACGGAGAAGCAACGCTCGACGTTCTAACAATTCGGTTAGAAACGGAGAAGGAAGACTCGACGCTCTAACAATTCAGTTAGAAACAGAGAAGAAACATTCGATGTTCTAACAATTTGATTAGCAACAGAGAAGAAAGGTTCGACGCTCTAACAATTCGGTTAGCAACAGAGAAGAAAGGTTCGACGCTCTAACAATTCGGTTAGCAACGGAGAAGAAACGTTTAATTCCTGTTAAAGGGACGGGCCTACGATTCTGTTGGGGAGAAGTGTTCGGGCTTACGATGACGACCGAAATTTTACCCTCGGGAGGGAACGTTAGTGATGTCTTAACGAGAGATTTAACCTCGGGAGAGGGGCATTAACATAAGAGAATTTTGATAACATTTTAGCAAAGCATCAATTTTGAAAAGCTGAGGGGCTGATTGGTAATTTGGGCAAAAATACCCCATGCGGTAAAAGCGACTGTCCGGCCTGTCCTTCCATTTGGATTGGTTCAAAGCTGGTGTCAGTCAGAAAGGAAAGAACAGAAAATTTTCATTTCCTGCAAGAGAGAAAAGAGAAAACAGAGAAAATTCTTCCACTCTACTCGATTTCTTGTCTAAACTCGAGAGATTAACGCTATGGACGGTATATTGGGACGACGGGGTCGCCATAGGAGGACCGACAACGAGAGGAGGAAGCTAAAGAGGACGGTCCGAGCAATCGAGCTTCCTTTGGATCCGACCGAGTTTTACAAAGCTCGAGATAATCATAAATCCAAGGAGAGGATTGCGAGGAAGGTAATCATTTTTGAATTCCTTGATTAATTTCGAATTTAGATTTGATTTTGATGGAGTTAGGGTTCTTGTTGCCCGATTTGGGGCTTTTGATCTTGTTATGCTTATTTGTTGAAATTGGTTCTTGTTTAATGCAATTGAGGGTATGGGTAGACAATGTAGAAAATTTGGTAGAAAAATTCCATGCCTAGCTACGTTTTTTCAAAATTAAAGTGTGTTAATTCGGGACGGAGTAATTTTGAAATGATTTTAGAAATGAGACGAAAATATTTTTTGAACTAATTCTGAACTGAAGCGGAAGCTTTGAAATGTGAACCGTAAATATCCCGAAATGACACAAAAATATTTTTAGGAATTGGACCGTCGATACTCCGAAACGGGACGGAAGTATTTTAGGAAATGAACCGTTAATGAAATGGGAATTTTGAAATTTGAACCGTAAATACTCCGACTTAGGACGGAAATATTTTAGGAATTGGGAACCATTAATGAAACGGGAATTTTGAAATTTGAACCGTAAATACTCCGACTTGGGACGGAAATATTTTAGGAATTGGGAACCGTTAATGAAACGAGAATTTTGAAATTTGAACCGTAAATACTCCTACTTGGGACGAAAATATTTTAGGAAACTAATTGGATTATATCTTTGTGATGATATATTTGGGTGATTTTGACATGACATGTACATTTTTGCGTACGACATTTGGGTATTAACATACCTTTGCTGTGTTTACCTGCAGGGGCGAGGGCCGATTGACTTGTCCACTACCAAGAGTAGGGGAAATGTTGAGGCTGTAAGCGCGCTGTGGGAAATGTTCCCGGACGTGGCTCGGGGAGGAGAGAGAAGTCTGCGGCAGCTGGTGATTGATTCCGGTCTGGGGGGCTTTATTAGCGCAGTGGCTGTGGTGGCATCGACGCAGAGGGTCAAGGTCATTCACGTGGCTTTGAGCGAGTATTGGTGGGATACGACCCACACTTTTCACTTCAGGTGGGGGGAGGCGTCGATCACTCCTACTGACTTTGCAGCGATCATCGGGTTGTCGTTCTGGGGCAATCCCATAGGGTGGTTCGAGGATTTCACCATGGAGCAGCTTACTGATCTGCTTGGCTTTGATATTACGGATGCCAGGGGCACCGATATTCTGTACGGTCCGATGGAGGCACATTTAAGAAGAGGCATAAATGCCTATCTGGCTGGCTCTGAGAGGATGACAGCCCATCGACTGGCTCAGGCGTTCTTGTGGTTTGCTCTGTCAGCAACCATCTTCCCCAACGCTAATACGAAATGCCAGTTAGCCCTGCTCGGCTCTTTGACTGATTTGGAGGCGGTGGGAGGATTCGCCTGGGGAGAAGCTGGCTTGGCCGAGCTTTTATTTGCCTTGGACAAGTATTCTCAGGGGGAGGAAAACTCGCTTTGTGGTTTCCTGTTTGTGTTGGATGTGAGCTCTCTTTTTCTCTTCCTTGTCTCGCTTTCATTTGTCTGCATCTGTTTTGTAGTTGACGTATCTTTCCTGTCGTCTTTCAGGTATGGTGCTTTGAGGTGTTCCATCCACAGCGGTGGAGTATCAGGGAGGAGTATGCTCTCCTATTTCCTGCCATGCTGACCTGGCAGAAGGAGGCTAGGAAATCGGTGAGGTCGAGGGGGAGCACCAGGGTGACTTATGAGGAGGTGTCCGTGGCTATGGAGCGGGACTTCTCGCCGAGGGTGAACTTGACTTGGTGGAGTCGGCTTAATCAGGCGGTTGTTGATGCTGCCAGGAGGTGACGAGCCAGAGGAAGCTGCTGGTGGGGCTTCATTGTGACATCCTGTATCTGGGCGAGAGAGTGACCTGCCTGTATGCTTCGGGATCGGGTCCCATAGTTCCCAGGGATCCTCCCCTCCATATGATGTTTCCTTTGTCCATAGCTGGGGAAGAGTTACATCGGTATAGGTTGGGAGTGCCTTTTTCTGAGAATGTCCTCGAGGACGCTGATTATGACATATTTCGGAGGTTGAGGCTGAGGAGCCCGCAGGTGCTGGCCAGAGAGGGTGAGGACCCTGCACATCCCAAAGATCCTCTGATCCTCCGCACTCGCTTTGCATATGAGGGCGTTGGTGGTTCCCGGAGGCGACTGATGATTCCAATTCCTGAGTAGGCGAGGCCTCGATATAGAGTCGATCTCAGTGCTTCTGTGAGTATCTTGTTGATTTCATGTACTATAGTTGCTTTTTGCATATGTTGCATTTGTGCTGTTTTTCTGTCCTTTGATGGCTTCCCGAAGGCGGCTGATGATTCCAATTCCCTGATTGTCAGATGCCTGGATGGGGTGACTGGTTTCGCCCGGCGGGTTCTTGACTACTTGCGGTGCAGTTCCAGGAGAAGTGCGGCTGTCCATGAGCCTATGCCCTCCAGGCCGTCTGTGGCTAGAGACTCATCTGCTTCCACGGCTGGCAGGATAGATGCGGGGCAGAGCTTTGGTCAGTCTTCTAGTGAGACTTCTGGACTTGGGGCCCGTCATTCTTCGTATTCGGGATTCGAGCATGGGGAATCTTCGGGATCACAGGCGCGGGGCCGTCATTCCTCGTATTCCGGAGTAGATGACTTCGTGGATTACCTGTTCACCACGGATCCTGTTGCAGCGGCGCAGTATGTCGAGTGCTCGGATGACGAGCAAGATTCAGAGTAGTCATGTTGATATCTTTAGACAGTTGTATGCACTGCCTGTTTTAGACATTATTTATATTTGAGATGCCCTTGCTTTGGGGGCGAAACTTTGTACATTTGAATATTTATCATGATTGTTGTTTTACTTTTGGCATTTAATGTAACCAAATAAGCAAGTAGGTTGATCAAAAATAAATAATAATGGAAAAGGCACTAAATAACCGGTAAAATTTATCGTTATTATGCACTGTTATCATTATTTGCATTGTCGCACGAGCCCGGGACGGATTTTGCATTGTATGGGGGATGGTTCACGGATGTTTGGCTGATTTGGGTATTAGGCAACGGATTTTGAAGGTAACCCCGCATATTATTATTTGTGCTTTGAGCCTGCTACACGAGCCCTGGGTTGGCTCTTCCTGTCTCGATCATGGCTATCATCTAGGTCTTCGGAGCCCCAAATTGATCAGGTTTGGAATTTTCATGATTTCTTCAAAGAGGTTTTGCAGAGCAGGCCCACTCAGAGCGTTCTCCACAAATTCTGGTTCTTTCTTCCTCGGGATCCTTGTTTTGAATGTGGCTTCGTTAGCTGGACTGAATAGCATGTCTCCCAAGAAGGGTATTTCGAGCTGTTCTTCTATGTGGGGGATCCCTTTGAACGAGTATTCATGCTGAACGGAGGTGGCAATGGGTCCAGGTATTGCAGTGACGTCGAGGAATGCCCCCTCATCGGATTAGCCTTGATTCCTCTGAAACGCTTGAGGTTTTGTGCCAGCTTTTCCATCTTTTCTGCAGTCTCTGTGCTGACTTTTTCCTATTCCTTTCTCATCTTCATCAGTTCCGTTGTCGGTTCCTTTGGTTCCTTTCTCATCTTCATCAGTTCCTCTGTCGGTTCCTTTGGTTCCTTTCTCATCTTCATCGGTTCCTCTGTCGGTTCCTTTGTCGAAGCTGTAAGGTCGGAGGTTGGGTGCGCCGTAGGAGGTTCCCCTTTTGCGGGCTGCTGCTTTGGTTCTTGCAAGCTTCTTATCTTCTCGGACGTCAGCAGGTGTGGGCACATAACCGAGCCCCTGGACTGTATTGTGGTCCTTGACTTCGATGACTTGGTGTTGGCCTTGTAACCTTTTGCCGAGCCCCAGTCTTGGATCTTGGAAGTTCCCATTGTAAATCCAGTTAATACCATATCGTCATCATGCTTGATTTCTAACACTGGAATGCCATTGGTGCAGGTCCCTTTGGTGGTGACTCTATCCCCGTAGACAATTGTCAGTTCATTTCCTTACATGAACTTGATACATTGGTGAAGGGTGGATGCCACGCCGTTTATCTGGTACATCCATGGTCTTCCCAAGATAGCTGTGAAAGTGATAGGAATGTCCAGCACTTGAAATTCGGTAGGCATCATCTGATTGAACAAATCGACGGGTGTGTTGAATTCTTCAATGCTCATAGTCTCGTAATCCCGGTCAAAAGCTGATTCTATCAATGCTAACAACTTGTCGGTGGGCTGCTCGGATCCATTACCGTGATGGCTGGGAAAAGGATCAAATTTGAGCATGTTGATACTTGAGAGGTCGTCCCTCTCTCTTGGAGTTTGATCTGTCTCTCTGGGTGCGTAATCGTCGATGTTCTCAGGGTTGCTGCTGGAAGCATTCCCGAGGTCAATCTGGTCGATAGTCAAATGAGGATCTTTGTCTCCTTTGTCGATGCACTCGGCCCTAGACGCGTTCTTGGCTATGATTTTAACTGACGGCGTGGGCCGCCTGTCACTGGTGCGGGCACTCGGGGATGACGAGCTTTGAGCTCTTTTGGCAAGGGCCTTGTTTACCATGATCAAGCAATCGTCGAGGGTAACTTTCTTGTTGCAGAATCTGATAATAAGGACTGGATCCCTGGTCTTGTCGGGGTATCTGGAGGAGATGATGTTTACGAAGTCGTTGTCAGTTACATGGTCAGAGGGGTTCTTTATCATCTCTACCATTCGTTTCCACTCGCCGAACAATTGTCTGTATGGGATGTTGAGTTTCACGATCTTCATTGTATTCGACCCTTCATCATAGGTGACCTCATATGAACTGGTGCCATCCTCGAATCTGAGCATGTTTACATAAGAGTCTTCTGGCTGACCTGTTGCGTCTTCTACTCCGGAGAGTTCTGATTCATCTTTGCCTGATGGTTTGACCCAGACTAAAGGACGTCGTGTGCCCTGTTATGAAGTTGGTACTGCGAGGAAGACTTCGTGTCCTCTGCTTGAGCAGAGGGGCTCGGTAGGGAATTCCATGTTTAAGATTTTGCGGATGACTGCCATGTATTCTTCATAAGTGTGCCTGTGTCTGTTCACCTTTATTGTGAAGATTTCTTCATCAGGTCAGGCAAGAGGGTTTGCTCGAAGGATGCTTACGAACTTTTGATCTGAGATGAGAGGTTTATGTCCCTGTATCATTGCGGTTTCCAATGTTTCTTTCCATTCGGGATTCAAGTCTCGGAAACGGCAGTTGAATCTGATGAATCTGATTGTTCCGGGCTCCTCCTGCTCGATGGCGTTGACATAATTGGCGCCTCCGAACTCGAAGGGATTCTGATGAGATTTTCCTCGGTTCTCCTTTTGTCGGTTTGCAGGGGGTGGCACATGTGCACGAATGCGGGCAAGCTTGGTTGGCACTTCAGCTTCATTTTCTATAAGAAAGTTGTCTCCTCTGATGACCTCGAGGTCTGCATGGCGGTTTATGAACTTTTCACATTGATGGAGAGTGGAGGCTATGGCTTTCATGTGGTGGAGCCATGGGCGTCCCAGCAGAGCTGTAAATTCAGACGGAATGTCCATCACTTGGAATTTCACCGGTACCATTTGAGCTTCGAACCACAGTTCCAGAGTTACAGTCCCCAAGATAGGACGAGATGTGCTGTCGTATGCTTTGATAGTTCGGGCAGATGGGATCATATGGCCTTCATCGATGTGTAAGGCTCGCATCATGCTGAGGGGAAGGACATTGACGGCTGATCCGTTGTCTACCAGGACTCCAAGAAGGGAGACAGTGTTGAGCCGAACGGTGATGTGCACGGCTTCGTTATGTTCTATAACCCCTTTTGGCAAATCTTCGTCACAAAACGTGAGCATGCTGCCGTATAGTCTGGGATCATAGATTTGACCTCTTTCTGGAGAGGGGGAGTGTAACGACCCTAACCCTAGGCACTAATTTAACATCATATTGTGTGCTTTTAATATTATTGTTAATATTATGTGTTCATTCTTATATCTTTAAATTTCTTATATTAGGATAAAATGATAAGAAAATAAATAATGTTCTAGGGGAAAAATAATAATTAGAAATAAATAAAGTAATAGAATGGAGTGGTAATAAATGGACAAATAAAATGTTGTTGGTTGGGAGAATTATTTTAAATTGATGAAAGAATTTTTGTAGGGAATTATTTGAGTGGGGGACAAATTTCCCTAAAACCCTCCCCTTTTTCCCCTCTTAGTCAAGGCAACCATACCTCTCCCTCACTCTCCCCTCCTTGGACCGGCCCCCCCCATACTCTCTTTACCATTTTTATACTCCACCTTCCTCCTCCTCCTCTTTCATTTCATTTTCTTTTATAAAAATTCCATGGAAGCTTCAAAATGAAGCCTTGCTTCCCAAGAATCTCCTAGGTCCAAATCTTCTCCATTTTTCAATCCAAGAGTACATTTGAGCTTGGGACAACTAGGAGAATCTATCAAGCTAAAGAAAGCCATGATCCATCTCCTATTCTAAGGTGAGTTATTATGACCTTCTTTCCTATAAATGATCATGAGATATTTATTGTTGTTATTGTTGTTAAAATGCTTACTGGATGCCTTGGAAACTTTCTTGACATGGAGGAATTGATTAAGGTCATAAGGAAATGTGGTTGTTCTTGGAAGTGTTAAAGAATGAAAGAAATGGGTGGAATTAGTTTAGAATGTTTTGGAATCCTCTTTGAAGTTGAGAAATGGGTAAATAACATAGGATGATATTATTGTTCATGGAAGTGAATTGGGAGTATAAGAAATGGGTGAAATTAGTTTGGAAGATATACTTTGAAATGTGTTATTCAAATGGGTTGAAAATCTTGTGGTGAATAATTTGGATTTATATTATTTTGGGGTTTAAATGATTTAGGATGAAAAATGGTAAAGTTAGAGATCCTACTAGTATTCTTGAATATTGGGTTAGAATAAAAGAAAAGGAAATGAAACTTGGTAGAAGAGATGAAATCTGGGGAAGTCTGATTTAGTACTTTGGCGGTCGCCCAAGAGGGGATGAGCGGCCGCCCATGCTGCCAGAACAAGAGTGCCTTAGGAAAACCTCTTGGGCGGTTGCCCAAGTGGAGTGGAGCGGTCGCCCAAGAGGGCAGCAACTTGGGTGTTCTTTAGAACCACTTGGGCGGTCGCCCAAGTGGCCTGGGCGATCGCCCACCATGCCAGATCCTCTTTAGTCTCTTTCCTTATTGATTTACCAACAACCTAGTGGCATGACTCTTAACCATTATGGATTAGTGGAACCTAATCTAAACCAGGTATGAATTAACCCTTTTACACTTAAGTTATATTAGAACACTTAAGGGAACATTAATTGGGTTTAAATGGAACTAAGGAAGCACTTTAAATACGACTCAGGAATTGATTCGACAATCTTGTATGGATACTTATTAAATGTGACTTCCATTGGGTAAAGTGAACTTGGGTTCTTATAGAGATCATGTATTACTGAATAATGTCTAAGTAGGGATAATTATTGATGCTTTGTTATCATACTTGAGTACATATTCGTGACTTGTATTATACTTAGTGTATTACATAAATGCTGCACTCTGATTATTGGTTGAACATGAGTATATTTTACCATGTGACTATATTACTTATTTATGCATAGTGTGTTAAAGAAATGTTGCACTATGATGTTGGTTGAGCATGAGTATATTTTACCATGTTTCTATGTTGTTTATCCCCTTTGTGGATTATATTTCAAGTATTTATTATGTGCTTGATAATGTGTGAGTCAGCTGACATTGGGGGTATAACATAATACGATCAATTATGGAAGTGTGACCTAATGTGATCGGATTATGTTATATCTGTGGCCGTCCCCTCCTGTGGCCACAGGATGGGGTATAGCATCTGTATTGAGCCAAAAGCCTTACAGAGTTGCTACTGTCTTATTTGGTTCCCTGAAAAACGGGTCTTATAAGACGTGAGTATTGCTTAAGCAGCTCACTGTAAGATTGGAGTATTATTATACCCAATGTTGTACGACTACTGTTCAGACGGGAAAAGGTAAACCAAGGTAATGTAAGGTGTTTACAGCTTTTCCAACGTGTTATATGCAACTTGTTATGTGTTGCATCTTATATGGCATATTGCTGCATTCATAATAGCTTGCTGAGATTTATTCTCACCCCTCTCCCTTTACTGTTTTTAGATTCCGAGACAGATGGACCAGCCAAGTAAGGGCGGTAAGGAGTTTGGAAGTTATTGTGGGAATTGTCGGGGTATGATTAGGTTGGTATAGAAAGTGTACTTTGGTATAATTCATTTACGGAAATGTATTTATAAATCTTCATTTTATGTTATAACCAAGGCCGTTTTGTAACTAAAACAGTTTCTTACCTTCTAAGTTAGACATCTATTTCTCCATTGTGAAAAGGTGTAGATTTATTTTGAAATGATTTCAACAATTGTATTTATTTTTGAAAGTTAAATAAAGGTTTTAAAAGTTAAGGAAATTTTGGGTTAGTTTGAGGACGCTCCAGCTCGGGACACGTGTAGGTTCCGGGTCGGGGTCCTCACAGTTGGTATCAGAGCTCGGTTAAAGTTCTCGGGTAGAGTCTAGCTGAGTGAGAGTGTGCGATAACTTACGTCGAGAGTTTAATGCAGGAATTTGTTCAAAGACAGAAAATGATATTGACCAACCAAGGAATTAAGGAAAGGTGAGTTATGGAAAGATAGATTCCCCCACCATCATTTGAGGTATTTTACCTGTCTCAGGAGTTAGGGTTCATACTTTTATAAATCCTCGTTCATTCGTTTTCATGTGGCATTACGTTTCATCTTTATTTGCATAATTGACCTAAAAGTTGCCTTATGTGCTGAAGGTTCTACTCCCATGGGAGAGTACCTCGACTCATTCTTGTTTATCATGGTAGTTGTGATTAAGTGGGCATGGATTGCCGGTGGATATGGTAGATATACCAACCCGTGAATTATTGTTATATTGACCTGAAATATTTAAGTAGTTGTTGTATTTGGGGAGGACTGTCGCAAGAAGCGAGTCTCCTTATCTATGTTTGATTTGCCTCCGCGTGTGATTGAGGCGGATAAATTATTAATTGCTATTATATATGCGTAAATGTCGAAAGTATGATCTAAAGAATATGAAGGTTATTTGAGTTATGTGAGTAAAGGACACTTGAGTTATCTCATGTACAAAGGATAAATGAATTTGTGAACTCTTAGTTGAGGTTAGGTACATGGCCTAATTAAGAGTGGTTTATGGTTGTATAATTGCATGATTAGTTATTCATTGGTGTCTCATGGTGGAGACTAGATATATGAGACTAGTATTGAAAGTGATAGTCTAAGTGGGATTATATGGGTTATAAAATATCGCGAGTCCGAGATCTTATGGAACTGACATATATTTGCCTTATATGCTATAAGTTTAGTCTCTAAGGAGAGATTGATTGAATTCTTGCTACTAATTTGAATAGGAAATCAGATATTTTTGTAAGTGATATCACCCTATAAGTTGACTAAGTGGTGCTTTTTATGTGAGTTTCAAAAATGGGTTTTCATCAGGTATCATACCAGGACATTGAAGCTTAGAGTTGATATAAGTTACTATTTTGGTATTCGGAGCCCTAGATAGAGTATACAAATTGGGATGATGGAATTGATGATTCAACTTGAGAAATTAATTGATAAAGAAGATAACTAGCTTAGCGACTCTCCGTAAGGATAAATTAGTATTATATTTAGAAAAGATGATACTTGGTGGTTATTTATAGATTATAGAGATCTCAAATTGGTAACTGTAAGAAATAAGTATTCGTTAGCACTTGTTGACGATTTGTATGACTGATTTTAGAAACTAGTAGGATACTCAATGGTTATTAGTTGAATTTTTCGGAGTGTTACAATTACAGTGAAAATTTGCTTTAAGGATATACTTAAGATAACATTTATATCTAGTATGACCGTTTTGATTTATGGATTGTGTATTAGTTATGGAGAGGTAAATAGGGTAAATGCGAAGAAGTATAATAGATACAGTTATTGGTGACTTAAAGGATCAACTTCAGAAATAGGTAATATATGTATATGGTTTGTTTTGAGAGATGATTATCATTAGTTGAGAAAATAAAATGAGGATAAATCTTATTGGAATACAGGATACTTTAGGTTGATTACACCGTATAGGTTGACTTAGTTGCGTGACTCATATAAGGGATTGGTGTGATGCTCGGAAGATATTGACGTTATACGGGTTTTGAGTTGTTGATGGTTATAGGGAGGTAAGTTAGATTTTACCGTAATGTTTAATTGAAATTTGGGAATGATTGATCTATGTGAGTTCCAATTATATTTTCTGATTTAGAAATTTTGGAATTTGATCGGAAACTAGATGTTTACAATATGTTGTTGCTAAGTACAATACCAATATCAAAGGTAGGGAATAGATGACTCAAATTAAGTAAGGGTGTTGAATATTCAACTTGAAGAATTATTGAATTGAGGATGCTTTACCAAGTTTATAATCTTAATGAATGTTTTAGAGTTATTTATCGGAGATAGTAATAAGTATTACGAGATTGTGTTTTCTTATAGGGAATTTAACTAAGTAAAAATATTATGAGTGGTGGCTACACTATAAATAGAAGTCAAACAAGAATATTATGTTAGAATTGTTTTAAAAGTGCTTTAAAACTTTGGATTGTATATTGAACTTCGGTATGAGCAATTGTGCCCTTCGGGGATAGTTGATTTAATAAGGTCAGTAAACCGTTTTCGTGTAAATTAAAATCTGTGAGTAATTTAACTATCTACCACTGGTATGGGACGGTTGTAGATAATTAAATCACTCGAGTTATTTTGTTAGCTTCTCAATCTTTTGAAATTTCTTAAATTGTGAGTGGTTTAGTTAATTAAAACTGGTATGGGCCGGTTTTAAATAAATACACCATTCGGGTCTCTTTGAATCTCTTTCTATATTATCCTTTGTAATTCTGAAAGACGTTGTAATTTTTAGAAAGACTTGGTATCCTAAAGATATAAATTGTACAGAAACAAGCAGAAAAGCAACCTAGTTCCCCTATAATGATTAATTGTATTCAAGTTTTGGTCCGAGAAATGATTTGATAAATGTGGGGTTATTATTGTGTCGGTCACAGTAGACTCGGTTTTTGTTTTGGAGTTGGATCGGCTCCGTTGTGGGCGGCCAACCATTCAATTTGAATATTGATTTGTCACTAGGCCTGAACATAATTGAAACATTGAATTGTGATAATAGAATATTGACGTTAGAAGGTTTATTAAATTATTTAGAGTTCTAGGTTGAACTTGAGAGTTTTATCACTATAGATTTTGTGATTAAGTTACATTGGAAGGAAAGAAAGGTATGTTATTTTGTTATAGAAAGTTGAATTATATTTTCTACTCGTTATATATATAGCTTGATGAGATGTTATTAATAAAGTCCTCACATATGTTCGGGGATAGTTCGATTGTATAAAACCCATAGTGTTAAATGGATTGGATAGACATCGTTCGGGAAGGTCCTTTTTGGGAAGGTAGGAATGCTATTAAGTTTAACCTTGTAAAAATTTGAGGAATCATTACTTGTTGTTGATGATATGCTTCGGGCATGAACAATGGATGTTAGTAGTCAATAGTACGTATGGTTACCAGTGGTTGAGTGCGTATAATAGTAGTTATCATTCTAACATTGAGATAAAACCGTATGAGGCGTGGTTGGGGAAGAAAATATCGATCTTTAATTTGTTGGGGTGAGTTTAGTGAAGCAAGGCCTAAGGTAAATTGGCGCCAAGGTTCGTTAATCCATTTGAAGCTTTAGAAAAGGTTGGTGATTTGACTTATAGACTGGCTTGGAGAAGCTTATAGAGTATTTGAAGTTTTAATGTGATATTGTAATGTATTTGGTGACATAAGTTGTAATACTTTTATTTATTTATATTTCCATGGAGATCGTGAAAATTCGCGTTAGTGATAATTGTATAGGATGCTTGGGTCATTAAGTGGTAATATCATATTATTAATGGAATTAGAATTTTTTTTTTTGGGGAAGAATCACAACATTGAAGAGACTATTTGGGAATTGAAGTCTGAGGTATACGTATAACCGAGGCGGGTTGATCGGTTAGGTAAGAGACAGTCAAATTCGGGACGAATTTTTCTTTAAGGGGGAGAGAGTGTAACGACCCTAACCCTAGGCACTAATTTAACATCATATTGTGTGCTTTTAATATTATTGTTAATATTATGTGTTCATTCTTATATCTTTAAATTTCTTATATTAGGATAAAATGATAAGAAAATAAATAATGTTCTAGGGGAAAAATAATAATTAGAAATAAATAAAGTAATAGAATGGAGTGGTAATAAATGGACAAATAAAATGTTGTTGGTTGGGAGAATTATTTTAAATTGATGAAAGAATTTTTGTAGGGAATTATTTGAGTGGGGGACAAATTTCCCTAAAACCCTCCCCTTTTTCCCCTCTTAGTCAAGGCAACCATACCTCTCCCTCACTCTCCCCTCCTTGGACCGCCCCCCCCCATACTCTCTTTACCATTTTTATACTCCACCTTCCTCCTCCTCCTCTTTCATTTCATTTTCTTTTATAAAAATTCCATGGAAGCTTCAAAATGAAGCCTTGCTTCCCAAGAATCTCCTAGGTCCAAATCTTCTCCATTTTTCAATCCAAGAGTACATTTGAGCTTGGGACAACTAGAAGAATCTATCAAGCTAAAGAAAGCCATGATCCATCTCCTATTCTAAGGTGAGTTATTATGACCTTCTTTCCTATAAATGATCATGAGATATTTATTGTTGTTATTGTTGTTAAAATGCTTATTGGATGCCTTGGAAACTTTCTTGACATGGAGGAATTGATTAAGGTCATAAGGAAATGTGGTTGTTCTTGGAAGTGTTAAAGAATGAAAGAAATGGGTGAAATTAGTTTAGAATGTTTTGGAATCCTCTTTGAAGTTGAGAAATGGGTAAATAACATAGGATGATATTATTGTTCATGGAAGTGAATTGGGAGTATAAGAAATGGGTGAAATTAGTTTGGAAGATATAATTTGAAATGTGTTATTCAAATGGGTTGAAAATCTTGTGGTGAATAATTTGGATTTATATTATTTTGGGGTTTAAATGATTTAGGATGAAAAATGGTAAAGTTAGAGATCCTACTAGTATTCTTGAATATTGGGTTAGAATAAAAGAAAAGGAAATGAAACTTGGTAGAAGAGATGAAATATGGGGAAGTCTGATTTAGCACTTGGGCGGTCGCCCAAGAGGGGATGAGCGGTGATGGAGGAAAACTCCCTCTTGTAATAAAAATACCGAGCAAGTGTACTCACTACCGGTGTAGCAGTATGCAAATGCAGGGGTCGAATCCACAGAGACTCGTTGGTAAGCAAGTAAAGTAAAAGCAGTGAATTGAATAACCACAGTTTATAGATTTGATTTAAACTAAGAGCATAAAATAAATAACAAAAACTAAATAAACGAGAAAACAGATTATGAGCAGAGATTCGTAGATTGGATTTCACTTTACCATCATTCTATGCAAAATTTTACTTAAGAAACATTAACTCAACTTCTAGGGTTCATTCACTTTAGCTAGGATCGACACGGTTAGATGGCCGGATTACAATCCTAAATACTCTTTTTAATATTATGGTTTCTATTACGGTACCACAATATGCCAAGAATAAATTAAGAACACAGGAATATGAAAACCTAACTTTAATCCGATTCTATTACGGTACAGACCAAATTATTCAATCAATAGTGGTTAATGTATAAATCGCCCAAATTAATGGCTCGATAAATACCCAATTATTCAAAGATGAGTTCGTATCTTAACATACGTCTCAAATCCAAGAACAAGAAATTAAAATTTATTAATGAACTAGAAGGAATTAAATTAGAAAGAATTAAAAATATTATTGCATATAAATCCGGTAAAGATCAAAACAATCTACAAATCTAAAGAATTTAGCTACTCATAATTTACAAAGATAAAAAAACCTGGATTGATGAATAATTCTTCTCTTCAATTGATCCAAGAAAAGAAAATAAAAACTAAAACCTAAAAATAATATGTGATAATAATATGTTATAATGATATGTTCTCCTCTAATATGCCGTGGCTGCTGGCAATTTATAAAGAAAATAGGTTAAAGACTAGACCAAGGCTGGAAAAGACAAGAGTGCCCTTGAATTGACGCTGAAAACAGGTGCTGAAATACGTACGAAGCGCGGCCGCAATGGCTTTTAGCGCGGACGCGGTTGTTGGCAGAAACTTTGGCTTGCATCCCGTAATCTGAGCGCGGTCGCCCTGGGACATAGTGGATCGGTACAATTTAATGACAAATTTGATTTGCCTTGGCCCAAGTCTTTCCTTGTCTTGGCCCAACTTGCCTTGCAATGGCCCTAAAATTCCAGCCACTCTCGGCCAGCCTTTGCCTAGGAAGAATGCCTTTTTAATACCAATTGTTATTCGGTTCGTCCCTCTATTTTGCAGTCGCACTTTGACCACTTTAATGACTTCTTCTGCGCTTCGCTCTTTGGACTTTTATTTTTCATTTAATCCCACGAATTTTTATATATTAAATTCGTCCGAAAATTCCATCTTCCCAGTTCAGTCCCTGAATTTTCCAATATTTCCAATTTAGTCCAAAAGCTTCCAAATGCCAGTTTAGTCCTTGAGCTCGTAATTTCAGTTTTTTTTCCTTCTCTGCTCCGCTCCACTTTATTCCTTTTGCACTTTTTAGCCATAAAATACACCTTTAATCAGCTCTATACCCTGTACTCATAAAATACTCACAAACCACATCAAATATATATAAAACTCGGGAATCAAACTCAAGGAAAGCCTAAAAGTGCATCATTTGGATGGGTACATACACATCTATCAAACACCCACAAACTAACCTTTTGCTCGTCCCGAGTAAAACAAAACTAAAAGAATAAAAATAAAACTACTCTAAATACTAATAATAAAACATTAAAACAAAATAATTATTTTTGGGATGTTCTATCACAGATGATTCATTGGCCATACAAGTCTCAGATTCTTACCAATACACATAATCAACAAGTGTCACCACAGTAATGGGATTACAATCACATTGAAGCATAAAAATCACAATTTTCCACCGCGGCCTGAATGATGAATGAATTATGGGAGGTCACTGCCAACAACCTAAGATTATTTATGGATTCACTAAGCGATGCTCTAAATCAATATGTATAAACAGTACAACCCAAAAAGGACACTCATATGCACATTTACACGATTGTCAACCCGGTTACTCGACATTGAAAGAATAATATGGCTTAAAAGTTATGGTGCGAAAGATCGCAGGGCTAGGTTCATGGTTACAATTGAAGGTAAGGACATACGAAAAAAATAAGAAAGTGAAACTAGAAAGTCTTCTTGTAAAAATACATCCTCACTTTGATAATAATTTCTCCACTCACCCTTTTTACTTCCCAACGTGCCAACCCACAAACTAAAATTTTTTCATACATTGACATGGGGTTGGGCACATTCCACTACTTCCTTTTTCCTTTGGTCACCTTGAAATACAATTCCACTTTTGATATTAGAGAGGGCTCAATTTTTTCATTTTTTTTCTTTTTTTTTTTTTTTTTTTTTTTTTTTGCTTTGCACAATTACATCACGAAGAATGTGCATTCAATATATATATTTTTTTTATCAAGCCCCTCTTTTCATTACATAACATGACCCACTTCTTTACTTTCGTTTTTTTCGTGACCACTTTCCATTCAACCCTTGATTTTCCAAACTTCCCCCACAATTCCAAATTCATTCCCTAGTTTCACTTTCTTGAAAAGGTGAGAAAAATTAAATTTGTGTATAGGTTAAAAGGGTAGGATAATATGGGTACAAATGAAGGCGAATGGTGGTCTAAGATAACCTCCCACTTTGTGAGAGATTCCATTCTTTTTCAAGCTCAAAAGGGGTTCTAGCGGAAATTTTTTAGTGACTAGAAAGTTTAAGGCTCACAAAAAGGGATTCAAAAAATAGCCATATATACCAAGTAACCTATTGACGTGTTATTGACAATCATGCAAACATGTTCTAGGGACCCCGAGAATACACAAAGTGATCCCATAAAAGGCACCTAAGTTGATGACAGTGACCAAGAATATGATACGAAAGTGAGAGGTGGTGCAATCATAATTTAAATGTTTCAATGCAATCCCAATCACCACACTAATAATAGCACATGTGATTTTAAAATTAAAGCACACTCTAATCATCACAGACTTTGGCCAACATCCCAACTATGAAAAGAACAAATTTTTTTTTAAATTTTTCTATTTTTTTAGAGGGTGACACTATATACACTCCCCTATAAACCCACAAACTCGGAGAGTTGCCCACCCCCAAACTCAAAACATGCTATGTCCTCATAGCAAAGAGAACAAAAGCATGCCTTGGGTTCGACAGATAGCAAGACACTACTAGACAGTAATTAACAAAACAATAAAACATACCTCATTGGGTTGCCTCCCAAGCAGCGCATTTGGTTAAAGTCGTTAGCCCGACTATGGTCCCAAACTTACTTGGCCTTAGCTTTGCGGCCTTTGGACCATCTCTTTTCCTCGCGGGCACAGACGCCCTTCTCTTTCCAAATCAGCTCTCCATTGTCAACACGTAGGGGTAAAGCCACATTTATTTTTGAAACTTTACACTTGTGCTTACCCCTTTTTCTTTTCTTTTTATTGGGGTTCTCAGCCCCAAACTCAACTCTTTCAACCTGCAAAATACCATCCTTGCAACCAAGATCAAGAGAGTTATCATGCACAAAAATAGTAGCAAATATAGAATCAGATAAATCACTATAACTCTCCTCACTAACTCTCGATTTTGAAGGCCCTTGTGGTAAATGTGATGGATTCGACTCTTTATGGGAGTCGTGTGGGGAGTGATACGACCCGTTACTCCTAGAGTATTGGTCGGCCTTAATGTTACTAGCCAAGGGACAAACGTCCGCATTATCCCCACTTTTCTCACCTCCATTCACATCATATTTGACAATCGGTAAATCGGTTATGGCTCCTACAAAACCATCTTCGGGGGAGGGTTTCTTATCATTTTTAAGCATAAAAAACTTACATTCCTCCCCCATAGCTCTCAATGACACCACCCCTTGACACACATCAATGGTGGCCTTAGTGTCAAACATAAATGGCCTCCCAAGTAGAATGGGAGTTTTCAGTTGTTCCTCACTTGATCTCTCCATACACATCACATAAAAGTCAATAGGGATAACGATTTTATCAATTTTAACCAACACCCCTTCAATAACCCCTAAGGGTCTTTTGATTGAGAGATCCGCCAATTGCAAGTCTCTCATGGGTGGTTTCAACTCACATGCCCCCAAACTTCTAAAAACATGAAAGGGCATCACATTGACACTTGCCCCAAGATCCAACAAACCTTTAAAATTTTGACCCCCTAAAGAAATTGGGATAGTGAAACACCCGGGGTCTTTTTGAACATGATTAACTTTTTCATTCTCATTAACATCATCATTATTATCAAAACAATCAATATTATCAAGAGAAGATAGAAATACCTCCTCGATTTCCTCACTCTCATCCCACACTGTCGTGATTGACTTTGCTTGCTCAGGTGGGTTCTTCTCTTTCATCAACTCTTGGGCAACCTTCACAAGTTGCTCTACTTGTGTGCCCATCTTTTCAAAAGCAGCATCTGTATTTCTATTACTTTGCTGCATCTCCATCCTTAACTGTTGGACTGCCAGCTCCCAAGGCTCTTTATCATGTTGTCCAGGTGGTGGCACATGAAGAGGTTTTACTTGCTGATTATGATAGCCACCCCATGGATTGTAGTTGCCATATTGGTTGCCTTGGGGTGGTGGCCTTGGTGCATATCCATTAAAAGCATGTGCCTGTTCAGGATTATAAAAGAAATTTGCTGCACTTGGACACATATTAGTCACATGAGATGATAAACCACAATTTGTACAATAATCAGTAATAACATTGGCACCAGCAGAAGTGCCACAAGCAGTCAATTTATCCAATTTATTATTTAAAAGTGCACCGCTTTGAAATATTATCACTAGCATTCAATTCAAGTACCCCCCTTGTTCTACCCCTCGAACTCTTTTGTTGAGAATTAGCACTCAACATCTCAAATAAAGCTTTAGTTTCTTCCGGGGTCTTGGCTCCTATCGAGCCTCCAGCAGCATTGTCAACCATTGATTGACCATTGTCATTCAAGCCATCATAAAAGGCTTGGTTCAGTGAGGGTAGTGTAAAATTGTGTTGGGGACATTGTATTAACATTGTATTGAATCTTTCCCATGCCTCATGAAAGGGCTCCCCCACATCTTGGGAAAATGTCATCAATTTCTTTCTAAAACTAGCCAACAGATGATGTGGATAATATCTTTTAAGGAACACATCTTGCAATTCTACCCAAGTACTAATGCTGCTCGGTGCAAGCATCAGCAACCATGTTTTAGCCACTCCCTTAAGAGTGTAAGGAAAACACTTCAGTCTAATTTGCTCCTCAGTCACTCCCTGTCTCAACAAAAATTGAGCAACAACAATAATATATTCTTTAAGGAACGTGAGTGCATCCTCACCAGGCAATCCGTGAAAGCTTGGCAACATGGCAAAGTATTGTCCTTTGACCTCTAGATTTTTGGCTGCATCGGACAGCACTATGCAAGAGGTAGATGTGTCTACCCTAGGTCTCAGGAAATCATTCATAGTTTGTGCCGGTGGTACTGCCATCTCGGCTTTCTCTTCCTCTACCTCGGTGGTGGAGGGTTCTGATTCGGTGTCCGAATCCGAAAAGAGAGGATTAAAGAGGGGATCGCCCTCAAATTCTTCCTCAAGTCTATTTATGTTATCGTCCAATGGCACCAATATAGGCTTCAAAGAACGACGACCTTGCATTCACTGTTTAACCTACTTGTTTACTTGCAACAAGTCCCCGGCAACGGCGCCAAAAACTTGATGGAGGAAAACTCCCTCTTGTAATAAAAATACCGAGCAAGTGTACTCACTACCGGTGTAGCAGTATGCAAATGCAGGGGTCGAATCCACAGAGACTCGTTGGTAAGCAAGTAAAGTAAAAGCAGTGAATTGAATAACCACAGTTTATAGATTTGATTTAAACTAAGAGCATAAAATAAATAACAAAAACTAAATAAACGAGAAAACAGATTATGAGCAGAGATTCGTAGATTGGATTTCACTTTACCATCATTCTATGCAAAATTTTACTTAAGAAACATTAACTCAACTTCTAGGGTTCATTCACTTTAGCTAGGATCGACACGGTTAGATGGCCGGATTACAATCCTAAATACTCTTTTTAATATTATGGTTTCTATTACGGTACCACAATATGCCAAGAATAAATTAAGAACACAGGAATATGAAAACCTAACTTTAATCCGATTCTATTACTAGACCAAATTATTCAATCAATAGTGGTTAATTTATAAATCGCCCAAATTAATGGCTCGATAAATACCCAATTATTCAAAGATGAGTTCGTATCTTAACATACGTCTCAAATCCAAGAACAAGAAATTAAAATTTATTAATGAACTAGAAGGAATTAAATTAGAAAGAATTAAAAATATTATTGCATATAAATCCGGTAAAGATCAAAACAATCTACAAATCTAAAGAATTTAGCTACTCATAATTTACAAAGATAAAAAAACCTGGATTGATGAATAATTCTTCTCTTCAATTGATCCAAGAAAAAAATAAAAACTAAAACCTAAAAATAATATGTGATAATAATATGTTATAATGATATGTTCTCCTCTAATATGCCGTGGTCTGCTTGGCAATTTATAAAGAAAATAGGTTAAAGACTAGACCAAGGCTGGAAAAGACAAGAGTGCCCTTGAATTGATGCCGAAAAGCAGTCTTTGAAATACGTACGAGCGCGGCCGCAATGGCTTTTAGCGCGGACGCGGTTGTTGGCAGAAACTTTGGCTTGCATCCCGTAATACGGCGCGGTCGCCTGGGACATAGTGGATCGGTACAATTTAATGACAAATTTGATTTGCCTTGGCCCAAGTCTTTCCTTGTCTTGGCCCAACTTGCCTTGCAATGGCCCTAAAATTCCAGCCACTCTCGGCCAGCCTTTGCCTAGGAAGAATGCCTTGTTTAATACCAATTGTTATTCGGTTCTCCCTCTATTTTGCAGTCGCACTTTGACCACTTTAATGACTTCTTCTGCGCTTCGCTCTTTGGACTTTTATTTTTCATTTAATCCCACGAATTTTTATATATTAAATTCGTCCGAAAATTCCATCTTCCCAGTTCAGTCCCTAAATTTCCAATATTTCCCATTTAGTCCAAAAGCTTCCAAATGCCAGTTTAGTCCTTGAGCTCGTAATTTCAGTTTTTTTTTCCTTCTCTGCTCCGCTCCACTTTATTCCTTTTGCACTTTTTAGCCATAAAATACACCTTTAATCAGCTCTATACCCTGTACTCATAAAATACTCACAAACCACATCAAATATATATAAAACTCGGGAATCAAACTCAAGGAAAGCCTAAAAGTGCATCATTTGGATGGGTACATACACATCTATCAAGCGGCCGCCCATGCTGCCAGAACAAGAGTGCCTTAGGAAAACCTCTTGGGCGGTCGCCCAAGAGGAGTGGAGCGGTCGCCCAAGAGGGCAGCAACTTGGGTGTTCTTTAGAACCACTTGGGCGGTCGCCCAAGTGGCCTGGGCGGTCGCCCACCATGCCAGATCCTCTTTAGTCTCTTTCCTTATTGATTTACCAACAACCTAGTGGCATGACTCTTAACCATTATGGATTAGTGGAACCTAATCTAAACCAGGTATGAATTAACCCTTTTACACTTAAGTTATATTAGAACACTTAAGGGCACATTAATTGGGTTTAAATGGAACTAAGGAAGCACTTTAAATACGACTCAGGAATTGATTCGACAATCTTGTATGGACACTTATTAAATGTGACTTCCATTGGGTAAAGTGAACTTGGGTTCTTATAGAGATCATGTATTACTGAATAATGTCTAAGTAGGGATAATTATTGATGCTTTGTTATCATACTTGAGTACATATTCGTGACTTGTATTATACTTAGTGTATTACATAAATGCTGCACTCTGATTATTGGTTGAACATGAGTATATTTTACCATGTGACTATATTACTTATTTATGCATAGTGTGTTAAAGAAATGTTGCACTATGATGTTGGTTGAGCATGAGTATATTTTACCATGTTGCTATGTTGTTTATCCCCTTTGTGGATTATATTTCAAGTATCTATTATGTGCTTGATAATGTGTGAGTCAGCTGACATTGGGGGTATAACATAATACGATCAATTATGGAAGTGTGACCTAATGTGATCGGATTATGTTATATCTGTGGACGTCCCCTCCTGTGGCCACAGGATGGGGTATAGCATCTGTATTGAGCCAAAAGCCTTACAGAGTTGCTACTGTCTTATTTGGTTCTCTGAAAAATGGGTCTTATAAGACGTGAGTATTGCTTAAGCAGCTCACTGTAAGATTGGAGTATTATTATACCCAATGTTGTACGACTACTGTTCAGACGGGAAAAGGTAAACCAAGGTAATGTAAGGTGTTTACAGCTTTTCCAACGTGTTATATGCAACTTGTTATGTGTTGCATCTTATATGGCATATTGCTGCATTCATAATAGCTTGCTGAGATTTATTCTCACCCCTCTCCCTTTACTGTTTTTAGATTCCGAGACAGATGGACCAGCCAAGTAAGGGCGGTAAGGAGTTTGGAAGTTATTGTGGGAATTGTCGGGGTATGATTAGGTTGGTATAGAAAGTGTACTTTGGTATAATTCATTTACGGAAATGTATTTATAAATCTTCATTTTATGTTATAACCAAGGCCGTTTTGTAACTAAAACAGTTTCTTACCTTCTAAGTTAGACAGCTATTTCTCCATTGTGAAAAGGTGTAGATTTATTTTGAAATGATTTCAACAATTGTATTTATTTTTGAAAGTTAAATAAAGGTTTTAAAAGTTAAGGAAATTTTGGGTTAGTTTGAGGACGCTCCAGCTCGGGACACGTGTAGGTTTCGGGTCGGGGTCCTCACAGGGAGTCATCGAGCCATCCATTTCCTGTCTTTCTCTTGAGAGGTAGAGGTTTTGGTGGTGCCTCAGGATTGCATTGAGGTTGCTTGTGGCGGTGGCCTCCCTTTGTCAGCACGTTGATATAGTGCGAGTACCCGGTTTGTTTTGACTTTCCTTTGTCGGCCCGTGCTCTGAAGTTTGACAAGTTGAACTTTGGCTGATTCTTCTAGGGATTATGCTTCTTGCTGGCAGTCGGGTTGCTGGGATTTAAGACTTTCTTGTGTCCTGAGGCCTGAACTTCGGTGTCAGCAGGATGTTTTGGCTTTCCCTCCCCTATAGATTCTGAAGCTGTGCTGCTTGAAGAAAGAGAAGGCATGTTGTGGAAAAACTACCCTTGCTGCTACTGCTGAACAGAGGGGTCACGAGGATTCAAATTCTGATCTTGGATTTAAACTTCGGATCTTGGATTTAAACTTCGGATTTCGGTCAAAGTCTTTCTTTCAAATTCTTTCTTTCGAAGTTGCATCTGAGAAGCCCCAATTCTGATTAAAACCGCAATGCCGAAAAAATTCTTTTGACGAGCCCCAGAAATCGAAACTCAAAGTAGACCCTCAATATGAAAGAAGAACTCTCTTTGCGTGGCAAAGCCCCAGTTCGAAGAAATGCCTTAGTGAAGCCCCATTTTGGAGGATGCGTCGGTCTTTTGTGGAGGTCTTGGAGTGAATCTGATGCAGCCCCAATCTGAGTTGAATCTTATGTGGCCAAATGAGGCAACCGTCCTCGATTTTTTTTTTTGATTAGTCAACCAAAATGTAAAAGAACTGGCTTGTAATGTATACGTGCAAGGACGTATTTTAGAGAAGTGGGAACGAATCCCGATTTTATGTGAATGCCTACTGTAATGCAGGCACCAAAACTCGCTTTGAGTTTGGCTCTTTTGAGAGAGTATGAGCGTAGAGAGGTTTGAAAAAGTGTATGGAAGCCCTTGCTGACAGAAAAACAGTGTTTAGCTCTATTTTTCCTATTATCGTAGAAAAAGAAGACTTGTCGAGATATTTGAAAACTTGTTTTTTTCACAATGATCACAATATTGCTTTAAATCCGTTGTTAATATTTGGGTTACTCAACCGCTAATCTCGATATGAACAAACGTCTTGATTAATTATGAAAAGAAAGTCAACCGATGTCGAGGATCAAAGTTAGCTATGTGTGAAAGAAAGGTTTGTGTATAGGGGAGTTCATTGATGAGACCGGGTTTATGGGATATGTATGTGTTTATGACCGGACCATTTCTGGTTGTTTATGTTCCCCTCAGTGTAAGGAGCTCAGGTCGCAGTAGTTCGGGCTGAACTGTGTTTGGCTCTGGGAAAGGGTATGAACATTTGTAGTCCTTTTGGTGAAAAGGCTCAGATAGGAAGGTTGGATGATGAGGCATGGGCCTTGTGGTGATTCCTTGACAACTCCCTTTTGACGGCTATTCCAGCGATTCCATTGCTTCTTGATCGTCGTCTTTCATCAGGGGAGAAAGAATTTGGATACAACTTAGGGGCTTATGATATGGTTTTGCCTTTGCTTTAACTGCTTTCTTGTTATCGACAACTTCCATTCTTCGAGCTTTAATTTTGCCCATCTGTCAAGCTTCTGATCGGCGGTGCTGGGTCATTGGCCTCATTTTTTTTCTTTTTGAAGCTCCTGCTTGGGCTTTTTTTTTTTGAAGCACATGAGGACGAAGGCAAGCCCCTGCTTGAACTTTCTTGATGCGCCTGAGGGCGAAGGCAAGCCCCTGCGTTGTTGTCGACATGGGGTCAATCTTTTAATGCTGAGTGACCTTTTGTTGTTCTTTGATATTGTCGTCGTTGTTGACTTGGTCAAGGTGATGGTGGGGACATGATTTGGAAAGTGTATGGCTTGATGGAGGCCTTTGTGAGGTAAGGAAGGTGTATAGGGAGGGCATTGGTTGACTTTCTCACACCGATTAATCGGAACATTAATTATTTTCAGAGATTATTTTTTGAGCAATGCAAGTGATTATTTAGGATACAACCATTTTATTAAATGTAATGTAGGTGTGCAAATAATGTCTCAAGTCTAGCAAGAAAAGAAAAAGACTCTTTTTTATAGAAAATTTAAGATTAACTACAATGTCCGAGGAGGACTTGATTGAACGAGGAAAGTACTAGAACCTACGAAGGTTTACTAAAAGACAGTTGACAAATCTTGAGGATAGGTAGCCCCTACTCTAGCTGCTCATTGTTGCTAAACTGCCAGGACGCTTAAGTTTTCCGTCTTCTATTAATTCTGAATTTCATATCGCAGACCGATGCAACTATCAGTTATGTGACCATGATAGTGGTGGAAGGCGCAATACTTGCTTCTGTCAGCGTTGGTTGTGGGCTTCTTTGGCTTGTAGTTCTCCACGGGTTTGAGCAGGTCTTCTTTGATCAATTCCTCTAACATTTTTCTTAGAGGCATGTCTAGCTTGTCGAATGATGGAAAGGTTGCCTCCCGGAAGAGTCGTTACTTTGTTGGGCTGTGTTCCCATTGCTTAACTAATGTCCCTGCTTGAAGTGGTTGACAGTGGTGTCTTTTCCTTTGCCGGGAGCCGGTGCAGGGTTTGCTGTAGTTGCTGCTCTGTATTGGTAAGATGGAACTGTGCTCGGGGCCGGCTTTTCCCTCAGGTATTTCTCAAATTGGGGACCCGCGTTGACCATGGCATGGGGATCGGGATAGAAGTGACGGCTGATTGATGCTCTTACTGATGGCTTTAAACATGACTTGAAGATTCTCATTTGTTCATCCTCAGGCAGTGACTCCATGATTTCGGAAAGCTTCCAGCTCCGCTTCCTGCAAAGTTCTTCTATAGTTTCATCTGCCTTCTGTTCTGCCAGCATAACCACATGCGGGTCAATAGAAACCTCTGGACTACCGGAACCTGTAACCAAAGGTCCACTGACGGAGGGAACCATGATAGGGGGTTGGTGGGATCGAATGGTAAATTCATCAGATCCAATAGGGATAAACGAGGGTGGGAAACCTGAGACAGTTGGGTGTTCCTTTAATAATCCCCTGCCGTATTCAAGTGGGGGTTGGACAAACGGGCTTTGAGGGAAGAGAGCATTGATGAAGATATTTTTCAATACCCACTTCTTGTAATAAAACCCTCGCAAGTACGAGTGCCAACTTGTAGCAATATACTATTGTAGGGGTCGAACCACAGAGACTCGGGTTGTTTGTTTTAGAGTAAAAATGCACAATTAAACAAGTAAAGGAAAAAGGGGGGGGGTTGGTTTTGAAAATAACAAATAACTATAAAGATCAAGATTTAAAATTAAAGCTAGAAATAACAAGTAAACAAAGAGATCAATTTCAAATAGAGATTAAAACAATAATGAGAAAGGATTTAAATGGATTGGATTTCATTTAATCACAAAATACTATGCCATTAATTTAAAAAAATATATTAATTTCTATCTTGGGTTCAATCACCAAAGTCAAGATTGGTACGGTAAGGCCGCCGGATTTCAATCTAATAAATCCTATTCAATCACTTTTCGCAAATCAAGTCCAAGTGATTAAAAAGGAAAGCTTTAAGCTTTAAAGATTTTATAAACCAAAACCCATGTGATTTCAATCAAGAGAACCAATGAATTTCATCATCTAGCAAAAGTCTAAGTCAAAATCTCCAAATCAATATAAGAAATTGACACCCATAAAGTTAAAAGGGAGAAATTAGGAATCAACCACAATTTAATCCAAGAAACTTTCATAAAAATAGCAAAGATGAACAAGATATCAATTAATGAGATAAAATAATCATTGGCATAGCAATAGTGACTAAATTACCATCCAATCCATGAAATTAAGAGTTTAGCTACACATATTAAGCATTAAATAAACAAAATTAATTAAGAAAAGCATTAAAAATCTTATCTTGATAGATGAAGAAAAACCACAAATATTTCTCTTTCTAAGTTGCCTCCTTCTTTTTCCCCAAAATAAAGATGACCTAAAATTATAACATCTTACTCTTTTATTTTTTTTTTCACTACTCACACACACACACACACATGCATGCACAGAAGCGCCTAGGAGATAAATCCTAAGGAGAGAAAGCCTTCCCTCTAACTTCTGGGGGGATCAAACCATGACCTCCAGGGAGAGAAAGCCTTCCCTCTTTTTTTTTTCACTACTCACACACACACACACACATGCACGCACAGAAGCGACTAGGAGATAAATTCTAGGGAGAGAAAGCCTTCCCTCTAACTTCTGGGGGGATCGAACCCATGACCTCCAGGTTGGAAGCCATGAGCTCTAGCCAGCAAGCCAAATCCCCATGTGCAGAAAGCCTTCCCTTTTTTTTTTTTACTTTATTTATTTATTTTTTTAAAGAAGGGGATCAACACATTTCACCGCTCCCCCCTTGATGCACTTCACAGAGGCGCCTAGCTATCCTAGGGAGGGCAATGTCATTCCCTCTAACCACTGGTGGGGGAATCGAACCCATGACCTCCAGGTTGGAAGCCATGAACTCTAACCATCAGGCTAAGACCCCGCGTGCCTTCCCTCTATATATACTAAGGGGAGGGATATATGATTAAAGCCCAAAAAAATGGGATTAAGGCCCACAAAACAAATAGGGAGGCCCAAGCTTGTGACTTCAATCCGGCCGGAAAATATGGCCTGATCAACGCTGGTCAAAGCTGATCAAAGGAGGTCAAGGCGTTGGGGAAGAAGTTGGCGCGGTCGCCCAAACAAATTGGAGCGACCGCTCTAACGTTTCTGCCAATTGCCAAACATGATTTCTTTTTCTTTCTTTTCAATTTGGTCACTGCACTTTTGGTCATTGCACTTTGGTCACTGCCTTTTCTTTTTCTTCTTTTCTTCACTTTCAACCACCAATTTTCCACCTTTTCAACCTAAAAATAAAAAAACACTAACAAAGCAATTAAACTACCATTTTACTCGAAAATTTTGCAATAAATAGAATTTAGAACATATAAAATGGATATGTAAACATATCCATCAAATATCCCCAAACCTATCTTTTGCTCGTCCCCGAGTAAAATAAAACATAAATATAACTAAAAACTACCCCAAAATTCTAAAACTAAAGATGACCAAGCAAAACAAATAAAAACATATTTTTGGGCATTGTTCACAATATAAAAATTTTGCCACCTTCGATCTCAAAATTCTTTCCAAAATGCAACCAATCATGTGCCATCATAAACATAAACTTACCATTGCACTAACACATACAAATTATGATTCTTTTCATCGTGAAGAGATGTGAGGGGGGATCATTGCCAACAAAGTAAGAAACTTTATGGGTTCGCTAAAGAAATATCCTAAATCAAGAATGTTAATGCAAAAAGCATAGAAAGGTTTCCATAAGCACTTTCACACAATTGTCAACCCGCTTAATTCATATTGGGAACATGGCTTAGGAAGTTATCTAGTTACATTAGAACCTCACTACAATCAAGCTTTCCACTCAAAATGTAGCTTCACCATCATCCTTTCATGTCCATTCAAACTTTGACATATTAAGGGGCAAGTTAAACAAATAAGCACAAACTAGTGTCTTCGTAGGTACAAAAAAGTTAATTCAATCTTGAAGTAGGAATTGGTACCAAGAATTTCATGATTCAATACTTGACTTTTTTTTTTTTGATCCTTACCATTCCATGACTCTTCTTTACGAAAACACCTTTATTTTCTTTTCTTTTCTTTACTTTTTTTTTTTGCAATGAATAATACATAAAAGATACTTGCCCCTTTTCAACTTTACATTCCCCATTTTCCTAAGTTGACCACATAAGTCATGTCCAATATCTCATAAACTATTGATTTGTTATTGACAATTGTGTGATCATGTTATAGCTATCCCGGATATGTAAAGTAATCCCATAACGGTCACTTAAATTGGTGATCATGATCCCGTGCAAGCAAAGTGTTGTGGTGAAAAGAAAAGCAAAATAGGTATGTTCTAATGCAACTCTACTTTTATACTATAATGGCACATAAGATGCAAAAACCAAAAATAACTTATCACAACATCACAAACCATGGGTGACAACCCAACTATAAAGTAAACAACACAATTTTCAATTTTAAAAAAAAAAAAATTTAAATTCTTGACCGCACCAAAGGTTGCCTACGTCCCCAAAACAATGAGCGGACTACTCATTGAAATAGGCTAAGGTCACCATAGTTCAAACACTTCCCCTCAATAAATGAGAGTAAGACACAATTTGACTCGATTTTTTTCATAAAAAACAACTAAATAAGACATCCTAAACTAACAAGATAAATATACTACCACCCCAAACCTAAATAGTGCTATATCCTCATGGCATAAAAATCACAAGAAAGCAAAACTCAAATTCGGGAGGGAAGGAGATGAAAAGTAAAAGACATAAAATAAAAAACGGGAATTAAAAACTGAAAACATTAAAGTCATACCATGTTGGGATGCCTCCCAACTAGCGCTTTGATTAAGGTCGTTAGCTCGACCGGATCCCCGCTTCAATGGAGATTAGAGATGGCTATCTTCTCTTTGGCCTTCGCTTTTCTCCCCTTCACCCATTTTGCACATTCACGGGCGCACACGCCCATCACTTTCCAAACAAAATCACCCTTTGTTATAAGCTCGGGGGGAGCCCACGGGATTTTTGTGGCATTTTTCTTGGCCTTTAACTTCTTCTTCTTCTTTTTCTTGGGGATCTCTCCCCCAACCCTATTCGAAGTCTTGGGCTTATCATTCTCAACCCCTCCTCTTCCTCAACACAATCAAAAGAATTGTTATCCTGATCATACATCTTAGCAAAGAACGAATCAGATATATCAATGAAACAACACTCTTCAATTTTATCACATGAATCCATGTTTTTAGACTTTAGAGGGAAAAAGGATTTTACCGAAGACACCGGGATCGGCCTAAAGGGTGATACGGGCCGTCACAAGGATGAAAATCATCAACCTTATCTTCAATGGCCAACACGTGGGAACCCGCACTATCCTTAGGATTCTCACCGTCATTCAACAATTTCTCATTCTCATCACACTCTCTTTCAAATCTCCAAGTCTCCTCTACACACTCCTCAATTTCATCCACAAAATTACAAGCATTATCATCATCTAGGGACCCATGCATGGCATTAAATATGGAAATTTCTATCCTCTCACTAGCCACGGTCATGGACAAGGTCCCATTTCCCACATTTATGATAGTGTTGGTTGTAGCCATAAAGGGATGTCCAAGAAAAATGGGTGAGTCCCGGCTACCACCCTCACTTTTTGGCATTTCTAGAACCACAAAATCTACAGGGACAATGAGTGAGTCCACCTGAACTAGAACATCCTCCACAATGCCCAAAGGTCATTTTATGGACCTATTCGCCAATTGAAGGGCCATTGTGGTGGGTTTAAGCTCGGGCAAACCCATCTCCTCATACATATAATACGGCAAAAGATTAATACTAGCCCCGAGGTCCAACATGGCCTTCACCTTACTTGAATTACCCAAAGTAATAGAGATTAAGAAACTCCCGGGGTCTTTCAACTTAGGCGAAAGGGTACGTTGTACCACGGCGCTCGCATTTTCTCCCATGAAAACTTTTTCATCTTTCCCATACATATGTTTCCTTGAGTTGATTTCTTTAAAAAATTTGGCATAAGCCGGCACATTTTTTATGACATTCAACAATGGAAGGTTGATGTTTACTTTTGAAAACATTTCTATCAACTCTTTCATTTGTTGGTCCAACTTGTGTCTTAGAAATCGACCGGGAAATGGTACGGGAGGTACATAGGGTTTGGGGAAGGAGATTTAGCACTAGATGACTCCCCCAATTCCTTTGTACTCTTTTCAACATTAACCACATCCTCATCAACACGAGCATCGACATGAGAATCACCCATAACAACATCATCATCTACACTAGGAGGTAAGGGAGAAGAAGAAGGAGAAAGTACCTCCTCACCTATTTGCTTTCCATTTCGAAGAGTCATGATGGCCTTAGCTTAGTGAGCTTGGCTTGGAAAGGTCCCCGATTTATGCCCTTGTAGAGCCTCTGCAATTTGCCCGAGTTGGCCTTCCAACTTCTTATAAGCCACCTCACTATTTTTGGTTGCTTGTTGTTGCTCCGCTCTTAATTGTTGATTTTCAGCCCTCAATGCCTCCATATCAACTGCCCATGGTTCTTTCTTTTGCTCTTGAGTGGCGGGAGGAGCTTGGGGATGAAGGGGCAAATATTGTTGTTGTTGATTGCCTCCCCAAGAGAAGTTGGGATGGTTCCTCCACCCCGGATTATACGTGTTGCTAAAGGGATTGTTTTGAGGGGGCCTTTGCCCATATCCTTGATTTCCATGGTTGAATTGAGGAGGTCTTTGGTCATATCCTTGGTTGCCTTGCACATACCCTTGATTTCCTTGTCCATATCCACCTTGCATGGCATTCACCTGTTCATTACCAAACATCGGACCATTTGGACAATCATGAGTAGCATGGGAATTTATACAACCATAAGCACAACGATCATTAATCACATTAGCACTTGAAGAAGAGGCACCTTGCATAGACAATTTATCATTTTTTTTGTGTCAAAATGGCCATTTGCCTAGCCATATCATCATTAAAATTCAACTCATGTATGCCCCTACCCCATGTACCCTTTTGTTGAGAATTGGCTCCCAACATTTCAAAAAGCGATTGGGTCTCATCCGGGGTCTTAAAGCCTAGATTTCCCCCGGCCGCATTATCCACCATAGTTTGATTCATAGGATTCAAACCATCATAAAAATTTTGGTGCAAAATTGGCAAGGGAAAGTTATGATGGGGGCATTGCATAAGAAGCATCTTAAATCTATCCCAAGCCTCATGAAAGGCCTCTCCCGGGTCTTGTTGAAATGTGATTATCTTTTGTCTAATGCTACCTAAGAGGGAATGAGGGAGATATTTTCTAAGGAAAGCATCATGCAATTGTACCCATGTTGTTATGCTAGTAGGAGGAAGGTACATCAACCAATTCTTTGCCGCCCCTTTCAAGGCAAAAGGGAAGCACTTGAGCCTTAATTGCTCTTCGGTGACACCCGCTCGTCCCGAAAAGCCCGAAAAGGTCATGAGATATTCTTTTAGGAAGCTTAGGGCATCCTCGGAAGGGAGCCTATAAAAGTTAGGAAACATGCTAAAATATTGCCCTTTTATCTCATGATTCTTTGCCGCCTCGGTGAGAACAATACAAGAGATGGCAGTGTCAACCTTTGATCTAAGAAAGTCATTCATGGTCGGGGGTACCTCTTCCGCCATTTCAAAATTCACTTCTTCTTCCCGGGTGGAAGAATTACTCACTTCACAAGAATTGTTACCTTCACTAAATTCCTCAAAAAGCCCGGAAATCGAAGTATCCGAATCCGTTCCAGAACCACGAGTAGGAGTTAAGCTCCTCTCGAACCTATCGATGGCATTGTTCGCTTGAGCCAACAAGGGGTTCAAGGGTCACCCAAACATTCACCAAATAAACTAAAGCAAACAAACACCCAAGTCCCCGGCAACGGCGCCAAAAACTTGATGGAGATATTTTTCAATAGCCACTTCTTGTAATAAAACCCTCGCAAGTACGAGTGCCAACTTGTAGCAATATACTATTGTAGGGGTCGAACCACAGAGACTCGGGTTGTTTGTTTTAGAGTAAAGATGCACAATTAAACAAGTAAAGGAAAAGGGGGGGTTGGTTTTTAAAATAACAAATAACTATAAAGATCAAGATTTAAAATTAAAGCTAGAAATAACAAGTAAACAAAGAGATCAATTTCAAATAGAGATTAAAACAATAATGAGAAAGGATTCCATGGATTGGATTTCATTTAATCACAAAATACTATGCCATTAATTTAAAAAAATATATTAATTTTCATCTTGGGTTCAATCACCAAAGTCAAGATTGGTACGGTAAGGCCGCCGGTTTTCAATCTAATAAATCCTATTCAATCACTTTTCGCAAATAAAGTCCAAGTGATTAAAAAGGAAAGCTTTAAGCTTTAAAGATTTTATGAACCAAAACCCATGTGATTTCAATCAAGAGAACCAATGGATTTCATCATCTAGCAAAAGTCTAAGTCAAAATCCCCAAATCAATATAAGAAATTGACACCCATAAAGTTAAAAGGGAGAAATTAGGAATCAATCACAATTTAATCCAAGAAACTTTCATAAAAATAGCAAAGATGAACAAGATATCAATTAATGAGATAAAATAATCATTGGCATAGCAATAGTGACTAAATTACCATCCCATTCATGAAATTAAGAGTTTAGCTATACATATTAAGTATTAAATAAACAAAACTAATTAAGAAAAGCATTAAAAATCTTATCTTGATAGATGAAGAAAAACCCCAAATATTTCTCTTTCTAAGTTGCCTCCTTCTTTTTCCCCAAAATAAAGATGACCTAAAATTATAACATCTTACTCTTTTTTTTTTTTGTCAATTTACTAACAAGTCCATCAATTCTCTGAAATTCCCTTAAAATCCCCACCCCAGTGGCGCCTAATATTAACTAGGGAGGGATAATCATCTACTCTAACCACTGGGGGGAGTCGAACCTAGGACCTCCGTGTTGGTGTCCCAGTGCTCTGGCCATCAGGTCAAGTCCTGATGGTTACATCTTACTCTATATATACTAAGGGGAGGGAAATATGATTAAGGCCCAAAAAATGGGATTAAGGCCCACAAAACAAACAGGGAGGCCCAAGCTTGTGACTTCAATCCGGCTGGAAAATATGGCCTGGTCAACGCTGGTCAAAGGAGGTCAAGGCGTTGGGGAAGAAGTTGGCGCGGTCGCCCAAACAAATTGGAGCGGCCGCTCTAACGTTTCTGCCAATTGCCAAACATGATTTCTTTTTCTTTCTTTTCAATTTGGTCACTGCACTTTTGGTCATTGCACTTTGGTCACTGCCTTTTCTTTTTCTTCTTTTCTTCACTTTCAACCACCAATTTTCCACCTTTTCAACCTAAAAATAAAACAACACTAACAAAGCAATTAAACTACTATTTTACTCGGAAATTTTGCAATAAATAGAATTTAGAACATATAAAATGGATATGTAATCATATCCATCAAGCATAAATTTGTGGGTACTGTGGAAATTGAGGTATTTGATTCAATGAAGCAGCTGAAGCAGATGCAGGCTGTTCGAAGTAATGGGTCGAAAAAGTCATGGGGGCGAAACCCGATGAATTCTGAGCATATTGATAGAAAGAAGTGAACCTGGGAGGATTTTGAAGGCTATTGGGATCTGTTTGGGAGGGTCCAGCGCTGCGCTGGTTGTATTGAGTGAAAGGGGTAGTACTGGCTTTGCCGTGTTTGACAGGGGTGCCTTGGGAAGTGGCAATATGAAGCCTCGGTCGGCTATTTCCTTGGGTTAAAGGATTTCCGTAATTCAAAGGCGGAGGAACCTGGTTGAAGGTTTGGGGAGCTGATCGGGGAGGATTGTCATCCTCGATTAAGATGAAAGTACCATCTGACTAGGGGATAGATGTTATACCTCGCTCATTCAGAAGCTGTACCACAAAATTCTGCTGATCTTCTTTCGGTTTCTTGTGAACCTCACAGGCCCTGATGGCTTCTTCCAGTGTCATGTCGTTTACCGGTGGCGAGGTTCCGTTCCCGTCACGATTTCTCAGCGAGTCTGACATATCGGAGAATCTGGCTGTAGGAACTGAGGAACTGTCTGACGCTGCCAAAACTGTAATTCTGAAAAACTGTAATTCTGACGAGGCGCTGACCCGGAATTCTGAACCACTCTTTGTTCGCTGCAGGGAACGAAAGGTAGAACTTAGGTTTCATAAGGGGTATTTGGATCAAGGCTTTAGGCTTGTGCTACGTGCATTTACCGCTTAAGTTTACTTAAAACGCGCTTTCTCAGAGTTTTAAATGGTTGGAAAGATTGCTCTTCTTTTTCGCAACTACTCTAGGTCTTAAATTAGTGGATCCCGACACTACCTCTATAGACCCCTCGTATTTTACCTGTAAATCCTTTTCCCGGGACGGACAATCCCGAGTGAGGGTCCTATAGGGCAAGCAGTTTCCCCCGACTAAAGGAAAAAGTGAACTTAAGGCTAGCCGGTCATGTAAACTTTCAACGCATATGCCATACGGGTTACGGTCAAAGTCAACATCCTCGAGTTAAGGCATAAATCATGCCGAAATTTTGGCATGACCTCTCTTGACTCGCTTTTGCGAGGGGCCTTAGTTTTTGGCATTGGCCAAGTTGTGGCCGATTTGGTTCATACGTTGAGGGTTTGATGACACTGCATCACATTGAACCTTCGGGTATGTTTTTAACACGGTTCCGCATCAAAGTCAAAGCCAAAAGCTAAGACTCCGGGTCGATAAATGACCCTTGATCTCAACTTTTAAGTTTTGACTTGTGAGGGAGATCGGTGTAAAAATCATACACTTAGGATTTATGACACGAACTAAGCCAAAAACCAACCAAGATTCTTGGACAAAGTGCGACACAAAGAGTGCATGGTTACACGGGCTAGGATGGGTTGTTTGGGATGACCCCGTGCGCGCTTGAAAGACATAGGAAGGCCAATCAAGCTGCAACTGAACGGTCACCCCGAGTTAAGGTTGTAGTGTGCAGTGTACCTCGGTAGCAGTGCGGGTAGTGTGCGGTCACTAAATTCTTTTTCTGAGTAAAATATAGATTTTCAGAATGAGTTTTAAAGAATTTATGAGCAATTCAAAATATTGCACGAAAACCAGTTATGAACGAATATGCACGAACATGTTATGATTTTGAAAGAGATGAAAAGCAGCATCTTTTTTTTTTTTGAAAACAGTCCAATGTTTTGAAAATCGGAGCTGTTTGATTTTTTTTTTTGAAAAGAAAAAGCAAGTAACACGAGATAGTAAGAAAACACACACGCATGAAAACGAGGAAGGGTAAACGAAAGTTTGACCCAAAGAATTTTTTTAAAACGAAGCAGTTTTGAAAAAAACATGTTAAGTCCCCAGTAGAGTCGCCAACTGAAATTACCCGGATCGCGAGGGTCACGAGCGATTTTCTTTGATTCACGGAAAAGAGAGTCGCCACGCCGTTTTTTATTATGAGCCTAAACTTTGAAAAAGGCTGTTTTGAAAAGGTGGTCGTTTTGATTGGGAGCCAAAACTTAAGAAAAAGCTGTTTGAAAAGGAGGTCATTTTGATTGGGAGTCAAAACTTAGGAAAAGGCTATTTGAACAGAGATTGTTAGGTTCGAAGGTCACGTTACATTTCGGGAAGAGTATATTGAGATCACCCGAAATGCCTCATATGACGAGTCTTTCTACCTTTCTCGAAAAGCGTGCGTGTGTGTGTGTGTGTTCGTGTTACTTTTGAAAATGAGTTTGAATGACAAACTTGAATTTGAGTTTGAATGACAAACTTGATTTTGAAAAGGAGTTTTGCGTGGCAAACTTTGATTTTGACGAGGAGTTTGAAAAGGAGTTTGCGTGGCAAACCTTGATTTTTGAATCGGGCATTATAGCGTTACCATTTTTTTGATAAAATGACGAGAAGGAAAATGCCTTCAAGGCAGATGACGGTATTGAAATGACGATCGACAAGTCAGTTTGTGACTCGGACGTTTAAAGTAAATGTGATCAACAAACCGAACGGTTTGGACGGTAAATAACAGTATTGAATTGACAGTATCAACGGATCGAACGATTCGGACGATAAAAGTGCAAATTAACGAACCTAACGGTTCAGACTGTAAAGAGTGATATGTAAATGACAATATCAACGGATCGAACGATCCGGACGATAAATAACGATCAACGAACCTAACGGTTCGGACGATGAAAATGACGATCGACGAACCAAACGGTAAATGACATAAAAGATAAAAATGGGTCAAGATCTCCATTTTCACCCTAAATCACTTTTCTCGAAAGAGAAAAGTGATAGAGAGAGGATCACTTCGAGACCCGTAGATAGCATTTTATCTACTTTTTGAAAGTTTTGATCGGATCAGAAATAGCGTATGACGCGTAAAAAGAGGTGAAGTGGAAGATTGAGAGTGAGAGTGTTACCAATGGTTCTATCTTCCTAGGGTACGTGTTTGGAAAGTGTTTAAAGAGGAGAGAAATTCTGCCCTCACGTAGGCAGAACCTCCTCTAGTTAACTCTCATTCGCACTCGAGTTTCCGTCGATTCGGCGGCATTTCGACCGCGTTTCAGGAGGTTTTCTGGGGCTGAAAGTGGCTGGGATTATTTGAGGGGGACTTGGGGTAAGAAAATCTTCTCCAAAACTGAAAGAGGATACTGCTATATATAGGAAATCAGGGTGCAAAATAGGCCGTCCGGCCAGTTCCTCATTTTGGAGAGCTTTTTGGGTATTTGAAGAATTGCTGAGACTGATGGGTGATCATGTGAAACATGCCGGACGGCCATACCTTCAGTTTGAGGGTATTTTGGTCTTTTCAACCTTGAATTTGATTGATGTTGACGAGAGGGGCCTTGCATGTCTGCCATGTGTCCCTGCTTAGTCACTAAGAAAGCCATTTTGCCCCGCTTTGCCGGGTTTTGACTTTTTTTAAATAACTGTCCGAAAAAATGTTTGGAACAGTCCCGAAAAGTCCCGGAAATTGCATATTTCTGGAAAAGTGGTATTTTCACGTGTGCGAACGTGGGTTGAATACACCTTGAAATTTTGAATGCACGGGGCAGTTCTGGAAAGTCTCGTTAACTTGTAAAGTGTGAGTTAACGGATTGTAACGATCCGGATTTGGGTACTTACACCCTCACTCACCTCAAATGCTATAGAAAGAATCCAATCCTAAGCCCATCAATCCCTCGTACCGCAACCTCCAAACCGCCCCATGCGGTCTCCTCCAAGAAGTTCCACAAACTTCATCTAATATCCATATTTCTGTGATGTTGAATGAAGAGCCCATTTCCTCTCCATAGCATAGCATGCAGTTTCCTCTGTTAGAGATATAATCTCACATTGAGAATTGACAAACCTTGCCTATGACATATAAAGATCTTGGGCCATTCCCCTTGACACCAATTGGTTTTAAGGTGGAACCTCAGACTTTAAGATGGTATCAGAGCAGGTCCATTACACGTGCAGGCCCAACGGCCCACGATGTTACTCCGCTCCACCCGATTAATAAGTCCACGTTGTAAGCTTTGGCAAAGTTCGCTACACATGAGGGTGCGTGTTAGAGATATTATCCCACATTGGAAATTGACAAACCTTGCCTATTATATATAAAGATCCTGGGTCACTCCCCTTAAAACAAATTGGTATTAAGGTTTAAACTCAGACTTTAAGATCCTCCTACCAAATAGAGCATATCGCACTCCAGTGAAACTGGAATGAGGCATCCAGTGCTCATGCGGTTTCCTTCTCATTATTCAAACCATTCCCATGATCTTTCCATGCATATGTTACATTTGGGAGCCATCCACGTGTAATAACCCCAAATAACCTAGAATGGTCCCCTTATGAGCATGATGAATGCCCAAGTAGTCCCTCCGACAAAGATCTCCACCAATAACTTCACTACTTCTACATGGCAAAGACCATGCTCCCATCATCTTTATATAAACAAAGATATGCTCCCCACTCTCCCAACCTAAGGGATCCTTCACTAATGAGGTAGTAACACGTGAGTTTAATGGCCTAGGGATGATCCTTTAGTGGAAAATACGTGAGAATAACATAAACTTAATGGATTTTGGCTAATGACGGAACCCTCGAGAGATAGGCCGTGTTAGTCTTAAAATACATGTGTTAGGCCTTAGACATGACTAGTTAGCATAACTTAGTGTATCATCCTTGAATTATGATTTGAATTATATATTTATAAACTTTATTTATTTGTTGACTGCACATTGTTCGATTTCCAATCCCGGGAACGTTCTTATTATAAGAGTTTTAAATCTAAGTTAGAGTAGTCTTGTGTTTGCTTCTAGTATTTTCATAAACAATAAATCTCCCCCAATCATATTTTATTTATTTATTTTACATAAAAACAAATATCATATATAGTAAACCTTGTCTTCCTGGGATCGACCCGCATTTGCCTTTGTTATACTATCAATAACCCGTGCACTTGCGGTATAAAAAGAACCATTAGGTTTTGAAACAACAAGTTTTTGGCGCCGTTGCCGGGGACAACGGTTTACTTTTTTATATTTGTCTTTTTTATATATATATTTATTTTTATTTTCTGTTTAACATCTTTTTCGAAGATTTGTTGTCTTTGTATACTTTTTAGGTATCTTTGAAGTACTAAAACAACAAATGGCGGAAGGAGAACCCACGACACCACCACCTTCACTGTGAGTTTACTCTTCTCCCCACCACATCCTTGTGCCTTTGATCTTTGTCCTTGAAATATTGAGGACAATGTTTCTTTCAAGTGTGGTTGGGGGGATTTATCCAATTTAGCTTAATTGCAAACGTTATTAAAAAAAAAAAGAGTTTCTCCTTATGATGATGATGAGGTGTTCTAAGCATTAAAGCTTATTTAGTTGCCTTTAAAACTAATTTATATCCTTGATTCATATTTTTTTCAAAATTTTTAAAACATTTCCTAGAAATTGAAACTTAGGGGTATATTGGGAGATAGATAAAATAATTATAGATTAATATAGTATAAATAAAATTGCTCAAAAAGCATTGTTTTTTTTTAAATCTTGGAGCATTGGATACTAATCATTATTTTTTAAAGGATTATTTTTGCGCTTCGGGACTTTCATTTTTGAAATTCATTTTCGAAAGGTACTCATCTCTTTATGCACCTTTTTGGATCACTTTTTACCTCCATTCATCTTCAAGGCTAGTTAAGCATAACAATAAGCACACCTTGCTTCAATAAACTTCTCCACTCGAAAATCAAAATAAATAAATCATTATTAGAGTGAGACAATAAAAAGCAAGATGTGACATTACAAAAACCTGTATCTTCTTTTAAGAATGTTACTTGAAATGCTAGCCTTGACCCCTTCCTTTTCACGTCCATTAACACGTCCATCAATCGTGATTTAAAATTGTTGTGCTAAAATCTTTAAAGTGTCTTTCTAAAGTGAAAATCATCATTTTAAGTCCTTAAAGTTGCATAACAAATATTTTCTCATTTTAAAAGTCTTTTTCAATCCAAGCATCTTCATTTCCAAAATTTTGCTTAGAAAAAAATTATTTATGCAAAGTTAATTTTTAGTTCTTTCGTCTAGACTCCAATATGCTTTAAAGATCTTTTTAGAAAATACTTTCAAATTTTGGATGATATGAATCAATGTAGAAAATCATTTTCTTAAGGCAACATCTTTGACAACACTTCAAATCTGAAAGGGAGGCACTTATTTATTTTTTCTTTCTTTTTGGTCATTTACTTCTCTCTCTCTCTCTCTCTCTCTCTCTCTCTCTCTCTCTCTCTCTCTCTCTCTCTCTCTCTCTCTCTCTCTCTCTCTCTTCTATTTTTGAATCAAGACTTGCTTGGGGACAAGCAATGATTAAGTTTGGGGGAGTTTCTAAATAGTCGAGTTGCTAAATGACTATTTTATAGTCATTTATAGTATTTTAATTGCATCTTTTACTTTAATTTTAGTCCCATTTAGTATAATTTTAGCTTCTCATATTTTATATTATATATATATTACGTATTTTACGCTAGGTTGGTATTTTTTATGATTATACAGGTTTTAGGTGCATATTTTGAAGTACAAGGGGCATAAAGTAAAGTTCATGAAAATAGAGGGATCAAATTTGAAAATTTCAAAAATCAGCCCCATATAGCTGATGCTCGGTGTAGCAATGCGATTTTTAATGAACACAGAGTCGCCACTTAATATTTATTTAGGACAACAATAAGAAAAACCTTTTTTTAATAATTTTAAGAGATTCGAAGGTTCGGGGGTTAATTTATGGGATGGGAAGGTCGAGGAGCACCCATTCCACCAAATCCGGAGATCGATCTTGCCAATTGAGTATTATCAATAAAAAATAAGTAATAATTAAAGAAGAATAAGAAACCCCTAGTTAATTTCTTAATTAGGAATGTCGTGATGTATGCTTTGAGATCACCTCCATGGATTGAATAGACTCAAGGCTAACCATTTTGATAGAATTACACTACTCTAAAAGCGATTAGAGGGATTGAGAAGGAGAAAGTAAAAATATAGGAGTTTACCTTATGTCTAGGGAGTATTTGGTTTAGAACGTGGTTCTAAGTGCTTTCCTCCTCCTTCCTCGGTCGAGAAATGATTTGGACAGAGTTTTGCCTTGATTCTAGGCTTGAACCTCGATGTTCGTTGATCAAAAAGGTTGATAAACGAGTTTTAGGTGTATGCTTATGAGTGATTTGCAGGAATCTTTCAAGGAGAGAAATCAGTAAATTTTTGGGGTTCGACCGTCGTCTAAAATACTGAAAGTCATCAAGTATTTATAGGGGTTGATTTACTTGATCACCAAGATTAGGAGACTCAAGTGATTAGGATTTCTCCCAAAGAAGCTTCCAAAACTCTAAGATCAATAGAGACCCGGAGTGGAGAAGAGTTATCAAGAAAAAAGGTTGAGATCGACAAGGAAAGTGAATCTGCACATTCTGCAGAGGGGTTATCTCGCGCGAGACACGTATGTCCCGCGCGGGACAACTAGTCAATTGACCATTCTGTCCTCTTCAGTTATTCCGTTAGTCAGTTAGGTCCAAAACTAACAAGGTTAGTTAGAAACTTAATGAAACATGACGAAACTAATATGCTTTCATCAAAAAACAAAAGAGAGATGAAGAGTAGTGTAATCATGTAATTATTGTTTCAGAATGGGGTATCTACAGAGCCCCTCGGCGACAAGACTTATGGAAGAAGTCATGTCGTCGATAGAAAAGACATCATTCTGAACATTGGGATGGTCGTGCCGCACGGCTGCCTACGAATCTCTATCGGAGAATCAGACCAAAACGTAGTTCGACTCCAAAACATAAAAAGGTTGTTTTAGGTATTTTGAAAAGCATTTTGAAAAGCAAATTTGAAACAAAAAATGTAAGATCGTATTGAGGAATCAAGGACTTGACCCAATTCCGATGATACCTGGCTTGTTGATGAAGTTGTTGAAGTGTGGCGCCCGAGGTTACTGACGTAGCTGAGGTTGTTTGAGTGCTTTCGAACCATGGATAAATTCATACTGAGAAATCAAGGACTTGACCCAATTCTGAAAATATCCATTTTTGATGATGTGCCACCCTAGGTTACTGACGTTGCCGTTATTGCCGAGGTCATGGGCTTTAAAGTTACTGAGGTCACATACTTTATTGACTTTGCCGAGGTCACGGACTTTGAAGTTTCCTGAGGTCACAGACTTTGTTGATGTTGCCGAGCTCACGGACTTTGAAGTTTGTCGAGGTTGCAGAATTTGTTGATGCTCCACCTGAGGTCACAAGTGTCGCTGTTGTTGCCGAGGTCACGAACTTTGTTGTCGTTGCTGCCATCACAGACTTTGAAGTTTTCGGTTGAGGTAGAGTTTTTGTCGGCTCCTGTAATGCAAGGATATATGCATGCTGGTCTCGGATGGACCCGAACGATTCTTACCTTTATGTACCTGTTAGCACATAAAGATTCCAAATAGATTTTTCAGATTTTAGTTGTTTTTAAGGACTTATGTGGTGGTGCTCACATCTATTCGTATAAATGGCCGGTTGGTCATTTTGGTGGTGAGTTTAGGTATGAGTATATGGTATATGGACATGTAGGGACATTTGTATGGATTTATATTTGAGATGGGTGAACTATATGAGTGAACTTGTGTTTGACAAGTTGGGACCAAATCAGGTTGATGCAGAATCTGTTGCTAGTCAGCGAGACTGTCTCGTGCGAGAGTACCGTACTATTTCTTCATTGTTGTTGAATTTCGATGAGTGACCTTATGTGAACACATTTAGGCCTGTTGCGAATCTTCATTCTTAATTTTCCCTTGAATCGTGGCTCAGTAGGTAAACGACTACAAATCTGTCAACTGTCGTAACGGCTTTATGTCCAAGTCTCTTTCCTGTCTCAAGCCCCAATTTGCTTGAATGTGGTAGATGATTTTGTGAACAGGCTTGTGAGGCTGCTCTTTTGATTTGAAGATGATCGAAGAAGGCTCTCCTTGTTGATTTGATTTGAAGAGGATCGAATGATGTTCGATGAAGAAGGTTGAAGAATAGTCTCCCTTTGTCCTTGATTTTTTTCATCATTTTTTTTCAGTGACGCGCCCTGGTTTTTGCCTAGACCGCCCTTTCGAGTTTTCAATCTAGTGAGCATATCTTTTGCGTCTTTTTTTTTAAAATAGTATGTTAACTCGAAGCGAACTCAGCGGAGAAAATCTTATTGAGGAGAGAGAAATGAGATTTCAAGTCACCTGAGGAGAGACGGACTCTATTCTTTGGAAGGTGATCCAAGGATTGACTCTTTGGAGAAGTGTATTCTCTAATGATGAGAGTGAGAAGCAAAGAGGAAAGCTCCTAATGCAGATTTGATTATTTTGAAGAGTTGAAGTAGAGATTGACTGGGGGACAAAATGTTAGGAAGCCCCAGTTTTGATGCTTGTATTTTAAGAGTGTGTATGAGAGTGGCTAACAGGAAGCCTCTAGACTCAACAAGAAATGCTACTTGGCTCAAAGATCTAGAAAAGTTGTTCTACCTTTTAATGAACCGTGCATCATCTAGAAATTTCTAAATAAGTTTGAGAAGAAAACCAATCATTAGTATGACTTAAGGGTAAACATTTTCCTTGATACTGAAAGTCTTCTTCACTTGTTGTAAGAGGATGTTGAGTAATATTCATTTCTTTTGTTGGTATCACTTGACTCCTCTTTTTTGTGGGAGAGTCCTTCATACATTTGAAATTTCACCTTTGTTGTGGGGGTGATGAAAGCTTGAGAGTTTTTTTGTACTCTCAAAGCTTTGAATTGAGTAGCCTCACCCTTCTTGAAATGAAGGTTGACATCAGAACCTTTGACTTTCTTCGTTTGTTGACCTTTGACTTTCAGTAGGGGTAATGTTTAGCCCTCAACCCTTCTAATGATAACTTTCTTCTTAAACTTGTTTAGAAGTTTCTATTTTTTTTATGATTTAGGAAATGGAGGGTCCATTATTTTGCATGAATTAAATGATACTCATGAGGTAGAACAACCTTAGGGAAAGTGTTTAGGAAAAGAAAATGACTTTGATTAACGGAGAAATTAAAAACATACTCAATAGTTTAGATGACACAAACTAGAGGAGGTGAGAAGTACTAGAAAGACAGAACGACTCTTTGAGTTCATACTTGGAAATTTAAAACCTAATCTACTTCTATCAAAGGAGAGAGGGAGAGGATAGTTGTAGCCCCAAAGTGGTAAGTGTAGATTTCTTCTTGGAGCTTCATCTTCTTCATGTATTATGAGGGAGAGGATTGGTGATGACGTTGGGACGTTCTAACTCTCCATTGTCAAAGAGGTCTTGGATGATGTCCTTCTAGTGGTGGCAAGTGTTTGTGTCGTGACCGGTGAAGTTGTGATACTTGCAGAATAAGTGATGAACATGATTAGGACCCATATATCTAGGAGGACCACCTTCCCTTGGTTTGATCTTTTCATTCTTGACAAGTACATCGAAGAGTTCTTCTTGAGTGATTCCTTCAAGTTTGTCATAGTGCCTCCTTTTCTTTTCGGGAGGAGGAACATCAGAATACTTGTCGGTGTTGGGGCAGTTGAATGCAATAGCATTGACTGAAGCATCCTTACTTGTGGTGGGCTTATTGTAGCGAAAAGTACTTTCCTTCTTTTTACTTTTTAGGAATTCATCGATCCTAATTTCGGACTCATGAAGTTCATTGAAACTAGGAAAGTAATTACCGGCGAGCTTCTCTTGAAATTCATCACGGAGGCATTGGAGGAAGATGTAGATTTTCTCTTTGAGAGTAGGTCTTTCGACAATTTCAGTAAGTTTGAGTCTCCATCTTCTATCAAAGTCAGCAGAAGACTCATTTGCATGTTGCTTGGTTTGTTCAAGATCCCTCCTAGTAGGGCGGTAAGTGGAGTTGTCTTCAAACTGCCTTTGGAAGACTAAACATGCAGACGACCAGTCAAACCTTGTAGTCATAGGAAGAGACATGTATCAATCCCTTGCAGCACCCTCCAAAGTTTGAGGAAAGCATTGGGCCAAGATTGTGTTATCAACGCCCATTGGAATCATAGCTCAATTGTAGGTCTCAACATGAGCTCGAGGACAAGTAGTGCCATTAAACTTGGCAATATTGGGTGTCTTGTACTTGCGTGGAAACTTGGTGATGGATTTTTGAATAGCATCGGGATCAAATGGGACGAATGATCCCTTTGAAGTGTCAAGGGTTGCAAGTTTCTTCTCAAGGTAGTTCTTAGTAACATGGTTACCAAGCTTAATAGTTTCACCACTACCTTCCTTCTTGGTCTTTGTACTCTTGGAGATATGTCCCTCATCATCGGATGAGGATGAGAAAGAGGATGGATCGAATTCTTCCTCTTTCTTGCTTGGCTTCTTGATTTTCCTATTCTTCTGGGGGTAGGATTCCTCTTCATCGGAGGAGTATCCATCTTTCTTCTTTTGCGTTCTTCCTTTCTTGACTTTCATCTCAAGGAGTTCTTGCATGAGGGTGGCCATTTGGGCATTTTGCTCATCAATTTTCTTACTTTGTTCATTCATCCTAAGCAGGGCTTCGATGAGTTCAGCCTTAGTTTTCTTGATTTCGACTTCGGTGACAGGAAGAGAAGTAGACATTGTGTCGAACTTTGGCGATGAACCTTGATGTGTAGCAACTGTGTTAAACCATGATCGGGTTCCAACAAGTCAGCTGAATAGGTTGTATGAAGGCTTGAAGGTTTTGGCCAAAACACGAAAAGACAGAACACTTGTCTCGTACGGGACAAGTAGTCTTGCGCGAGACAACACCACTGGAAGTCACATTTTTTCTGATTTTAATCCTAATTTTGGTTGGACGGAAAATCCGATTTGGGGGTTTCTAACATTCAAAATCCAAACCTAAGAACCTAGGGGTCGAAGTAATCTCAAGTAACATCAAATTTTGTGCAATAAGCTTGGTAAGAAAATTTTCTTTTTAGGGGCAAATCCGAAGGGACAAATCCGAAGCCACAATTTATTGATTTCTTTTTCATGGCTTATTGCAAAAAAAAAACGATCTTGACAAGGGATTACAAAGACTCCAAGATCAAACCGACCGGTCACGGAGTGTCCTAAAAAGTAAATCTACATAATATGTGGTTAATGCAGGGTTTACGGCTAGGCTCCTCATGATATTGACAATCTAGGTGGATTGAAAGCACGAAGTGGGATGATCCAACTTTGGAGAGACCGGCGATTAGGTGATTACCGTAATTCGTCCTTAGTGTGGGTCCTGGGTTTATCAAGGGTATGTTGTGCAATGACAGTTATATCGATGTGCGCATGTGTGAGAGTCAATTCTAGGTGATAAAGTAAAATAGAAAGTATTTTTTGAAAACTAAAAGAAAACAGATAATGGCCGCACCAAGTGGTTGCCTACGTTTCTTCCAAATTAGGAAAACTCATGTCGTCGTAGTTCCACATAAAGAGTAGAGAGAGAGAGAGAATTAAAATAATTAATTATAAAGCCCGAGTCAACCGATGACCGGTAAATATTAAAATAATCCAATCTCACGCAAATATATAATAATCATTGCTTAAATAAAATACAATTTCGAAATGGATTACAGAGGCTTTGTCTCGCGCGAGACAAAGGGTTGTCTCGTGCGAGACTAGCCTGAAACTGATAATACTCAATTGTGCGCAAGTCTAACCCACTTAATTATTTGTCCCCAGCAGAGTCGTCAAACTGTAGCAATGCGATTTTTAATGAACACAGAGTCGCCACTTATTATTTATTTAGGAAAACAATAAGAAAAACATTTTTGATAATTTTAAGAGATTCGAAGGTTCGGGGGTTAATTTATGGGATGGGAAGGTCGAGGAGCACCCATTCCACCCAATCCGGAGATCGGTCTTGCCAATTGAATATTATCAATAAAAAATAAGTAATAATTAAAGAAGAATAAGAAAACTCTAATTAATTTCTTAATTAGGAATGTCAGGTTGTATGCTTCGAGATCACCTCCATGGATTGAAGGACTCTAGGCTAACCCTTTTGATAGGATTACACTACTCTAAAAGTAAAAGCGATTAGAGGAATTGAGAAGGAGAAAGTAAAAATATAGGAGTTTACCTTGTGTCTAGGGAGTATTTGGTTTAGAACGTGGTTCTAAGTGTTTTCCTCCTCCTTCCTCGGACGAGAAATAATTTGGACAAAGTTTCGCCTTGATTCTAGGCTTGAACCTCGATGTTCGTTGATCAACAAGGTTGATAAACGAGTTTTAGGTGTATGTTTATGAGTGATTTGCAGGAATCTTTCAAGGAGAGAAATCAGTAAATTTTCGGGGTTCGACCGTCGTCTGAAATATTGAAAGTCATCAAGTATTTATAGGGGTTGATTTACTTGGTCACCAAGATTAGGAGACTCAAGTGGATTAGGATTCCTCCCAAAGAATCTTACAGAACTCTAAGATCAGTAGAGACCCAGGTTGGAGAAGAGTTATTAAGAAAGGAGGTTGAGATAGACAAGGGAAGTGAATCTGCACATTCTGCAGAAGGGTTGTCTCACGCGAGACATGCATATCCCACGCGGGATAACTAGTCAATTGATCATTCTGTCCTCTTCAGTTATTCCGTTATTCAGTTAGGTCCAAAACTAACAAGGTTAGTTAGAAACTTAACGAAACATGACGAAACTAATATGCTTTCATCAAAACACAAAAGAGAGACGAAGAGTAGTGTAATCATTTAATTATTGGTTCAGAATGGGGTGTCTACACTCGTCCGAGCAGAAGAGGCCAGATTAAGATGTTTTGCTGGAAAGGCCTTGCTCGGCCGAGCACCTTCCTTGACTCGATCGAGCACCTGCTGATTGATGGATGTGGTTTTACCCATCCAAAAAATATATTTCCTAGCTTATTTGATGCTCGAAACCTTGAGAATTTAACGTATTTTGTTAGTGTTTTGATAGTTCAGGGGTTGATGTGCAACAATGCAGAAAAAGAGGAGAAAAAGCGTATTTTCAAAGTTCAAGGGCCAAAATGTAAATCTTGGAAATTTAGGGACTAAACTGGAAATATGGAAAATTTGGAGGAATTTGATTTAATAAAATTCATGGGCCAAAGTGAAAATATAAAGGTCAAGGACTAAAGTGCAAAACTTGAAATTATAGTGATTAAAGTGCGACTGTGCAATTGCGAGACAAACCGAATAAAAAAAGGGACAAAATGCTAAATGGGTGCTGGGCCAAGGCATGCTGTGGCCGGCCAAACTTGAAGCTGCTGGCCGAGACCTGGGAGCTGGGCCAAGGCATTTGCTGGGCCAAGGATGAAGGGTACTGGGCCAAGGAAAATGGGTGGTCCTGAATGGCAAATGGGCGGCCGCTGAAAGTCATGGTTGGCCGAGAGAAGTTGCTGTACAATTGGGCGTTCGCTGAGGATGGAATGGGCGACCGCCGACCAAGGAATTGTGATGGAATTCAGTCCGTCACAAATAATAAAAACGTGATTTTCAACAGATTTTCACAGAATCAGTGACGGATTTCGGGAGAATTTCTATTTTGACTAGGATTTTGATCAGAATTTGTTTTCAAAAAGGATTTTCACCTCCCTCCTCCTATAAAAAGAACCCTAGACTAGTTTTTGTATTATCTTTGGAATCTTTTTGAATCTTTGATTTTTATCATTCTCTCTCTATATTTTTCCCCTTTATCATAGTTTAGATTTTTATTTTATTTTGAAGATTCAAGGTTAATTTATTTTAATGGCCATTCAAGGCTAATTTATTTGATTCATAGATTGAGGTAAGTAACAATTTGATCTTTATGCTAGGATTTTAATTCTTCCTATCCCTCTTTCGTTCTTGTTCTTTTCAACGGTTTTAATTATTGTTCTTGAGATCAATTGTATTGACCTTGCGGAATATACTTTTGACCTCTTGAATTTATTTGGATACAAACCATTTCACTTGCGTGGATGATTTGTAATTTGACCATTGTTGAGAAGAATAGATTCAATTGAGGACCTACCGGAAATCAAACGAATCTAGGTTCCATTGTTCTTAAGTTTTTAATTGAAATTCTTGAATGTTTATATTGACCTACCAGAATATATAAACGAGATAGAGTTATTAGGGTTCTAATGTTCTTATTGACCTACCGAAATATATGAACATCTTAACCCTAGGTTTTTGTGAACGAACCCAAGAATGAGATTGAATTATTTTTACATGAAATAAAAAGCATAAAATGATAATTGTTATGATCCACAATCCATGAATCCCTTGTCTCTTGATATCTTTAATTTATTTATTTTGTTTTCTTAGTTTAATAATTCAAAAAAAAATAAAACCCCCCTTTTCCTTTGTTACTTTTCACACTAATTAAACCAATTTGTTCAACACACAAATCTCTGTGGATTCGACCCTTGCTTGTGCATACTACTACAATGGTAGCTAGTACACTTGCTAGATATTTTTAGTACAAGAGGAGTTTTATCCATCACTGATCAATCAAAAGGGTGCCTCTTTAAAAAATCCAACCCTTCACCAAAATGCCTATATAAATGACGTTTTCCATCAGATTTTGATCATCCAGAAACGGATCAAAAAACATCCGTAAGGATCAGAAAATGCCTAGAATTCATAGTGAAATACTCTAGAAATATATTTATACATAATTCTTCGAGAATCGTCCATTGTTCTTAGAATTCTCGTACGTCCTTGAAGATTGAAAGAGCAATATAATATTGAGGTTTTATTTCCAGCCTTGGTCTTCTACAATTGCAAGCATAAGTTTCTCTATTCCTATTTATATCTCTATTTTATTTTATCATTCCTTCATGCTTGCAATAATCATTGCTAGTGAGTAATCCTCCATATCTTGGGGTTGGAAACTCAGCATAATGTAGTCACCCTTATTAATCAAGTTCAAAAGTCTATTTTATCATTTCATAATCAATTCTTTTATATCATTTTGTCACGCCTGCAAATATGAAGTTGACCATATTTCGTAAGAATCTTAGTTAATCAAAAGAAGGATCTCGTTGAAGAATCTTTATTAGCGGAACTATATAAATTTAAATGGGCTCCATTAATCACGAGAGTAGTTTAATGGCCTAGGGATGATCCTTCAGTGGAAAATAAGTGAGAATAACATAAACTTAATGGATTTTGGCTAATGACGGAACCCTCGAGAGATAGCCGTGTTAGTCTTAAAATACATGTGCTGGGTCTTGGACATGAGTAGTTAGCACAACTTAGCGTATCATCCTTGATTTATGAATTGAATTATATATTTATGAACTTGATTTATTTGTTGACTGCATATTGTTCGATTTCCAATCCCGAGAATGTTCTTATTATAAGAGTTTTAAATCTAAGTTAGAGTACTCTTGTGTTTGCTTCTAGTATTTTCATAAACAATAAATCTACCCCAATCATATTTTATTTATTTATTTATTTTACATAAAAACAAATATCGTATATATAAACCTTGTCTTCGTGGGATCGACCGACATTTGCCTTTGCTATATTATTAATAACCCGTGCACTTGCGGTATAAAAAGAACCGTTAGGTTTTAAAACAACAGTGTCTCTACTATACCCTCTATTTTACGATGCTTGACACCGAATCCCTAAAACGTAGATCCTTGGAGGACGTACAAGGAACCTTGTTTTATCCCTTTCAGAATTACATTCGAACCCCTGCAGACATTTACTGCTCCACCTTCACCTTTAAAACTTTATCTCATCTTGTCTAGCCGACTAAGCGATATCAGATTCTTCGTTACTTCAGAAACATGTCTGACCTTGTTCAATATTCAAAACTTACCACCCAAAGTACGCACCCTGATGGAACCCATGCCAACTACCTTGCAGACAAAACTGTTAGCAATATAAATATCACCCCCTTCCATCTCTTCGTACGTTGCAAACCATTCACTTCGCGAACACATGTGATAAGAAGCCCCAGAATCAAGAATCCATTATTCTTTCATACCTTTGTCTTCTTCGGTTACTAGGGCATAGTCCTCCCCATCGTCTTCTGCCATAGCTGCAGTAGACCCAGATTGCTTTCTTTTATTCAACTTGGGATATTTACGTTTCCAATGCCCCTTTTCTTTGCAGTAAGTACATATGTCTCCAGGTCTTGGAACCTTTTTAGAAGAACCCTCATTTCTCCTACGTTGGCCCCTATTGCCTTTTATAACCAACCCTGCTGACTAAGATTCTGTAGATAAACTGCTCGCCTTACGGTGCAGATCTCTGATTTTGAGATAATTTTTAACCTCTTCCAAAGTAACCATATCCTTACCATTAATGCAGGAATCCATAAATCCCTCATATGATAGTGGTAAGGAAACACACAACATAAGCAGCATCCTCATCTTCAACTTTAACATCAATATTACGCAGCTCAAGTAATAAAGATGTAAACCGATCTATATGATCCCTAATGGTCATAACTTCCATCATTCGGAGAGAATACAGCTTCTGTTTCAGATACAACTTGTTGGTCAATGATCGTGTCAGATACATATCTTCCAACACAAGCCACATAGCACCTCTGGAATCAGTATCTGCAATATCCGCCAGAACATCATCATCTAGGCACCTGATGATTTTAGAGTGGGCCCTCTCATCTAGCGCGATCATATCTGCTTCTTCCTTCTCAACTGTCTTCCTCGAACCATCTGCCGTTGCAGCCGCTACAGCATATATGGAACCTGCTACCGCTTTGCCCTTTGAATCCTGACGATTCCTGATTGCAGCAACTACCGGAACCCACAAATCCTTGTCTCTCAATAAGGCCTTCATCTTAATCTGCCAAAGAGAAAAACTATTCTTCCCATTGAACTTGTCAACTGGTGATTCGATTCCTGATCCCATCTTCTTCTGCAGCGGAACACCCTATACCTTTATCAACCTGACCGACTCTGATACCAGTTTGTTATAACAGATCTATATAGAAGATAGAAAATAAATCAATCAAACAACACAGCGATATACGTGATTCACCAACTTGGCTACGTCCACGGGCAGAGGGAAATAATATTATTATCAACTGGCAATCACCGAATACAATCTCTAATCTAATGCACGAACTTCTTGATCACAAGAATTGACAACTATGCAAACCCTATATCTAGAGAAACAGAGAGAAAACAAAACTCTTGGAACATCTAGAGTTATTAATCTCTATCACAATAGAAATTATAACATCTAAAACTGCTAGGGAATATGACTTATTTATACTGCCTATTTCTAATCCTGCAAGGTTTTAGAGTCTTGCAACAAATCTGCCGTTGATCAGGCACAATCCGCACTAGGGCACGATCGCCCCGTCCGCCCAAATAGGCATCGCGTGATCGCCACTTCATAGGGCGCGATCGCCCCAAAATTCTAAGTTGTTACCAAGTTAGATGACATTAAACTCAACATTTTGAATTAATAACACCGATGAACATCGACAAAGCTACAAATTTTGAAAGAATTAAAGTGAAAGAAGTATATTGTAAACTTTAATACCAAATTTAGCAATATCTAAAGGTATAAGTCACCATTCAATAAGTGATAAAATGTGATTATGAATAAAACTAATCATTTATCTTCCTATTATGATTTATATATTCATTTGAAAATGCACTAGTGATACACCCGTGTGATGCACGGTGAGATTATTACGAAATTTGGAAATATTTTTATAAAAATTTGATAGGAGTACGACATAAACATTCTAAGAAATCTGACCGTAGTTATAGTGAGAAGTGGATATATATTACATAAAAGTATTTGAGAAACTGAAATTAAATATTATTGAATACTTCTTTGAAAACCACATTTGTAGTACAACTATCAGATGAGGATGAACGATCTTCATTAAATATCAAGACTTTTAGACCTCCGGGATTCGTAACTCTTAATAATGCGACATACAGTTGGCCATGAGAAAATTCTGGCTTCTTCAAAAGTAGACCAACTACGGATAATGACTGGCCCTGACTCTTGTTAATAGTCATAGCGTATGAAACCATTAACGAAATTTGTCTTCTTTCAAATCGAAAAGGAATTCTTGCGTCAGACGGGGTTAGAGACATTCTTGGAATGAGGACTCTTTTTCCAATGTTACGTGTAGAGAGTATCTCTCCCTCCAACACATGATTGCCAAGTCTTGTGAGTATCAGGCGTGTTCCGTTGCATAATCCCAAGGACGGATCAATATTGCGAAGCAACATTACTGGTGTTCCAACTTTCAAATTTAACGTATGATTTGGTAAACCAGAAATTGATATGCTGTTCATAAATTCTGAAGTGTGTAAGTTGCTCAGGAAGTCGGCATTTACGTCAGAATGTGATGCGACATCAGAACTGAAATAAATTCTGGAAGTCGAATGATTGATTGACACCATATAATCATTAACATAGTTAACTACATCCAAAGTTGGTGCCAAAATTGCACGCTCTTCCAAATAAGCAACATCATTTCTTCCATTTAAATACTCACCATATATACTCTCAACTATACCAGAGATTGGGTCGTTGAACTCCTCAATAGTAAACTTAATTGGAATATCAATAATAGCAACCCCATCATTTGGCTCACTCACCTTTCCATCCCCAATTTCAGCAATCCAATCAGCAAATTGTCTCACACCCTCCGAATTAGAACTATTATCCAACCCTTACAACCTCATATTTTTTGATAATCTTAACACAGTGCAATGCTGCCATAAATAAGAAGAATTAATAGAAGCATTTACAATATCAGGCCTACTTCTCTTCGGAATAACAGGCAAAATTTGTCTGAAATCCCCACCAAAAATAATTGTTTTTCCTCCAAATGGCAATGCATCCCTTCTCAGGTCACTTATCCTCATTATGTCCCTCATACTCCGATCTAATGCTTCAAAACAATGTTTATGCATCATAGGTGCCTCATCCCAAATTATCAACTTAGCCTTTATAATCAACTCAGCTAAAGGACTACCTTGTCGAATATTACACACTGAATCTTCATTTAACGTAAATGGAATAGCAAATCGAGAATGTGTTGTTCTTCCCCCAGGCAATAGCAATGAGGCAATGCCACTTGAAGCAACATTTAGTACAATATGACCTTTTGATCTCAAAAATGCTGAAAGAGTACGCCAAACATATGTTTTTCCGCTTCCACCATAACCGTAGACAAAGAACATCCGTCCTAGCTCAGAAAAACACGATTCGACTATAACATCAAACACATTCTTTTGATCATCATTTAATTTACCCACCAAATCATTAAAATCATTTGCCAAACTCTCCCGATCATAGCACATTTCATCATGAATCAATCTATTTGGGTTAACCTCCAAATACTCAGGTTCAGGATAAGGCGTAGGCGTAAACTCTTGTAAACTACGACCTTGAATTTTTAATATCTTCTCAATTTCTGCGAGAGTATAGTTCTTCAATTGAGAATCACTCAAAGTTAAGCCTACACAAGTACACAATTACTAAATTTGTAAATAGATGATATTCAAACGTATGTGTGAAATCCATACTTCTAGTATATGAAAGTAGGCGAAAACGCCTAGGGTTGTGCCACCTCGCAAGGTTTTTGGTTTCTCTAGCCTCTCAAGCATCCACGTCAGTCGGGAATTGAAGATTTCATGACCTTTGTGCTCCTGGTAATTCATTGTAAGACATAGGTAATAAGATAAGGTATATGAATAGGTAAAGGTTATAAATTAATGCAATATAATACAATTATAAGGGTAAATATACTTGCTTTCAATACTAGATGAATGTATACTTCACAACTATGTATCTGCAAAGTACATTGTGTATTTACATTATCTCCTTAACATACTAAAGTTACATAACAGTTGGTATTAAGTGCAATGTATATACTCATCTAATAATCACATGTACATTGTATATGTACCATTAGAATAAGAACATTATATTGACTACTTATAATGTATTCTACTTCAAAGAAAAGAACTCACTGAGAAGCAATAGCTATTTGAACTAGAAAACTATAATAGGTCAATATACCTGGTATAGGCTGATCATTAAGTAGGAAAACCTCGATTTTAATAGAAACTGAAGAAACAAATTCTCAAAAGACACAACCGCATGTATTCTCAACTGAACTAAGCTTTTAATTATCTTATACTTTAAATACTCATGTAATTATCCAGTTTTTAGTGTCATATTCACATCTGCAAGGAATAACACAACTCAGGTATTATTTGAATTCTCCCTGGGAATAACTGGTGACTGCAAATTTCTTTTCAAGCATAGAAATCCTATAATTATATCACAATAGTCTTAAGCATTCATTTAGATAAAGATATTGCAACTATACAATGTATTTGTTTCTTACAGAAAGTGAAAACTTACAATTTCATTCTATTTTCATGCAGCTATAAGATTTCAGACGTCTCCACAAAATGTCCTTATCCGACAGCTTCAGAAAGGTCGTTGTGAAAAAAAATTCCTTATACGTGTCTCTCGCATATGGAAGTCCTATAATACGAAGAAGTTTCGTGAATTGATCAGTATGGATCTTTTAGCTATTGATGAACATGTAAATAATAAAACTACAATTTATTTTAATTTAAAACTGAATGAGGAAGAAATACACAGTAATAAATCTCATGTTAATTGTCATTTTTTCTCTCTTACAGGCTGACTCTATACATTGTTGCATCAGAAGTAAATTTGTTCCTGATTTTGAAGGTTTATTTGAAGAAGGATCTTGCTATACCGTTAAGAATTTTACAGTTGAGTATAGTAAACCAGCTTTTCGCATAGTACATTGTGACCTCTGTATTTTGTTTGATGCCTCCACTATCGTAGAAGAGATTGTTAAGGGTATTCCGAAGATTCCTAGGCATAGTTTCAACGTTATACCCTATGAAAGGCTTTTGGAAATCAGTGATGACAGGAAGAATCTTTGTTGCAAGTGTTTGTTCAATGTTATCTTTTCTTTTTCCTATTTGTTTGAATGAATTTGAATTGTACAATTAACTTTAGTCTGTAAAGATGTCATTGGATATGTACGTGGTGTGTCGGCTATTGGTCATCGCATGAGCAACTTACAACAGGTTTCTATGCAATATATTAATATTCAAGATGCAAGGTTTGTATTGATTTATATTAATTTGCATTTGATTTGACTTTGATTATAATTTACTAAATCATAGTAAATCTGCAGTGAGAATAAATTGAGAATTATTCTTTGGGGAGATGAGGTTATTGAAAAGGGTAAGAGTCTTGCTACAAGCATGCAACGTGTATGGATTATATCTTCAGTTATCGCGAAGCCCGAGTCTAATGGTGTGTACATCTAATAATTAATTAATGTGAATTTGATTTTCGTAAATTTCTAAACATTCATATGTAATTCTATTTTCTAAAATGTAATTGCGTAGGTAATCTCAGTGTGTCTTCGAGCAGCGCAACAACATTTCACAATGACAATGAAATACCTTCGATTGATGACTTTATAAAAAAGTAAGTCATTCAAAAAATTATCCTTTTTTAATAACCCTTTTCCCCTCAAATCACTTTCTACACTTACTCCCTCTAATTTATATAGGATTGGAACAATCGAAGCTGGCAATGAAATAGGAACCATACCTATGTATCCTACTTTTATTGCAAAGGAGGAATATGAAAAAAATAAAATGCTTATCCGGGATGCGAATGAGCTTCTTTTACGGTGTGAGAAGATGGTAAGAATTGATCTAAATCCAAACAATACTTTATGTTTAATGCAAAATTTACGAATGGTTCTGAGTGAGGAGATAATTTTGTTTTTTCTTTAATTAAATTGCAGAAGAGCCTGTTGTATGTTTATGCCAGTGTCTCAACCATTGAGGAAACAAATGGTTGGAAATACAACTCCTGTTCAAGTAGTATTTGTAAGAAAAAAGTTCTACCTAAGGATGTCAAGTTATTCTGTAATGGATATGAGAAGTATGAAATGTATCCAGTTATAAGGTATCAGCCGAACTGTTTACATTCATTTAATTCCATTATTTTCTTGGTTTATATTATCAATTTTTGATTAAGTTTTTATGTCTTAAGGTATAGGGTGGAGGCAGAGTTACATGATGGGACTGGCTCATAGAGGTGTGTTATGTTTGATAATAGCCTAGAGAAGTTATTAAACATAAAGGCCTCAAATTTTCACATATAGTGGAAGAGGTAACTTTGAATAATTTTCAATATAATATATGTTCCCCCCACCTTTTTTTTCCCCTTTGTAACTAAATTCTTAATGATTGTAACTGTAGGAAGGGTATGCAGAACCCTTGCCTAGACAGCTGCATAAAATAATTGGTAAATGTAATGTGTTTCAACTTGAGTTTAATGAGCGCAGTAGAGGCACCAATTACGAGTGTTTCACAGTTAAAAGAGTTTTGTTTGAAAGTGATATCCGTGCTCCAGATGTTGATGAGGTAATACTGAGTTAATTTGCAGGACATTTTGGTCTTAGTCTGTTATAAAATATAATGAATATATTACAATCTTTTTTTATTTTTTTTTATTTTCCAGGAATGTAATATTGTTAACCAACCCAATACAATTGACATTTCTGTTAAAACCCCAGCTGCTGGTGAGAAAAGGAACAATCTGAAGATAAGGTCCGCTTTTTCCATTGTAGTTTAATTACTGAATTTATTTTCTGTAAAGGAAATGTTGTTTAAATAAGATTCATTTTTCTAACAGAAATGCAACAACTACAATGTTTTTTTTGTAAAAAAAATTACTGTTTCTTCTCTTATATTTATATACTGACTCACTTCATTGCAACTTCAGTGAGCAGACATCTGGGCAAGTTGCGGAGTCACATGAACCAGATAACGTAAAAGAAAAAGGCGTGGTTCCAGCCAAGAAAACAAGGAGAGGATTAGGGTTTTAACAATTATATGTTCGAGACTTCTTTAAACTGTTTTTTTCTTTAGTTGTTAAGTAGTTATGCCGTGTTTTGGCTAAGATTTTTTATATGTTTTTGGTTAATTTGTGAACAGATGCAGTGGTTTTACGTTATTTTGTTAATTAGTTTTTGTTAAAAAAAAATGGTTAAGCTACCTATAGTGAATTCATGTTTTGTCTATGCTTATTGGTATATTTTTTTTCTTTTTAAATTGGTTCATGTGCAAAATTATTTTTTTGCTATTTTGCTGAGTAGCTTGATGCTATATGAAGGGATTTTAAAAATGTGTTTGATAATTTGAGAGGAAAAGAAAGAGGGAATCCCCTGTGCTATTGACTGTTTTAGGGACATAAGAATATAAATTGGCCATTATCGTTTGGTTGAGATTTTTCTCTGTTGAATAATTTTTTTTCAAAAGTATTTATTTACTTTTAAATGACGAGGGGAATTGTATAATAAGAAAGGAAAAATGTATGCTTTGCTTATTTGAGAGGATTTCCTTATCGAAATCTCCTTTCCATTTGGATAACAAGGGAAATGAGCCGGATAAAATTGTCTTATAGATTTGGGAGTTGAAAAGTATCAAAGGTCAAGATAGAAAGTTATTGCAGGAGAATGTTCTGAGTTGAAAGAGTTTAGTATAAGGAGGATCTTATGCATTCTGAAGATGAAGTGAAACCCTTTTGTATTCAAATTTATTATTAAATTCATGTGATGGTTAAGTTCACAATGCCCTTTTCTATATACCCTGACTTTTTTAACTTTATATGTACATGTATCTCAAAGCAATTGAGTTTTTGAATTCCAAATCATATTCCAATTAGTAGGTAGATACTCTTTCCTGTTTCATTCTGATCAGAACCAACTGAAAGAATGACAAGGAAGAGACTTTGTGAAGAAATTGCTGGGAGCTCTGTTGAACCAGGTGAATCGGTTTAATATAGGACCAAGAACACTTGCAAATATATTTCAAAGTTGAATTAATTTGGTTTTGTTATTGATATTTTTCTTTTATTATTGTAGGTTCAATTTCTAAAGAACAGGCAAGAGCAAATCGTGTACACAGAAAAGCAAAGATTATCATGAAGAAAAATAAGCATATATCTCTGAATCAAGGACTAGAAGTTCATCTACTAGGTAATAAAAGAATATGATTGTTTTACTTACGTAGTCAGTAACTTTTATTTGGTTTGTTCCGTTGCCTCCATTATTGCTCTTCGAACTTCAGTCTTTGTTGCTGTCTCACATGGAAAGATGATTAATTTTTTATTATTCTAGGTACAATCTCTAAAGAAAATGCAAGAGAAAATCGTGCACATAGAAGAGCAAAGATTATCATGATGAAAAATAAGCAAACATCTATTAGTCATGGACCAGAGACTCATATACTGGGTAAGAAGAGAATTAGATTGTTTTACTTACGTAAACATTAACTTTTATTCAGTTTATTCCGTATCGTCCCCCGTTTCCCTTCGAACTTCAGTAATTGTACCTGTTTGAAAGTGTGATAAGGTTATTAAAAATTTTATTCCAATTTGATGTTATACAGGATCATCAAGTCAACAAACAAAACTGCAAAACTTGCCAAAAAAAAGAAAGTTGACACTTCCCTTTGAAGAGAGTTTCTCGGTTGGCGAATTTACAACATACAGTGTTAATATGTCAGGTATTCAAAATTATTTGCTTATAATTCTAGAGGCAATTTCTATATTCAAATAACAATTAAAATTATTAATATACTTTTATAGCTGAAATGAAAAAACTCTACGCAAAACATAGAAGAAATGAGAGGAAGAAGCGAAGGGCGATTCAGCGACATACTGATAATCATCCTATAGCTAACCCTGATAACGTTTTGCATCGTAGTGCTACATGTAGAGTGCCTGCTGAAGGTAAATAGCAAAGTTAGGATTTCATTTCATCAAAATGGATTTAATATACAGTTCCTTATGTCCTGATATATTTTATCTACAGATAAACATTCCACAGAAGTTTCTTACTATGGACTGCCTTAGTTTAATTGCAAATATTGCCGTGCTATTTTCTGGGGACGCGAACGTGTGAAAAAGAATTCAAGAAAAACATATCCTGTGTATGGTCTATGTTGCAGAAATGGTAAAATTCCTCCTCGGCGTGAACCACCTGAGCCCTTACGATCATTATTTTATGGAGATTTGGGATTAGTCTCAAGCAAATTTGCCGAGAATATCCGAGCATATAACTCCACGTTCGCGATGACATCTATGGGGGCTAAAGTTGAAACATCATTGAATAAAAATGGTTCTGTTTATGTTTACAAGATAAGCGGCCAAAATTATCATCGGATAGGGTCTATGTTGCCTCAAGAAGGTAAATCACCGAGTTTTCTTCAGCTATATGTTTATGATACAGAAAATGAAGTACAGAACCGAGTAAATGCTGTGAATCATGGAGAATGCAATGAGGGATTGTCTTCTGAAGTTATTCAGCAGTTAATTGAGATGTTGAATACTCACAATGAATTAGTTAAAGCTTTTAGAACATCTAGAGATTTATATAGAGAAGAAAATGCGAGAAATTTCACCATAAAATTGGTCAAGAGAAGAGCAAATAAACCACGACAATATTCAGCCCCAACCGCGTCCGAAATAGCCATGTTAATAGTCGGGGATATGGCAAACACGAATGGAGAAAGAGACCTAATCATTCAAAGTACAGATGGTGTCTTACGAAGAATTAGTGATCTTCATCCACTATTCATGGCATTTCAATATCCCATTCTCTTTCCATACGGCGAAGATGGCTTTCATTTAGAGATTCCTTATATTCGAAATAATGGTCAGAGAAAGACAAAGCGAAAAAATGTAACGGCAAGAGAGTACTATGCCTATGTATTGCAGCAGAGGAATAATCAGGGCCAGACTTTACAGTATGGAGGGCGACTTTATCAACAATACATTGTTGATTGTTATACTCAAATTGAACAAGAAAGACTTCGCTTTTTGAGAAATAAACAGGAAAATTTGCGAACAGAACTATACAGAAATGTATATGATGCAGTGCAAAAAGGAGATTCAGACTCAAAGAATGTTGGAATGCGAACTATTTTGCCTGCCTCATTTACGGGAAGTCCACGGTATATGGTTCAAAATTATCAGGATGCAATGTCAATATGTCGGGTTTATGGAAATCCAGATTATTTCATCACATTCACAGCAAATCCAAATTGGAAAGAGATAACAGATCTCATGAGTCAATGTGGTGGTCAAAAAGCTGAAAACAGGCCAGACATAGAATCCAGAGTTTTCAAGTTAAAATTGGAAGAAATGATTCATGATATCCTCGAAAATGAAATATTTGGCAAAGTAGAAGCATGTATAAGACTCTTTATTTTTAATATGTGTGAGTTTACAAAGTAATGATTGCAATTTAATGTTGATTTTTTTTTCAGTGTTATACACAATTGAATTTCAAAAACGAGGATTGCCATATGCACACATCATTTTTTGGGTGAATAACGCAGCCAAACTAACATCACCAGAATTGCTAGATACAATGATTTCAGCAGAAATACCTGATCCTTTGGCGGATCCAGTGGGTTATGATGCAGTTAAACAGTTCATGTTGCAGGGCCCATGTGGGAGTGCTAATCCATACTCACCCTGCATGATTGATGGTTAGTCTATTTTTTTAACAGAAATGTCATATTATATATTTAATTAACTTCAAATTCAATTCAATTATTCAAATGTTTCAGGGGTTTGTTCCAAAAAATTTCCCAAATCATTTCAAAATCAGACAACAATTGATGAGAATGGCTACTCGATTTATAGGAGAAGGGATACATGTGTTACAGTTGACAAAAATGGCATAATGCTTGACAACAGGTATGTTGCTGCCTATAATAGATACTTATTGGTGAAATACCAAAGCCATATAAATGTTGAAGCATGCAATAAGTCAAAGGCAATTAAATATCTTTTCAAATATATCACCAAAGGTCCCGATAGGAGCACAATTGTTATTTCGAGCTCATATGATTTCGAGGGATCAACATCATCCACAAATTCAGATGGAAATGACGAAATCAAGACCTTTCTCGACTGTCGGTATATCTCAGCATGTGAAGCTGTATGGAGAATTTATGAGTTTCCTATCCATTATAGGAGACCGACAGTTGAAAGATTATGCTATCATTTGGAAAATGAGCAGCTATTAATTTTCAATGACGATGACCCTCTGCCTAGAGTTATTAACACCGAAAAAGCAAAGACAACAATGTTTACAGAATGGATGGAAATGAATAAAGTTGATCCAAGGGCAAGGTTTTTAACATACGCTGAGTTCCCAACAAAATATGTGTGGAAAAAGGGGACTTTAATGTGGAAAAGGTGAGAGTCTGGAAAGACTATAGGCCGTCTAATGTACGCACACCCAAGTTCAGGTGAAAGGTACTATTTGAGATTGCTTTTAAATATTGTTAAAGGGTGTGAGAATTATGAAGACATTAGAATAGTGGAAGGTGTAGTGCACCCAACCATGAAAATGGCATGTTAAGCACGTGGACTTTTGGAAGATGATGGGGAATGGCATGAGGCAATTGACGAAGCTAATCATTGGGCCAGTGCTTCGCAACTTAGGGATTTATTCGTAACAATTATAATCTTCTGTGATGTATCAGATGCAGGACATTTTTGGGAATATAATTGGCACAAAATCAGTGACGATATTTTGCGAAGGAGGAGAAAGATATTACGACTGCCTACTTTAGTACTAAGCGAGGCTGAATTGAAAAACTTGACACTTGCAGAGTTGCAAAAAGTTTTGTTGAAAAATGGAAGATCTCTATAAGACATACAGGGCATGCCATTGCCAGACAAACGGTTATTGGATTAGCTGAAGAACAGGCTCATCATGGAAGAACAAAATTACGATGTACGGGCCTTATGTGAAGAACATGAGATTTTGAAGAATTCACTCAATGCAGAACAAGATATTGTATATCATAACTCAACGAGAATCAAAGCTTTTTTTCCTCTATGGTTACGGAGGTACGGGAAAAATATATTTGTATACAGCTGTCATAAACAGGTTGAGGTCTGAAGGAAAAATTGTTCTTGCTGTTGCTTCTTCAGGTAAAAAAATATAGACTAATTTTTTTTTAAAATTAATTTAATAAATTCACTTGGTCTGTTTCTTTTCCACTCTTTCTTTTACTATAGTTTCTTGATAGTTTAAATATAATCAACAGGAATAGCATCTTTACTGCTACCAGGAGGTCGAACGACACATAGCAGATTCAGAATTCCCTTACATATTGATGAAAATTCTACATGTCCAATAAAGCAGGGCTCACAGCTTGCGGAGCTGATTCAAAAGACGGAATTAATAATCTGGGATGAAGCACCAATGGATTCAAAATATGCTTTTGAAGCTGTAGATAGGACGCTTAAAGATATTTTGAGAGATACTCCAACTTTTGACATTGAAAGGCCATTTGGGGGTAAAGTGGTTCTTTTGGGTGGCGATTTCAGACAAATCTTTCCAGTCATTCCAGGTGGTAGCCGAGGCGACATTGTCATATCTTCATTGAACAGTTCCTACTTATGGATTAGTTGTGAATTATATGCTCTGAAACAAAATATGCGATTGAACAGTTCCGACTTATGAATTAGTTGTGAATTATATTCTCATTCCAGGAAATGAGAATAATTTAAGTTTGGAGGATTTTTCACAATGGATTCTTAGAATAGGAGATGGTCAAGAAAAGGCAAGAACAAGAGGAGATGCTGACGAAGCGGAATGGGTAAAAATACCAAAAGAAATACTTTTAGATCCTACCGAAAAACCAATTGAGGATATATTCAATTCCACTTATCCAGATTTTGGATGTAGGAAATTTGACCTCGATTACTTGAAAAACAGAGCCATTTTAACTCCAAGGAATGAGGTCATGGACGAAATAAACTCATACATTATGGATTTGGTGGATTCTGAGATGAAAGAATACCTTAGTTATGACACAATTGACATGTCAGCTGAAAGCACTTTGAATCATGAAATGTTGTATCCTGTTGAATTCCTTAATAGCTTAAAGTTCACCGGTATACCTAATCATACTCTGCGGCTTAAGATTGGAATACCTATTATGTTGCTTCGAAATGTCAGCCCAAGTCAAGGTCTTTGCAATGGCACGAGACTTATTGTGAAGCAACTAGGTAAAAGAGTTATTGAAGCTACCATCATTTCTGGATCAAATATTGGGGATAAAGTCTTAATTCCTAGGATTACATTAACATCCGCAGAAGGAAAACTTCCCTTTGTCTTAAGAAGGAGACAATTTCCTGTTAGACTTTGTTATGCAATGACGATAAACAAGAGTCAAGGACAAACATTGGGAAATGTTGGTTTGTATTTGCCCCAACCAGTGTTTAGTCATGAACAATTGTATGTCGCTGTTTCTAGGGTGAAGACACCAGATGGACTGAAAATTCTCTGCTTAGAAACAGATGGTGAGTACAAAGGTTGGACTAAGAATGCTGTGTACAAAGATATATTTGATAAATTATGTTATTAATAATTTTCAGCTATCAAATGTCTGTTTAACAATGCAATTTATATGTCTTAAACATTATTGGCAATACAAATAATTTATAATAATTATTTGAGTATTCTGAACCTTATTCGTTTCATACGTATGAAACATGTAATGTTATTGAATCAAAAGGAAGTTACTTTTACTGCCAAATGAGGGTTATTTTTTTTATGTTCCTTCACAAATTTTATCTCCGTATCTCCTATTGTCTCCGTCCTGCCATCGTCATTTGCAAAAAATTATCTTACCATGACATGCTAAGGATAGTGTAAGACCCGTAGAAGGTGACGTTATGTGTTGCTATTTCTATCTATCCAACTTTACAATTTACTTTAGATAATCATTATATTCTAAATTTTGTATTTTAATTTTGAACTTAGTTCGATTATGTTTCTTACTTAATGTTAATCTTTTCATCTTAATTCTGTTCATTCACGTACGTATACTTTATAACAGATAAAAAAAAGAATCAGTAAAAGACTAATTGCCAAGAAAAGAAAAGGAAATTTACGCATATTCAAGCATGTAACCATCAAACATAATATTCTAAACATATTTGCATTACATTAAACATGCTAAAAACCCCCCAAAATATCAAATTGCGAACAAGTTTGATAACCTCTTTGGACCCCCACCCTAAACAACATGCTCTACCCTTTAGAAACAAAAACATAATCACCATATCCATCCCCTCCAACCACTAAAACTTTTGAAAACAAAAAAAACAAAAAAAGAAAAGGAAACAACCTCCTAGCCACCTACATCTAAAAACCATTGGAATAACCATTTGACAAACCGTTGGAATAACCATTTGACAGATTATGACTTGGAACTACCGGCGCTGCATCAACAACAGCATCTCCATCGACCAGAGGACTCACAGCTATCGTTGGTTCCGGAACCAGCCGATTAACTTCTACAAAACTCACAACCCGATCATTAATTCCATTCACTGAATTTTTTTCACTCTTGAAAAAAAAGTATAAAATCATCTCATTGCCCCCTCCCCTTAACTCCATCATGCGAAATTCATCATAATAACCCAATAACAAGTCGAAAATGGTAGACCTTCCAAAACCTACACTCAGTATGGCAACATCAGGACGCAGAAAATGGACATAAGTATTGAACTTCGTAGTCATGTCTTCAGCACTCGCATGCTCATCAGATATGAACATGAAAGATAATGGCCCATTTCCCCCTTCATCATCAACAAGTTGATTAGAGAAATTATCAGCCACACTAAAAATCTCCAACCTCTCAAACATCTGATTAGAAGATCTACGAAGCACAAACCTAACTTCATCAGCCTTCCTATCAACTACAACATATTTAAGAACCTCACTATAAATGTTAGGAGTGCGGAAGACAATAGTGTTTGAACTTAGAAGATGAAGCTGTGGATTAGCAGCTAGATTCATCTGAGGAGCAGGAAGAGAGGCCATTTGCTAAGACTAGAGTGATTGAGAAAATAGTTCTTTCCCGTTTAAGAACAACAATAAGAACATACCAGTTACTTATAACCGCTGAAGAATGAGAATAAGTTGATAAATCAACCCAAAAGACACCATTTATTTAATAGACATGACTGTTAACTGACAAATTTAAATCTCTCCATATTCTATAATTAACACATAGAAACCCTGATTTTAAACTACAACCTAAGTCATCAAATCAAGTCATAATAATAAACATTTCTACAAAATGAATAACATAATGGGAAGATAGTCATGATACCTGTTCAATTCCATCAGTTGTGTTTGAATCGCCGTGATGGTTACACAAATTAAATGCCGCTTTCCAATTTATCTTCTGCAAAAAAGAAAAAATTGCTAAAAATGAAGAAAAACAAACCTCCACAAGCGATTGATTAAAAGCGGCCATCATTGCGCTGTGAGGAGAATTAATTCCACCCAATTTCAGGCTGACAATGTAGAGTAGAGGAAGGTCTAGGCGGCTCATCGACGTCACCTGAGAAGACAATATGAGAGCCAACTCATCGCTTGCGGAGGCGCCACCTAACGATCTTCGTAGTTTCAATTAGGCCCCTCATAATTTACACACAATCCATAATATCCCCCTCTCAAATATAAATAACAATACGGTATTTAACTATCTACAAATGATAAAATAGCCCTTCTTTAAATATATTTTACACAAAAGTCACCGGAAATGTAATCCCCGTGCGAAGCACGGGCTTAATCCTAGTAATTATAAATATGGAAGAAACAAACCTTGATGATTGAAGATTACCCGTTGTTTGTAAACCACATCTTCTGCTAACATTTTCCAGCACTTTTCCCATACAAATTCTGGATGGCTCATGGAAGCAGATAACAAAAGGGTGCAAAATAATGTTCTTAGAGAATGCGCTGTCGAGAACTCTCTAGCTTCAACTATTCCATCACTATACTCTCTATCATCATTCAACAAACCCAACTCATAGCATGCATCTCGAAAATTCTCCAACTGCAAATCATTCACTTTACAAAGATCACGATAACATGTCGGCCCTTGAACTTTGTTCAACAAACACCTCAAGTAATACATATCACCAGAGCCAGGCGGAACGTAAAAGACTCGTCCTATAGAAAACCCTCTCTTCCTTGGAAACCATTCTCGGACATCAGGTTTCCACACAAATTTTGTAGGAAATTCAGCATACGTTAACGTCTTCGCTTCGGGATATTTTTTATTCGCTTCCATTCAACCCAAAAACATACTTTGACCTACTAACTCCTTTTGCATAAGCACTTCAATATTGTCGGTATCAGAGAAGATAATACTCTGTTGGTTAGAAAGATGAAAACTAAGACGCTCAACTGATGGATCTTTGTACTGTATCTCAAACCCAAAAATTCTCCAAGCAGCCTCGCACGAAGAAATATATCTACAATCATAATACAAACTGTCTTCATCTACTAACTTCTTCGAATTATTCTCCGTCATAGCCGGTAGAAAGTTGCAGTCACTCGATCATTTCCTTTATTTACATACTTGAACAAATACTTTATCGCTCTAGATTGGTTGCACCACTCAACGTTTAAATGAGCCCCGTACTTCAGTAACAAATAACTATTATGTGGCACAACATGTCTATTATCTAATTCGACTCCATTCTTCACAATTGTCCGCCCATCATCTCTACGCCTATAAATTGCATACCTCTCATCATCTATTTGAGTTGACTCAACAAATTTCTTCGGAAAATGCTTTGAGCAACGGCCGTCAACCATACACGGTGAATTACGCCTATATTTCCCACATGGACCAACAACAACAACAACAACAACAACAACAACAACAAAGCCTTAGTCCCAAAATAATTTGGGGTCGGCTAACATGAATCCTCAAATGTCATCGTGAAAAAAATAAAAAAAAAAATTAAATTAAATTAAATTAAAAAAAAATAAAAAAAATAAAAAAAAAAATAAAAAAAAATAAAAAAAAAAATAAAAAAAAAAAATAAAAAAAAAAAATAATAAATAAAAATCAACCCCACATGGATTTTTGCCCTCCACTCCGGCCTCTTCAACACCATACTTTCATCCACTCCAAGTAAATTCATATCATTTTCAATTACTCTAATCCAAGTTTGTTTGGGTCTTCCCTACCCTCGCCATTTTATCATTTCTCCACTGTTCCGGCCTCCTAACCGGTGCATCACTCCTGTCTCCTTCTCACATGTCCAAACCACCGTAGACGATTTTCCCTCATTTTATCCTCAATGGGCGCAACTCCTACTTTACCTCTCGATCACCTCATTCCCCACCCGATCCTTTCTTGTATGACCGCACATCCATCGAAGCATACGTATCTCCGCCACATTCATCTTATGCACGTGACACTGTTTCACGGCCCAACATTCGGTACCGTAAAGCAATGCCGGCCTAATTGCCGTGCGGTAGAATTTTCCCTTTAATCTATTGGGCATGCCGCGATCACCTAGAAACCCCGTAGCACTCTTCCACTTCAACCAACCTCGCTTTAATCCTATGAGCCACATCTCCATCTAATTCTCCATCCTTTTGGATAATTGATCCAAGATAGCGAAAAACTCGAAGCTTGGATAATATTTCCATCAAATGTGACCGCTCCCTGCCTCCCTACTTCCAACTCGCTAAACTTACACTCCAAATATTCGCCTTGCTTCGCTTAATCGAAAACCTCGAGATTCCAAAGTGTGTCTCCACAACTCCAATTTACTTTCAACACCCTCTCTTGTCTCATCAATCAAGACAATATCATCTCGCGAACAGCATACACTTTGGTATATCATCTTGACTCGACCTCGTCAATTCGTCCATTATCAAAGCAAAAGAAAGGGGCTAAGTGCGGAACCTTGATGCACTCCAATCTTTATAGGGAACTCTTCAGTCTTTCTAACACTAGTCTGTACACAAGTACTAACTCCATTATACATGTCCTTGATAATATCAATATATTTCTTTGAAACACCCTTCTTTGCTAATGCCCACCAAAGTACCTCTCTTGGCACTTTATCATATGCCTTCTCCAAATCAATGAAAACCATATGCAAATCTTTCTTTTGATCCCGATATTTCTCCATGGTTTGTCTCATAAGATATATTGCCTCCATAGTCGATCTTCCTGGCATAAACCCAAATTGGTTATCCGAAATATCCACAATTTTTCTCAGCCTTTGTGCAATCACTCTTTCCCAAAGTTTCATAGTATGGCTCATTAGTTTGATCCCCCGATAGTTGGCACAATCTTGGACATCACCTTTATTCTTATACAAAGGGATCAGAGTACTCTTCCGTTACTCCAATGGCATTGTGTTAACTCTCCATATCTTGTTAAATAGCGTTGTTAACTTGTTGGTCCCAAAGGTGACAACAAGGGTGAAAATACAGCTAGAGGGGGGGGGGGGGGTGAATAGTTGTTTAAAATTTTTCGCCCTCTTTTAAAGACTGAACCTCTTGCTTACAAAATCCTCTTGCAGTTGATAATAGACTGCAAGTGATAGTGTAAAATGCACAGCGGAATAATAGAGTGTAAAGCGGTTTTGAGAGGCGGTTTGTAAAATGCGGTTTTGGTGGTGCGGTTTTGGGAAGTGCAGTTTTACAAACACGTGTGGTTTTGACTTTGTTAACTCCAAACACTATTTCACAATAATGGATAACTAAATCAAGATCAAACAGAGACAAAGATAAATAATTAGCAAGCACAGGAAATATAAATGCAGAAAGTAAGAACACGCTATTTGGAGTGGTTCAATCGATAAACGATCTACGTCCACTACCAAGATGGTTAGTCTTGGATTTCTAAGAGAGATTTTATATTAAGTATTGTGAGATTACAAAGTACAATAAAATCTTTTCTATGAAGAACAAATCCAAAACTATAACTGTATCTCAGGTGTTTAATCTATGTGATTAGAACAAGTGAGGTGAGTGTGTGAGAACAAGATCAAGGCTCTTTAGATCTGTGAGATGTAGAGCACAATGATTCTTGATTGTGTTAAGGCTTGATTTCTGGGCTAGGGAATATTTCTTGAAGAAAGAAGATGAAGATTCAAAGGGTTGAATAATTTCTGGGCAGAGCTTCAGCTTCTATGAACACAGTACTTTTAAATTCTCAAGCAATCTTCAAATGGTGAAGATTGGGGGTATTTATACCCAAGCATCAAGAAACTAGTCGTTGGATACAGCTGTTGTAAGGACAGTACTTGATGCAATCCTATTGGTCCACAAAGAACCACTTTTGTCCTTTGGTACACTGGCCGTAGATAAAGCCGATCGTGCTCCAGCTGCAAGCAATGAGGTTAGGACACCTGTCACCTTTTCAAGATCCTTGCAGATCTTTTCTGACATTGAATCACGTGACAAGATATGGTGGTTGACTATTGATATAGCTGACGTGGATTCCAACGGATAAAAAGTTGTTCACTTCAAGTAGCCAATCATTGGATGCGGTTGGTGAGACGCGGTTAGGAATGTGCGGTTTTGCTACACCAGGGGGTTGCAAGGATGCGGTTGTAGGTGAACTGCACTGATGCGGTTCAACAAGCGGTTTGCACCGAGGTAGTTCATTGAGGCGTATTCAAGGAATTATACATGCGGTTGCATGTGCGGTTCTAAGGGGCGGTTTTGAATACTGCTGGAACTGCAACCTTACATCCAATGAGTCTTGTGCCATACTTTAAGCCTAAGATTAACCTATTCTATAAAATGGACTTAGCTAAAAAATTGAAGTCTAAGCTTCATTACATAGGGTCCTAAAGTCCTTAAAATAGACAGGAGGTTATGGTATCAATCAAATCTAATACAAAATAGGAGGGTTAAAACATGCATACCCAACAATCTCCCCTATTTGATTGATGCCATTACCTACTATAACAAAAGCAAACATTGTACTTGGTAAGAACATGTCCATAAGAATTAACATGGTAATTCATGTCCCAAGTCAATGCACACACTTAGCTTAAGCTATAGATTTCTATACTTTCTAAAAGATAAAAACTTACAATATGGAAAGTATAGAAATGCATTCAGTGCACTTAAGAAATTGTGAGTTTAAGTTCAAAGTGCGGTTTAAACTGAATGTTTAAACATCAATTCAAAATAGTGATTTTAAGTTAGAAAATATTTGAATGAGTTTATAAACCATAAGAGGTTTCATTGTTCTACAAACAAGTAGTTTGATATGAACAAGGTTTTGGAACCAATGATGCATTTTTCATTACTACCAATGCGGTTACACTTACAATGGTAGAGAAGCAAAATACAAAGGTTTCAAAAAGGAAAGTTGGACAAAAATACATGGAGTGCGGTCCAACAAAACAAAAAGGAGTTCAGCAAAAAAATAAGATAAAGGAGTTACAAAAGAGAAGTCCTAATGCTGACGCGGTCGGTGATGAGGCGGTTGATGTTGATGACGCGGTTGCTCTCTCGGTTGATTCACTTCCTGGTTGGGCAACTGCGGTCCTGAAGAAGGTCTGAAGGCTGAGCTTTCACCTCTGATATTTCTTCTGAGTGCTCTGAGGTCTTCAGCCTGTCTGGCAAGAGTAGTCTCAACAGTCTTGAGAGCGGATACAGATTCAGCAGCAGCTAGCCCAACAAAGATCAACCGATCCGGAGTTGGCATCAACACTGTCTTTGATTTGAGTAGAAAAAGCTTCAAACCGGCTTTCAAAGAGTTGAAAAAGGTGAAGATTTCATCTTGAATGGTCACCGTTTGAGTGGATAAAGTATCTTTCAATGGATCCAAATCAACAGCTACATTCGTGTTTGATTTCACCTCCTTTATAGAGTTGTCCGGCTTGAGGTTAAAACTCCGCCTTGAGGTTTTCAAATCAAAGAGATATCTCCATCAAAGGTGGTTACCTGTTCTTTGATACTGTCTCCCACTATGTTGAGATCAACATTTATTCCGTCTTTAAGGGAGTCCAGCTTCATTTAAAATTTTGAGCCGCAATTCATCCAAGGCGGTTTGAGAAGGGGCGGCCGAGGTGGAGGCTTGCTGCGGCTGAGGTTGCTTGCGGCTGGGAATTTTCAATGGAATTCATAAAGGAGGTAAGAGCAAAGATTGGTGGAAGAGATAAATTCATCGAAAAGCTTGGAAAGCATTTCATGAAGCCGGGTTTTTGAAACAAAGATCTCCCATTGCTTTAAGCACTCCTCGGGCAAGATCTTCTTTAAAGCCCCGAAAACACTCGTAGCCGCGGTTTTAACAACTTCGGCGGTTTGGGTGGAAGGTGCGGTTGGTATAGTAGAAACTCTCTCCCCTTAATGGCATCAAGCAATTGAGCTTTTAGGATAGCCATTTCAAGTGGTTTGAGAGTCCACTTTGGTAAGAAGGGTTTGGTTGGAGGCTTCAAGGTTGGCATTGGATTGGGTTAAGGCAATGTTTGACTCAGTGAGTTTAAGCATAAGGCCTTGGTTTACAATCAACTGAGATTGAATCAGTTGAAGGGTGGAAAGAATTTGAAGGTAGTCAGAAGGAGCGGTTTGAAGGATTGGAATTTGGGTAATTGATGGAGGAGGTTGAGATTGAGTTGGAGGGGCGGTTTGAGGTAAATGGTTTAGGAGGGTTTGAAATATACTACCAAGGGGATAGTGAATTCAGAAGCGGTTGACGGAGGAATAGGTAGTATTTGGGGTAAAGTTGTAGGTGTGGTTGAGAAGGTAGGAATTGGTTGAGTTAGAGGTAAAGGAATAGAAGCGGTTGGAATTGGGATGGAAGGAATTGGTGCGGTTGAGATAGGTGCGGTTGGAGGAGGTGGAATGATAACATTTGGAATACCAGAAGTTATAGGGTTGGAATTTGATGAAGAACTGGTATGAGAGGTATGGACAGAAACAGGAGGGGTTCTTTGCGGCTGAGGGGGTGCGGTTTCAGGAATGGGTGAGGTTTGAGGAGGCGGAGTAGGAAGGCGGTCAGGAGTAGGTGATTTATGAGGAGGAGAATTTTCAGGAGGAGGGGTATTGACGCGGTTTGGGGAAGGAGTTCTGTCGCGGTTAAGGTTTGAAATAGAGATGGCTGGAGTGTGATGTGAGTAAGGTGGTGATTGGGCGCGGTTTGAAGTAGGTGACTTGGAGCGGTTGGAAAGTTGAGGTGAGGCAGTTGGGGTGTTGGATTGGTTAGAGGAAGAATTTGATTTGGAAGTGGATTGGGATGAGGAATGTGAAGAGGATGAAGGGGATGAAGGTGGGGTAGGTTGTTTGGAAACACGGTGCAAAAAGCGTTTGGGGCCTTGATGGTGTTCTTTTCGGGCAATCCGCTTAACCCTTTTTGGTTTCTCCCCGAGCGGTTGCAGCTCTTTTCGGTTGAGGAGGAGAGATCGGTTTAGGTGATAGGGTTTTGGCTGGTGAGGAATGATGGGAGCGGTTTGGAGAGTGAGGTGGTGTTGGAATAAGTGTTTGGGTTTGGGGCGCTTTTGAAGGAGGCGGTTGGGGAATTGGATCCTTGGATTTTCCTTTGTTAGCTTCCCTCTCACCTCTTTCTCTTTCCAATCTCTCAAACTCACTTTGTAAAAGATTGTCGCCTCCTCATCGCCATTTGGGCCAGATCAATCTGAGTCTGCTTGGCCTTCTTAGCCCTGGCCACCAGTGGAGGAATAGAGTTATCTTCTTCCTCTTCTTCATCATCCTCATCAATGAGGGACATCTTCTTTTTCTCTTTCTCTTTCCTTGGTTTCTTTTGGCTTGGGCCTCGCATCACCGAACCACGCGGTTTAGAGGGTGCGGTTGAGGTTGGCTTAGGGAGCGGTTCTCAGGGTCTTTCTCTTCCTTGAGGCCTTCTTTATTGCTTTTCCCAGAGCGGTTGAGGCAAGAGCGTGAGTCATCTCAACATAGAGCTCCTTATCCTTAGAGGTATCTCGCATCATACAGTAGCCTTATAATCATCATTTCCAAAAGAGCGTCTGAATGAGTGCATTGCCTTGAGGCCAAAGGATTCTTCCAATCCCCAGTGGATAGATAATTCTGGGGTGGCAATCCTGAGCTCCTCCAGATGCTGATAGTTCCCAAAGATTGCGGTCAAGACTCTTCCAAAAGGTCTCCACCTTATCTTCTCATTCTTAACCTTCAGCTGATACACATCTATGCTGCTGGCAAGCTCTCTCATCAAGATCTTGGGCCAATGAAGCTTCATGCCGTTGTAGATGGCACGAAGATTGCCATTGATGAGAGGTGAAGTTGTTGTGGTTTCCAGCCTTCCCACAAAATGACTTCCCAACTAGGTAGCACAGTGGCTCATCACCACCAAAATCTTTCCCGGGCGTAGTCTTGTAATTGCCGTAAAGAGAATCCAGCTTTCCAAATGTAGAACATGTAGCATCTTGAACTTCTTGGGAAACCTCAATCGGAGCACTGCACATGGAAGCCATATGTACTCCCGATATCCAAATAGTCAATGGATACTCGAATCCTTCTACAACTCCCACCAAGTTAGGAATCTTGGAACCATCGAAAGCTCGCCTCTCCTTCACAAACGGTTTCATAAAATTGGTCAATGAAGGAGGGGATGGTATAGGTTTGATTTTTGTTGAATAGGGGAAGGATTCCAGAGACTTGCATCTTCCTCATCATCTCTCTTCCCAGAGCATCAGACCGCAACTCTGGTTCATTTATCTCCCAACCTGGCAGGAAATACTTGGTATTCTACAAATAAAACACACAAGTTAGAGTATTTTAGTAAAGTCACAGTTCATTATGCGGTTGGGGCACACATGCGGTTGGCAATAGTGCGGTTTTGGAAATGAAAATTTCCAACCACTATGAAACTGTGAACACAGGTAGGAAACAAATAAGAAAAACACAAAAGTATATACTTAGTACGTGGCATTGTAATCCAAAATTATCCCACACTGCAAGCAGTGCTTAGAGAGGAAAGTTATGGTGTCCAGCCTATATACTTAGTAAAACTTAAGTAATTTCTAGCATGCGGTTCTAAAAATGTATATGCGGTTTTCAGCATGCGGTTTCCAAGAGAGAATATGCGGTTAGGATGATGCGGTTTTGAAATTATAAATTAGCAACTGTAAGTGCGGTTTCAAAACGAATTTCATGCGGTTCTAAAGCATGCGGTTCAAACATGCAACAAGGTATAATTTTCAGAAATTTTTCTAAGTATGGAAAAACAAGTTTGAAAATTAGGTTAACCCAAATCATAAGAAATTTCTGAAAAGCATGATGAACATTCACATGAGTGCATGAAGAACATGAAGAACACCAAGAACAGAGATTTGAAAGAAGTTAACCAAAATGAACAAATAACATGTCAAAATGATCACATTGAGCAGTAGATTAACAATATAACAATAAAAACATCTACTTTGCTCGTAATCACCTTAAAATGTAATAAACAGAAAGTGGGTTTCGAACTTAGAAAGTTTTGAAATTCAAAATCAGTGTTCAAAAAGTTGATTGATCATGAAACAAAGTACATAATCAAACCTATAATCATAATCCGAACATAACCTAACAATTATCATGCAAAATGATCAAGAAATGAAGCATATATGGACAAAAATTAGGTTAAGTTGTTCGAAGCTTGAAGCTTTTCAACAATGGCTGATTATGAACAAGAACATGTAATGATTTGCAGAAGATTTAAGAAGATTAAGTTTAAGAAATCATACCATGTCTTCAATGGGTTTGGGTGCCATTGATGAAGAAAGACTTAAAGATTTATGAAGTTTTTGAAGGTTAGAGAGAGAAAGTGAGTTGGTAGAGAAACTGACAATGGTACGGTGCCAGAGAGAAGACAGTTTGAAAAGTTTGAAAAGGTGAGTTGTGTCTTCTATTTATAGGAAATGGTTTAGGGTTTGGCAGTTGAAAGGACGGTTTAGTTTCACCAACTCAGTGAATCATTGCAAATTAGCACCCTTTCAGCTTCACACATCAACCAATGATCTACGACATGAAGGCCATTAAATGCCAATGTTCCCTTTGCATTAAATGCTCTCAAAATTTAAATTTTCGTGGGAAAACATTTGCAAATAAACCCTTAAAGAAAAAGATAAGGACTGAAAAATAAATAAAAAGAAGTTGAACAGCTTTTTTTTTTTTTTTTTTTTTTTTTTTTTTTTTTAACATAAGCAAAAGTTAGAAATTACTCCAAGTTAAAACGCGGTTGAGGTCCAAGCGGTTGAGCCGCAAAGAAGCGGTTTGAGTGAAGCGGTTGGCCGTAAGTGCGGTTGGACATCCTTGCGGTTTGATGCACGCGGTTTCAACATGGCCTTGAAACTATACTCAACACCCAAGTTAGCTTAATAAAAGAATGGAATTTATTTAAGTTCAAGCATACCCATTTCTCCTCTCGAGGAAAGAAAACCTCTTGGAGTCAAGAGCCTTTGTGAGGATATCGCAATCTGATTGTCTGTCCCCACGTACTCTAAATGGATATTCCTCTTCTCCACATGGTCTTTGAGGAAATGATACTTGATATCAATATGCTTGGTCTTGGAATGCATGACAGGTTGTTGGAGACTCGAAATAGTTGAAGTGTTGTCACACATGATGGGGCAATTCCCTTCATGGATTCCATAGTCTACCAACCGCCGCTTCATCCAAAGGATTTGACAAAGAACAACTACCAAAGAAGAATATACTCACTCCGTGGTTGACACCGAAACCGAAGCTTGCTTCTTGCCGGCCCAAGCAACTAGTCTATTCCCGAGGAAATGACAAGTACCACTAGTGCTTTTCCTCGTCAATAGTACAAGCCGCATAATCTCGCATCCGAATAACCTACAAGATCGAAGTTCGAATCTTTGGAATACCAAAGTCCAAGGTTAGTGGTTCCGTATAAATAGCGGATTATACGCTTGACCGCAATAAGATGTGCTTCTCTAGGATCTCGCTTGATAGCGAGCACATACACGTACACTCAAACATAATATCCGGCCTACTAGCGCTAAGTAAAGCAATGAGCCGATCATACCTCGATATAAAGTTTGATCAACCTTTCTTACCTTTGAGATCCTTATCTAGCTTATTGCCGGTGGCCATAGGAGTATCATATGCTTTAGCATTTTCTAATCCAAACTTCTTTATTAGCTCCTTGGTGTACTTGGCTTGGCTGATGAAGATACCTTCTTCGCATTGCTTGATTTGAAGCCCGAGGAAGAATGTTAATTCTCCCATCATGCTCATCTCAAACTTGCTTTTCATTAGCTTCTCGAAACGCTTACAAAGTAACTCATTAGTAGAACCAAAAATAATATCATCGACATAAATTTGAACAAGTAAAGTATGCTCATTATATTTGGCAATAAAAAGAGTTGTATCAATTTTACCACGTTTAAATCCTTTTTCTAGTAAAAATTTAGAAAGAGTCTCATACCATGCCCTTGGAGCTTGCTTAAGTCCATACAAAGCTTTTTGGAGTTTGTAGACATGATTGGGAAATTTGGAGTCTTCAAATCCAGTGGTTGGGCAACATACACGGTCTCTTGCAGTCGCCGTTGAGGAATGCACTCTTTACGTCCATTTGATATAACTTGAAACGCTTGAAAGAGGCGTAGGCTAAGAAGATTCTAATAGCTTCCAATCTTGCAACTGGAGCAAAGGTTTCATCATAATTGATTCCTTCTTCTTGCCTATATCCTTGTGCAACCAACCTTGCTTTATTCCTAGTGATGCTTCCATTCTCGTCCATCTTATTCCTAAAACCCACTTAGTTCCTATTACTCCTTGATCCCGAGGTCTAGGCACCAAAGTCCAGACCTTGCACTTTCAAACTGGTTGAGTTCTTCTTGCATAGCAACGACCCAACTGGAATCTTTGAGTGCTTCATCAATCTTCTTGGGTTCAACTTGAGATAAAAGTGAAGTATGCTCATCATAATTTGATCTCCTTGTTTGAACACCGGAAAACGATCACCAATCACATTTGTGAGGGGGTGACCGCCGACTTCACGAACCTCCGGGGTAAGTCCGGTTGGATCGAGGTTTGTCAAGATCTTCAATTGGAACATCGTTAGATCCTTCAAATAAGTCATGGAATGTAAGTTGACGAAGAGGTTCTATAAGTCGGATAGGGAATTTTCAACTTCTTCTTCCTTGGAGTTGCATCCGGAGTAGGAACTTCAAAGTGCGGTTTGAAAATTGCGGTTTGAGGGAATTTCGCTGAGGGTGCCGGATTTTGCGGTTGAGGTTCAGTGCGGTTTGAGATGGTTCACCCGGTTCATTATGCTCAACAAAATCATCAAGAACATTTGGAGCCAAATGTGGCTCAAGGAGAGAATGCTCATCAAAAGTAACATGGACAGACTCAACTATTTTTAAACTAGTTTTATTGAAAACACGAAAAGCTTTAGAATGTTTAGCATACCCAACAAAAATACCTTCGTCGGCCTTGGCTCCGAATTTACCTCTATTTTCTCTTCCGTTGTAGAGGACAAAGCATTTGCAGCCAAAGATCTTGAAGAATGCAATGTTGGGGGTTCTTCCTCGCCAAAGCTCATAGGGAGTCTTATTATAGGTTTTGTTGATGAGGGAGCGGTTCGAGTGAAGCATGCGGTATTGATTGCTTCACCCAAAATACCGAGGTAGCTTCGCTTCGTATATCATTGTCTTTCCAAATTTCAATCAACGTCCTATTCTTCCTTTCCACAACCCCATTTTGTTGTGGAACACCAGCCGTGGAAAAATTGTGATCAATCCCATGGTCATCACAATACTGAGCAACACCGTTGTTCTTGAATTCTCGTTCCATTATCTCGATCGAACACTAACGATGTCATCTTCTTTTGAGTTTGGAGCCGTCTAAAAAGTGCGGTGAGAATCTCATAACAATCATCTTTAGAAATCATCATCTCAACTCACGTATATCTTGAGTAATCATCCACCACCACTAAGGTATATCTATTTCCTCCAATGCCGGCAAGTGGTTACGGGTCCAAACAAATCAATGTGAAGGCTTGTAAGCATCTTGAAGTTGAAGGAGCGGTCTTGCCGGGTGAAAGACGACGCGGATCGCTTACCAAGCCGGCATGCACCGCATTTCTCTCGGATGGTGGTCAGCCACTTTAGGTAAACCACGAACGAGGTTTTCCCTACCAATCTTTGCAAGATACTTGAAGTTCAAGTGGCTCAACCTCTTGTGCCATAGCCAACTATTTTCGCTCACATTCTTAGCTACAAAACAGAGATTAGTAATACTACATGCAGAATTTAGATCAATAATGTAAATATTACTCTTACGAATCCCTGTGAGTAGAGTGACGCCGGAAATGCTATCTTTGATAAAGCAATTTGATGACGTGAAGTTGCAAAGCATTCCTTTGTCGCAAAATTGAGAAATTGAAAGGAGGTTGTGCTTGAGTCCATCGACAAGAGAAACCTTCTCAATAGTTAGGTTTCCTCTCCTTATAACACCATATCCAATGGTCTTGCCTTTGTTGTTGTCACCAAAGGTTACAGATGGACCACTTGCTTCAACGACATCTTCAAGTAATGATCTATCTCCAAATATATGTCTTGAGCAAACCCACCGTCAAGATACCATTCATTATCCTTGGAGTGACCACCATGAAGCAGAGGACCCGAAATGTAAACATTAAGAACGAGGTCCCCTTTATTCCTTGGGTCCCGAAGTTAGCAACCCTTTACGACCCACACCTGCTTGGACAGAAGGAGGTTTACTCTTCCCGGCATTGGATGTGAACCGCAAAAGGCATTCTGCAGCCTTGTGACCTAAACCATCACACACGTAACATTTATAATAGCTACAAGCTTCATGAGGTTTTACTAACTCCTTACTCTTCTTAGGAGTTGCATGCGGTTTGGGACAAGGAAGCGGTTTGGGAGGTGCGGTTCCACTAACATTCCAGCTGATACAAAGGGAACAAAGCTTTGGTTTGACCACGTATTTTCGGGAACGCTATTCCCGCTTTTGAAGGCAGGAGGAGCGGTCGAAGAAGAAGCGCGGTCGACTCCGGAGTTAGCGTAACCGCCTTTTCCACCGTAAGCGGTTGGAGCAGTGGATTCTACCAATTCCATAAGCCATTTCCTCTTCAGTGCTTCCACGTAATTCTTAGGTTTTAACACGTAATTCTTCCCATATTGCTTTCCTTTAGTGGTAGACATAATTTACTTGTCTTGCTTTACCCTTACCCTTAGCATGCTTCTCCTCGGGAATTTCTTTAGTCAGCTTCGAAATTCCTCATCCTTTTCACTCGAGGATGCACACTTCTCCTCTTCCTCGCATCCAAACCCTAGACCATCCTTAGTTCCAGTGAGGAACTTGGAAGTCCAAGATTTTATCCTTGGTGGATTGAGACTTGAGCCACGAATCAATAATCTTTTGGCGATCATCGATTTGGGGTTACCAAGTCATCATTCCCGAAGTTGAAGTGCAAAGAACCTTAGTTTCAAGGATGCGGTTTTGATCAAGCAAGAGGAGTCATCTCGTTTGATTTGGTCCTTAAGATTAGAAATTTCAGACCTCATCACGCTTTTCTCCGTCTTGCATGCATTAAGTTCATCATGAGCTAAGCTTAAGGCTTTCTTAAGATTTGAGAATTGATGGATCACCATTTCCGCTTCCTTGAACATCTTTTCATGTTCCATGGGAGAAACCTCTTCCACCACCTTTTTCAAAATTTTCTTTGGAATAGCTTTTGAAGGTGGAGCAGCTTTTAGATGAGAAAATGGGACGTGAATACGAACAATTTCCTATCTTAATGCTAGGAGTAAGTTTAATATCATCATCCAATTTATAATTTGGAAGTTTTGCAAAAACCTCCTTTTCCTCCATATCATGCAACTCAAATGATTCGTAATCTGAGTCATCGAAGCGCCGCAACTAAGCGCAGGTTAACCTCTTCGGTTTCACCGTCACTTCCATCCTCGTAACTGCTTTCAATCCAAGTTGCTAATTCCTTGGAATTCTCTTCCTCCTCAAAGAACCATTCCCTTACGATGAGAAAATTTCGAAGGAAAAGTTTTCTTTTTCATATATTCATATTTAGGCCGTGGACACTCAGATGCAAAGTGGCCGTGTTTCCTACAGCTTGTAGCATACCAAGTCACTCTTCTTCTTTGTATCTCAGCCTCTAGAAAATGTTGCAGGAGGTTTGCCTTTTGAAAATGATTTTGTGAAAGGTTTTGAGGATTTTCTAAATTTTTGGAATCTTTTCACAAACATGGCAAAATCATCATCATCCATCTCGATGAGTGATGAGGTTGATATGGAAGGATCAAGTGGTTTGATTGGATGTGGATGGTTTCTCTTCATGTTCCACTACGTACATAGAAAGCGATTTGGTTTTTCCTTCTATCTCTTCAATATGATTTAATTTAAGTTCATAGACTCTAAGATTGGCATACAAGTTACTTAATGACCAAGTACCCAATACTTTGGAGTCTTCTAGAGAGGTAGCCTTATTTACCCATCTAGAACCTAAAGCGTATAGGAAAGTCATATTGATTTCCTTATCGGTTAAAGTTTTACCAAGAGATCTACAAGCATTAACTACCTCAACATAGCGATCGTAGGTTTGACGCAAGGTTTCGCTGGGTTTTCGTTGAAGTTGTTGTAGGATCTTTCAACAAAGGTATAATTTGTTTTCCTTGCACTCTTCATCACCTTCGAGGTAGCTCTCTATGGCATCCCACATCTGCTTTGCGGTTTTGAGGTACATCACTTTCGTAGAGTTGATACGGGGAGGGTTCCGTAAATGATGAACCTCGCCTTGCCGTCCAAGGCAACTATTCTCTTCTCTTCATCCGACCACTCATCTTTTGGCTTTTTGACCTCTGGAGTTTCAAAGATTGGTGGTTGCATCGGTGTTAGCCTTCATTGGAATTAGAGGGCCATTGATCACGCACTCCACCAAAGATTTCATCTATGGTTTCCAAATGAATAAGCATTCGGCACTTCCAGATGTCAAAGTGGTCTTCGTCCAACATTGGAATGTGTGAATAGTTAATGTAGTCATTGTCTTTGAGGTTGCCATATCGAATCGGCACACAAGCCGTTAAGCTTGAAAACAAAGTGGTTTTAAAATGTGTTAGCTCGATACCACTTGTTGGTCCCAAAGGTGGCAACAAGGGTGAAAATACAAATAGAGGGGGGTGAATAGCCGTTTAAAATTTTTCGCCCTCTTTTAAAGATCGAACCTCTTGCTTACAAAATCCTCTTGCAGCTGATAATAGACTGCAAGTGATAGTGTAAAATGCACAAATGGAATAATAGAGTGTAAAGCGGTTTTGAGAGGCGGTTTGTAAAATGCGGTTTTGGTGGTGCGGTTTTGGGAAGTGCAGCTTTACAAACACGTGTGGTTTTGACTTTGTTAACTCCAAACACTATTTCACAATAATGGATGACTAAATCAAGATCAAACAGAGACAAAGATAAATAATTAGCAAGCACAGGAAATATAAATGCGTAAAGTAAGAACACGCTATTTGGAGTGGTTCAATCGATAAACGATCTACGTCCACTACCAAGATGGTTAGTCTTGGATTTCTAAGAGAGATTTTATATTAAGTATTGTGAGATTACAAAGTACAATAAAATCTTTTCTATGAAGAACAAATCCAAAACTATAACTGGTATCTCAAGTGTTTAATCTATGTGATTAGAACAAGTGAGGTGAGTGTGTGAGAACAAGATCAAGGCTCTTTAGATCCGTGAGATGTAGAGCACAATGATTCTTGATTGTGTTAAGGCTTGATTTCTGGGCTAGGGAATATTTCTTGAAGAAAGAAGATGAAGATTCAAAGGGTTGAATAATTTCTCGCGTAGCTTCACTTCTATGAACACAAGACTTTTAAATTCTCAAGCAATCTTCAAATGGTGAAGATTGGGGGTATTTATACCCAAGCATCAAGAAACTAGCCGTTGGATACGCTGTTGTAAGGACAAGATTTGATGCAATCCTATCGGTCCACAAAGAACCACTTTTGTCCTTTGGTACAGCTGCAGATAAAGCCGATCGTGCTCCACCGCAAGCAATGAGGTTAGGACACTGTCACCTTTTCAAGATCCTTGCGCATCTTTTCGACATTGAATCACGTGACAAGATATGGTGGTTGACTATTGATATAGCTGACGTGGATTCCAACGGATAAAAAGTTGTTCACTTCAAGTAGCCAATCATTGGATGCGGTTGGTGAGACGCGGTTAGGAATGTGCGGTTTTGCTACACCAGGGGGTTGCAAGGATGCGGTTGTAGGTGAACTGCAATGATGCGGTTCAACAAGCGGTTTGCACTGAGGTAGTTCATCAGCAGTATTCAAGGAATTATACATGCGGTTGCATGTGCGGTTCTAAGGGGCGGTTTTGAATACTGCTGGAACTGCAACCTTACATCCAATGAGTCTTGTGCCATACTTCAAGCCTAAGATTAACCTATTCTATAAAATGGACTTAGCTAAAAAATTGAAGTCTAAGCTTCATTACATAGGGTCCTAAAGTCCTTAAAATAGACAGGAGGTTATGGTATCAATCAAATCTAATACAAAATAGGAGGGTTAAAACATGCATACCCAACATTAACCAATCTACTCCCCTCTCCCCGAAACATCTCCAAACCTCAATTGGTATACCATCCGGTCCAACGGCTTTCTTCAACCTCATCTTTTTCATTGCCATTTCCACTTCACTCTTTCGAATTCTCCGCATAAAATCTCGATTAACCATACTCGAAGAGATATTTAAATCTCCAACATCCTGCTCTTGACCGCCATTGAACAAGTTATCAAAGTACGAACTCCATCTATCTTTTATCTCTTTATCCCCGACTAAAACTCTTTGGTCTACATCCTTCACACATTTAACCGTCCCAATATCTCGTGTCCTCTTATCCCTCATACGAGCGAGTCTGTAGATGTCCTTTTCTCCTTCTTTTGTATCCAACTTATCATAAAGTTTCGATTCACCTTTGCTCTTGCGTCTCTTCATCGCTTTCTTAGCATCTCTTCTAGCTTCCTTATACTTCTTATAGTTCTCGTCGCTCCTACATTTCCCCAATAATTTGTAGCATTCTCGCTTGCCCTTTATTGCTTGTTTTACTTCCTCGTTCCACCATGATGTGTCCTTACTTGGTGGCCTATTTCCTCTAGATTCTCCAAGGACTTCTTTCGCCACCTCCTTTATGGTATGTACCATCTTAGTCCAAGTCGAATCTATATCCATATCCTCCATATTATCCGCCCAAATACCGGTATCGACCATCTTAGCTACAAATTTCGGTTGATTTTCCCCTTGAAGTCTCCACCACTTGATTCTAGGGTCTACCTGTGATTTTCTCTTCCTCAAAATTCTCTTACTTCGAAAATCAAGTACCACCAGTCTATGTTGAGTTGTTGTGCTCTCACCCTAACAACCTTGCAATCCGTATAACTCTTTCTACAAGTATTTCTTACTAAGAAGAAGTCAATCCGACTCGCATTACCTCCACTCCTATAGGACACCAAGTGAGATTCTCTTCTTGAACCAAGTGTTCATTATACTCAAGTCATATGCCAACGCAAAGTCCAGGATACTATTTCCTGCTTCATTCCTCTCTCCAAAACCAAAACCTCCATGTATGCTCTCAAAGCCATATCGACTAGACCCCACATGTCCGTTCAGATCACCACCAATCACTAATTTCTCACCACTAGGTACTCGTTGCACTACCTCCTCCAAATCTTCCCAGAACACTTGTTTAATAGATGCATCCAACCCTACTTATGGTGCATAGGCGGAAATAATAGTTATAATCTCATCACGTATCACCAGTTTAATGCCCATAATTCGATCACTCTTCCTGTACACTTCCACCACTTCATTAATATACTCCTTATCAATAATGATACCCACTCCATTTCTACCCTTATCCTTTCCTGAGTACCAAAGCTTAAAACCCCAAGGCGATATTTCTTTTGCTTTCTCTCCAACCCACTTAGTTTCTTGTGAACACATTATGTGAATCTTCCTCCTCCTCATAACTTCCACCACCTATGCTGATCTCCCTGTCAATGATCCAATGTTCCAAGTTCCAAAACGCATCCCACTACCCTTACACCTACCATGGACTAGCTTCTTTACCCGCACTCGTCCGCAATGCGGGAACCCTTGCATATTTGACACCACCCCCGTGCGAAGAGATGGCGCGTCGCTTCCGGGCGACGACCTAGCAACCTTTGCATACTTATCACTACACCCAGGTCTTTGAAGTGTAGCGCACCCTTGCATATTTGACACCACCCCCGGGCGAAGAGATGGCGCGTCGCTTCCGGGCGACGACCTAGCAACCTTTGCATACTTATCACTACACCCAGGTCTTTGAAGTGTAGCGCGTCGCTGCTGAGGAAACGCCCCAACGATATTCATAATCCGATTCATGTCATGTTAATGTGACAAAATTTTTACGCTGGCTGTCACATGCCTACCGCAACCCTCGCCCTTTATCCTGACTTGGGACAGGCAAGGATAAATCCTTGGTGGGTTTATTTCCCACATGGACCATGAACCATTAAATCTGATACTGCATTATAATATACTGGATCCAACTTCTCGTCTGGAATTTCTGCGAAAATGATTTCGTCAATTTCTTCAACGCTCCGTGCTTTATAATTACTTGCAAGGAAAAGTAATATATGAGCGTGGGGTAGTCCTCTTTTCTGAAACTCAATTGTGCATATCACTAAAATCAAAATAAAAAACTATTTACATAAATAGAATAATAAGAAATGAACTTCAAATATAGAGAATATATACATGTAATTTTATATACAATGTGAACGTAAAAAATGAATAAATATACACAACATTACGTACCTTATTTAACCTCCCCGAAATTTTTTTTCTTCTTCAAATCTTCAATTAGAGCATCAATTTTAACCTTAAATATCCGACACAAAATATTCGGCCTATCCTCGGGCTTCAAATCTCCGTCGCTAAGAAACCTAGTAATCTCCGGCCTTTTAGGATTACATGTGAGTGTTAAAAATAAGTCTGGATATCCAACCCATCTGCAAATTGCCATTGCATCCTGATAGTTTTGAATCATATATCTTACGCCACCGGTAAAACTCGAAGGCAATACTATTCTTTTTCCCTGTCGAGACGCATCACAATCTCCATGACACAAAGCGTCTTCTAACCCTTTGTACATATCCACACGCAACTTTTTTTGATTAAGCCTTATATAAGTCAAACGAGAAGACTCAATCATCGTGTATGCATCCACAACTAACTGTTGATACAACCTCCTTGAAAACAAAATCGTCCTTGCTTCAAAAGGCCTGCTATGCAACCTGAAGGCAAAATATTCCCTCATACTGACATTCTTCCTACGATTTGATTGGCTATTTACATCAGTTAACGGTATACCCTCTCTATACCCATCTTCACCATAAGGGAATAGTAATGGATACTGCAAACCTAAATATGACGGGTTTAGTTGATTAATACGATGTAGTTCCCCATTCCTTGTTTGAAGTATGATATCCCTTTCATTTCCCGAACTGTCGAAATCACCAACAACTAAAGCGGCCACTTCAGAAACCGTAGGCAAATTATAAACCCGACCATCCCCAGACCTTTTACCAATCAACTTCAACTTCATATCAACCACATTCTCAGAACCTAATTTCTCTTTAGCCATACGAAATGACTGTGCCAAAACATTGTGAGTATCCAACATGTTTTTTAATTGCGAAACAATCTCATCACGTACTTCATCAAAAGCCGCGTCAATCCTAAAAAAATTTAAATGTAAGTTATTAGGGTAACAGGGAACATCTATGGAATAGATAATAATGTAAACAATACTAAAAATACTACGTGAGCGTTCATAATTTTACCGGGGTACAAATAATAAAAGAAATTATTGAAGGAATAATTTTAAAATTAACGTAGAAGAAAAATATTATGTACTTACGAACCTGACAGATGCTTTTCGGTTGGCAATTTCGTTTTCTGTATCGTATACTCCCTCCGTCCCGCTAATATTAGCACACTTTCCTTTTTGGGCGTCCCGCTAATATCCGCACACTCCCAAAAAGGAAACTTTATATTAATAAAATATTCATCCAACCCCACTCATTCTCTCTCCTACATTATTTTAATACTCACAACACCATTATAATTTATTACACCCTCCACTCATTCTCTCTCCACTCATTCTTTTACACTCACAACATTTTATTAAAATATCATATTCCTTAATTCCCGCGCAAACAGTAACTGTGCTGATATTATCGGGACGGAGGGAGTATATACAATTGTGCAAATTTTGGCGTCTCCCCCTCAGTTGGCAATAGGCTTCCAATTAAATGGAAATTTTGTCCATGAAGCTTAAATATAGGTGGTGATCCTCCTTGATTGATACTCCTATCTACCTTTCCACCCATCGACGTAAACAAAAACATATTGTTGTAGGAACGTATATTTTTTCTATATTGCTTACTAACTTCAGTATCATCAAACAACAACCGTTGTAACTCAACAGGAGGATCTTTCAAGAGCGGTATTTTTATTTTTCCTTGACTGCAACATGAATTGTACTTTGGAGCACGAGCATTACACCATCGGCACATTCTTTCTTCGTACCAAAAGGAAGCTCCACAAAATGTGCAATGAAATGTTGCATCACCTATATCCCAATATTCTTTATGAAAAAATAAAGTTTTATATATCAATTTTTACAACTTAACAATATATCTTATGATAATAATACGTGTACAACATACATACGTATTTCATATTGTTAAATAAAAGGAAGTATGTAGTAATTAGAAAACCAAAATATAGGAAAAAGTTTAATGCGAATATGAAGAAATTACGTGTACCGTTTAATGATGAAGATATAGAATTCTTTTGACGTTTAGATATCTTCACACGATGTGGACCATCCATAAACGTAAATGTACCCCCACTTTCACTTGAGACATATGGCTGTGACGATGACTCACCCTTTCTTTTCGTAAGAACATGAGTGCGCTTATAGTTCATTCTTGCTTGAGGGACTAAATGAAATAACATGTACAATGGGTAATGTTCATTTGTTAATGCACATCTATGAATAATAGAAAAAGAAACGTTAAATAGTAAAATGTTTATAAGAAATTTTTGAAATAAAACTTACGATTTGATATATCAGTTAAAGAATGCGACATTAAAGTAGCATTAGGAGTTGTAACATCCAGCTCATCATTTTTTGATCCTTCTACAAAAAATAAGTAAAACAATAACAATATATAAACAAAATACATTTTAGATTATACAAATAATATTAACTTATTGAATCAAACCAAAATTATATAACATAAAGGGACATGTAATTTTTTTGGTAAAAAACCATTCAAAATTAAATTTACTTATATTATAAGAATTTTTTTTTTTCAATCTGGAATACACTTATCCTTCACATAAGGGATAAAAAATTATATATAAATCATTTTGGGGTGGAGGAGTATATGTAATACTAAGTACACATAATACAGAAATGAAATATAAGTACAAATCGGGCCATTAAATCATTTACTTTAAATTACATTTGGGCCACAAAAATACCATGGATGGAAAGAAATATGATCCGACCCATCAGTTTATTAATATCAGAAATAAAGAAATTTTTTTGACCTAACATCCTACCCTAATCAAACCCTAGCGCCGTCCTCCTCTTTTTCTTCAGCACCGCCCACGCTACTCCATTCACAATCTCTAAATCTCTCCAATAACCGATACATCTAGAAAGCATAATCCAACATACTCAACCAAACCTCATAATTCTTACCATTTTCAACTCATCTCAAACCAAATCGAAATGATTATCACTGAGTTGACAAAGTTGAAGGAAAAAACCAGATCTGAAAGTTTTCTACCACCCAAAGACGCACAAACCCTCAATTTTTCCCCCAGTTGATAAATAAACTTTGGTCGGGAAGGAAAACTCTTGATTTATTCCTAGAACAAAGTTGGAATCCAAAAATTCAAACATCTCAGGTATAATTTTCTTCTTAAGTAGACATTATTTTGACTTTATAATACCAATATGTACTGTTCTTACCGATCTCATAATATTATTTGACTTCCTTTCATAAATCTCTTATTCTCTGCGAATTAAATTTAGTAAACCTACTATTTTACAAATATTTGTACTTAATATTAACTTTCTATGTGGAATAGATATTTTAATAAGCAAAGAAATCAAATAAGTTCACTCTTTAAATTATAATGAATTGGGACTTAAAAATGTACAGTTATGAGCATTTCATTGTTTACATGATGTACTTATGTTAGACATATCTTGATCTGTTTCATCATATAGCCAATATCAGCTCAAACTATTTAGAAACAACTTTTGAAGAAAATCTGTACAATTTTCCATATATGCAGTGATTAAATACTCTGACACATACATTTGTTTGAATAATTAGGATACGAAACAAACTTGTGAAGGTCACATATTGTTCTTAGTAACAATATTTTCTGACAGCCACAATTTGCTTCGAATTTAAAATCCCAATTTCATCTAACTTTGTGTACAAAATATAACTCTACGTTCTACTCGCACATTTATTTTCAATACATAATTATAAGGCCACACATTTACTAATGCTATTATTCATTTTTTTTATCAACACTTGCAGGTACCATTCATCATTCATGGAATGATATCGAACTCTCTGAGACTAAAAGAAAGTTAATAAATAAGGTCAGTTACCACCTATCTTCATTTTATTGGACTCCTAAGATTTTTAAAATATAAATCAACATCCACATACATTATATCTATATCTCTACCCATATAAGTCTATAGTAATTAAATTTTATGTTTTCTACAGCCTTTACAAATTAGCAATGTAAACAATTCAGAACATAATGGAAGGATCCACCAGAAGTCAAAACAATAAAAAGACATTGAGGTACATCAACTTGTACTATAACTCAGAACTACAAAAAAAAAAATTCCTCCACATCAAGTAACTCAACTATTATGTGAATTTATTTTTATGATATGAAATAGTTGATCACCATATTAGAGAAATCAAATTAGTCTCTATAAAAACAAATGAAACAATACTGACGGTAAATTTTTATATCCTTTAACAGACTACTACAATTTAAGTAGTTAAACTTCACTTAATCACCATTATTTCAATATCTTAATTCTGTCCCTTTCCATCTCGATATGCAGGTATTCACCCCAATATATTTATGCGAATGTAATGTGAATGTATCCTTTGTATTTCTTCCATAAGTCCATTTTTTTGTTTTCACGAAATGTAAGAAGTAAAAATAGAAATTGAGATTAGAGATAGAGGAATGAAAGTATATAAATCAGGGTGTAAAGTTAGAAGTATGTATTATTTAGATCAAGGACTCAAGGAATTCAGGTTGACAACTACAGACGCCAAACTGCTATTAGCTCCACCTTCATATTCACACGGGTATATCTACATTCTGTATACAATTTTTCTTCATCATTCTGTCCAAAAGGCTTTCCAAAAAAACGTAAAGAGTACTCTTGATAAATCAAATTTTAAAATCTTGTCAAACTGCTTTGAACATAAAAGAATCCGAATATGATTTGGATACCTAGCCAAAGTAAGTGTGACAGAAAATTAAGTATCCTGAATTTTTACAAAGTTCCATATTTTAATACACAGGAAAGTGTTAGAATGAAGATGTAAAGGAAAACAGATTGCCAGCTACAGTGGCCAGAGCACAAAATATTAGACTTGGCTTCTCACACAGGTATATCTTATTTCTAAATATAAATATTATTCATTACTCAGTCCGAGAATAACATTCATTACAGATGCAATAGAGCTCTGAAATTATAATTAAATATGCACAACATCTTTGGTAGCTAGGGAATGAAAAAAAAATATAACATGAACATCAATCTGAAATACATTTTAATTAGATGTCAATCTGTTATCATACATGTTACTTATTTGATTACATATACATGACAGTTACACCTTTTTCCTTTCATATTTTCGTACTTGAAGATACCTACTATATGTGAATGATGTAAATAAATTGAAATAACTAAAATTAAATTTTTCTGTTAAAAATAATCTGCCAATACACATTTTTTACTGTCAATTACAATGTAACAAATTAATGTTATTACTTTTCAACTTTATGTAACGTGTACATATTTCAATAGGGAATTTCTCATATTCGAAAATAAATGGCACAAACTTTACAGTATATTGTAATTTTTAGACATTTCTCTTCTTTCAGAAAATTTCCTTCCCTTTGGTTATATTTGTACATAAGTTTACTTTTGATTACATAAAAATGTACTTCAAATATTATATCTTTATTGGAATATACTTATATCCTTTAATAAGTAGGCTATAATTAACTTATCTCCTCCTTAAACCAGTTATCCCAACCACACATAACTGTTATCGACATAAACCTAGTACGCTATAACCAATCATTGTCCACAAACACACGATTACCTATATTACTTATTATATATGCACTTATGTGTGACATTTTTGTCTAAAGAGATTTCAATCTCCTGAACTTTTACAAATTCTCATATTCTTATACACAGGAAAGTGTGAGAATGAAGATGTGAAGAAAAACATATTGACAACTACGGAGGACAGAGCACAAAACATTCTACTTCACATTTGACACAGGTATATCTTCTTTCTCAATATAAATATTAGTAATTACTCATTCCCAGAATAATGTTGAATACACATGAATTCAAATTTTTTCAAAACACTCTCTCTCGACTTTGGTAATGGAAACTCTGTTACCATATATGTTACTTCTTCAATTACATATAGGTGACTGTATCATCTAGATCCTGTTTCCTTTTATATTTTTGTAGTTTGAGATGCCTACTAATCTGCCCGTAAACATTTTGATTAAATGAAATTACGATGTTATAAACTTTTTTTTAACTTTTCATGTTTATGTAACGCGTACTACCTTGAACATTGAATTTATCATATTTGGAAATGAATGGCACAAAGTTTACAATCTATGTCATTTTGTAGCTTATTTCTTATTTCAGAAAACATCCTTCCCTTTGATTATCTTTTTTCTGCAATTTACCTTTCATGACATTGAAATTTACTGAAAATATTATATCTTTCTTCTGAAATCAACAAATCAAGGAATTCAGGTTGACAACTACAAAGGGCAAACTGGTATTAGCTCCACCTTGATATTCGCACAGGTATATCTACATTCTGCATACAATTTTTCATAATTATTCTGTCCAAAAGGCTTTTCAAAAAACCTTCAACATTACAGTTGATAAATCAAATTTGAGATTCTGTTAAAACTGATTTGAACATAACAAAATCACAATATGATTTGGATACATAGCTAAAGTAAGTGTGAAAGAAATTTAAATATCCAAAGTTCTTACAAATTGTCATATTTATATACAGAGGAAAGTTTTAGAATGAAGATGGAAAGAAGAGCAGATTGACATCTACGGAGACAACAATAAATATTCGACTTGGCTTTTCGAACAGGTAGATCTTATTTCTAAATATAAATATTATTGATTACTCAGTCCCAAAATAACATTCAATACACATGCAATAGAGGTCTGAAATTGGAATGAAATATGCAGCATATTTGTTAGATAGGAAATAAATAACTAAGTACAACATGAACATGAATCTGAAATAGAAATTGCGTAGTCTAACCCATTTTCCCTGCTGCAAATTGATTCTTCTTACTTGCTGAACTTCTACAATTTTCCATCCCACCTACATCAACTTCTCCCTTGTACTTCATATATAGGAAGACTGAGCTTGCTATCCAGAAAAACACATTTTCTGAAAGAATATAGAGGTTTTGGTTAACTTAGGTAAATGAGGAGAAAGGAAGAGATGAAAGAGGTTTTTAAATTAATTCAAATTTTTTCAAAATACACTCTCTCTTTGCTTTGGTAATGGAGACTCTGTCAGCATACATGTCACTTATTGGATTACATATAGCTGACATTATCATCTACACGTTTTTCCTTTCATAATTTGCTAAATCGAGATGCCAACTGCATTTGAATGATGTCAATAAAAAGAAATAACTAACAATAATCTTCTCAGTTTAAAATAATCTGGCCATACACATTACTATTAATTGAAATTACAATGTTACACATTAGTGTTATTACTTTTCAACTTTATTTACCCCTTACAAAGTTGAACAGGGAATTTCTCATATTTGAAAATAAATGGCACAAACTTTCCAGTCCACTGTTATTTTTCCACATTTCTCTTATTTCAGATAAATTCCTTCCCTTTGCTTATATGTTTACATCATTTCACTTTTGATGACATAAAAATGTACTTCAAATAGTAATTCTTTGTTGCAATATATTTATATCCTTTACTAAGTAGGCTATAATGAAATTATATCCTCCTTAAACCAATTATCCCAACCAAACATAACTGTGATTGTCATAAACCTATTAAGCTTTAACCAATCAATGCCCACAAACACACGATGACCTAAATTTTTTTGTAGATATGCAGTTATGTGTAAAATTTATGTGTGAAGACATTTCAATCTCCTTACCTTTTACAAATTCTCATATTTTTACACACGGGAAAGTGTCAGAGAATGAAGATGTGAAGAAAAACAGATTGACATCTCAGAAGGACAAATAACTAAACATTATACTTGCCATTTCACACAGGTATATCTTATTTCTAAATATATATATTATTATTTACTCACTCCCTGAATAACTTTCAATACACATGAATTCAAATTTCTTCAGAATACTCTCTCTCTACTTTGGTAATGGAAACTTTGTTAGAAAAATGGTTACTTCTTGGATTACATATATCTGACAGTATTAGCTATATCCTTTCTCCTTTCATATTTTCATACTTCTAGATGCCTACTGCATTTTAATGATGTCAATAAAAATGAATACCTAAAATACATTTTTCAGTAAGTCATAATCTCCCCATATACATTTTTTTTAATTGAACTTACAATGTAATTTTTTTTTACGTCTCACCTTTTTGTAATGCGTACTACATTGAATAGTTAACTTATAAAATTCAAAAATGAATGGAAAAATATTTACAATCTATGTTATTTTGAAACATATGTCTAATTTCATAAAACATCCTTCCCTTTGGTTATCTTTTGTCATCAGTTTACTTTTCATGAGATTGAAATTTAGGTAAAGTAGTTTATCTTTCTTCTATTATATGTTCATCCTGTAAGAAGTACTCTATAATTAAATCATCTCCTCAAGACACCTGTTACCTCAACCATACAAAATTGTTATTCTCATAAACCTACTAAGCTATACCCAATCATTGTCTACAAACAAAAACTGACCTAAATTATTTATTAGATATGCACTTATATGTAACATTTTTGTCTATACCTTCAGGTTGAACATGAAGTGATATTAGAATAAGATTGAAGTAATGCTATAAATTAACAGAAGAGGCAACTTATATAGCAAATGGAACTACTACTAAATACCAAATACATACCTCCATTACTAAAAGGAGTTAAACACACATTCAACATACTGACTTCTTCCCTTCCCACATGGAACTACTATTAAATACCGAATACATACCTCCATTACTAAAAGGAGTTAAACACACATACAAACATAACGACTTCTTCCCTTCCCACATTTCATACTTTCTTAAGACCTAAAGCCGCTTACATTTGGACTGACAACTAACGACGATAACAACTACACACATTAGAAGAACATAACTTAAAACAGTTAATAGGAATGAAAAGACCAATACCCATTGACTACATGAACAACTTTGTCCTTGCTAATTCATGCTTCCTCCTTCTTGGACACTTTAGATGGCTGTCCAACTTCATCCTTCACACCAAATGCATCCATAAGGCACCTCTTGACACCCATACAAACTTTTGTTGGATTAAAATTTTCTTTCCCAGCTTTCATTGGTGCTCCAAACTCATTCGCAATCCCTTTCCCTTTTACAGTTTCAATATCGTCAATATCCACATTACCAAACCTCTGAAGTATATTGTCATTTGTGGTCATGTTCATAACAGAAAATGACCCTAAATTTACACCAGGAAAGTAGTCAGCAACTTTCACTTTGAACAAAGCACTCATTCCCACAAACCTCCTCAAATCATCAGGTACAACCTGCATTTTTATGAAACAATTTGGATATAATTATTTCAAATGTCATATTCATCTCTATAAAATTCTCTTAACTGCTTTATGTTAACAGCCATTAAATTGTGACAAACCAACCTTGCCATAAGTTGTTGCACGCAACTGTGAAGCTGACTCCCCAATGAATAGCGAGCAAACTTTATCCCATAGAATGAAAGAAGCCATTGCCTTGTTATCAGCCACACGAACCTTCACACAATACCTACGCAAGAAAAAATTAAATATTTCTGACTACAATATAAGTGATCAAATAATTTTAGAAATTAGCAAACCTTAAAGTTCCAATGACGTCAACAATATCACATCGATCACAATAGAATGTGCTACCAGTCTGTGTCATTTTCCTTGGGCACCTTTTACACGAAACATACCACCAATCATCCATGGGCTCTAAGGCCACAATCTTCCCATGAATCCAAAATTCTCCAAACTGTAATAAAGAAATAAATTTAGCATTTCATATAGAAATAGTTTCAGTTATTATTTTTCATACTTTACCTCACTTATTGCAATTAGCTGATCAATTATTCTTATTTGATCTCGAGATGACTCAAGCTCCTCCTCAATGCTCCCAGCAAATGCCAAGGGTATGTTCCCAACATGTAAAACATCTCTTCCCTCCAATGCCATGCTGCTAAAGAAAAATTATAACTTTCATAACCAAACACTTTAGAAACTGGAAACATTTTTTGGAAAAAATAATTAGCACTTCATTTACCTCCTACGGAAATCAGCAATTTCCCTCACATTTTCATTGAAAATGACTTTAGATACATGGAAAGTATTGGTAAGACGAACTTCTCCCTTAAACATCTTCGCTTTACAAAGCTGGATTATCACAACAACACCTTCTGGCCTATCCTCAATGTAGTTGTGCAACATTTCTGCATTCTCCCCCCATAGTGTGCATGGCAACACCTACCCTCTACAAATGTTGAATATTATATATTTGAAGGATATTTTTTTTTAAATTACTCCACTACTTACTGCAAATTCTCGAGACTGATGTCCAACATAGAAGTTTGTTGCCCTTTGACCTCACGTACTTGAAGTGCACTACGACTTGCCAAACGCCCAATCACTTCTGTTTTCCAAAATACAAAGATAGCCAAATGACCGTCACATTATAAATTTTTTTATTAAAACAATAAATTATTTTTTACTTACCAACTAAAACATCTTCATTGCCGTTTTCCTGGCTAGCAAGGTTATCAAACATGCGAAAATCATAGAGACTTCTAGGAAACTGGGGATCGAACACTTCTGTCACAACAGTCCTAGCAATGAAGATCAGCCTATACTGAGCATTAGTTGTTCGCAGCCTCATATCGTTGTTATTAACAACAAAATTCTTCACCGCATAAACGTGTTCCTCTCGGAACAAAGAAGCAAAGCGTGGAATAAACTGCTTTCTTATTGATGCATGAATGCGTGTCCCCTGTCATTGTTATAACGTCTATCAGATTAGCTAAATGAATAGTATTTCTACTTCATTTTAATAAACCTCAATGAAAAATAACAACTGCTAATGAATTTTGCATACAAAAAACTGTTTACCTCAGAGTCATGTAGCACCACCTCCATAGCGTAAACATTAGCACGATCATCACCAACATGCAGTTTATATGAACGCACAACCCTGGCCATTAAACCCCAATCAATGCTATGAGGCTCCAGCTCACGAACCAACCTAAACAATGGAGGCATCTCTCTCAGTTTCAAACTATTGCAATTTTTCAGATGGAACACATACTTCAACAACAATCAATGTCTATTTATAGTGCCATACACAGAAAGGTCTAGGGCAAATGTGCTCAAGATAAATCATTACCGCAACTCATCTTCAGCCAATAGAAAGGCATGCAATTAGAAGGGGTATAGGAAAGGTCATATTTTTTGTAATCCCTAGAAATGCAGATTAGCAAGTATCAAATACTTCTGAGCAAAGATAGACTTGTAAGCTAAGCAAGAAATTTTTTTAAATTTGAAGGTAACCACAACCAATTATTTATTTCAATTTTAAATATACACTCAATATTTGAAATTTAAAACCATTGCTGAGTTAAGCATGTTTAGTTTATAACACAGGAAAAATATTTTTTAACATAATTTCGCCAATTGTCCATGTGAAAATAGAGTAGACACCAAATAATAAAACATGGCATAATTGACAAATATATTTGACACATCTGCCCACCAATTTTTCATCCAATGCATGCAATGGTAAGGGGTATAGGAAAAGTCATACTTTTTAAATTACCTATAACTGCAGAATAACAAAGATCAAGATTTTCTGAGCAAAGACAAATTTTTGATGTAAGCCAAAAAAATAAATTTCAATTTCGAGGTAGCCACAACCAATCATTTTGTTAAATTACGTTTATAACCTCAATATTTCAAATTTGAAAACAATTGCTGAAGTAATCATGTCCAGTTTTTAACACAGTAAATAAAATAGAAAAAGTCACATACTTTCGCCAACTGTCCTTGTTGCAAAAATACAAACACCAACTTTCTGTTCCCCTAACATTTTACTGATATGCCCTCCATATTACCAAGCTTACAATACTGGTAAGAAATAAGAAGGGAGGGCATAATAGATAAATACAAAAATGACACATTTGGCCTATAATCTTCATTACAAATGGACGAAAATAGTCTTGTTAGGTGAATTATTTACCACTTGCTTCCTTTAATAGATATATAGATATTGGATGTCGTTAAGAATGATTATATTTAAAAATATGAACGATTTTGCCGGTTAGTTCAAAAGATGGTTCCCAAAAAAAAATTATATCCCATTTTCATTATCTTATTTATCGTTATAATTAATATTGATTGATTTTATCAAGTTATTATTTTTCCACGTAAACATCATCAGATCAAATCAAATCAAATCAAATCAAATCAAATCAAATCGTCAATATGTTAATATGTTGTATTAAATAATTGTAGTGGTTTAGGCGTTTGTTTTTCTCTTTTAAGCCTTGTTTGCCTCTTATCACTTATTCATTAAGAGGATTAGAGAAATAAGTGTGTTTGTTTTTTTTTTAAAATAAGGCTTGTTAGGCTCTTAATCATTCAGAATTCAGTTTTCAGTTGCTGCCTCTTAATCATTCAGCCATTTTCAAAATTGAAATCAGATTTCAGCACTTATCACTTAAAAAAACAAAAACCCCTTTATACTATTGATGATTTTAAAAAGGAGCAAGCTTTTTAAAACAAGTGTTATAAAATATTGTTTTTTTAAATGAAACATTTAAATGAAACAATTTTTTGTGTAAATTAATGATCACGTCTCTAGGGGGAAGCTCCCCTCATTTAATATAAAAAAACATATTATTAGTGTAAATTTCAAAAGAAAAACCGAAAAATCAAATATCTTAGCGAAATAAGTGAATATATATATGCCCCTATTTATGCAAAGAAAAAATTCACTAAAATTTTTAGCCCCTTTTAGTAAATAAAAATAATTTTATCCTTTTTTTTTTTTTTTTCATTTCGGCTCTGCCACTACCGATAAATCATATACTAACAACAAATGTGTGTGAGGAATTCTACCAATTTTTTAATGTTATTAATTTTATTTTGCTAGTTCGATGATTTTAACCAGCTTGTTTGATTCATTTTATTACTCATCTAACTAAAATGTGTAATTCATTTGCCAAAAACTTATAAAAAATGCGTTTTTTGTTAACTTAACAAAAAATGTGTTTTACCGTCTTCCTAATAACAACACACAGTTACGTAACCTCTCTCTCTCTCTCTATACGCAAAGGGGAAGATCGCGTCTTCTTCGTCTCCGGCAACCCCAATTGCAATCGCCCTCACCGTCTTCTCCTTCTCCGGCAACACCAATCCCCTCTCCGATCCCAGAAACCAACCGGCGACAGACAACACATAACCGACGATGACTTGGAGAAGATGAACTATTTGAGAGCCGTAATCAAAGAAACCTTCCGTTTACACACTCCATTACCATTACAAAGGATTTGATTTTGAATTGATACCGTTCGGATCGGGACGGAGGGGGTGTCCTGGGATTGCGTTTGCAGCGGTGACAATTGGGTCGGCGCTTGCGAATTTATTGCAGAAGTTTGATTGGGGATTTCCGAATGGGGAAAATGGTGAGGATTTGGATATGACTGAAGCACATGTTGTTTTATAACGATTAATCAAGTGCCAGTTGGTGATTAATCAAGTGCCCGTTAGTGTATAATAGAGTGCCCGTTAGTGTATAATCAAGTGCCCGTTGGTGTATAATTGAGTGCCCGTTAGTGTATAATCAAGTGCCCGTTAGTGTATAATCAAGTGCCCGTTGGTGTATAATTGAGTGTCCGTTAGTGTATAATAGAGTGCCAGTAAGTGTGTAACTGAGTGTCAATGTATTTTTGAATGCCAGTTCACGTAATTTTGAATGCCAGTCCATGTTTTTTTGAATGCCAGTTCATGTTTTTTTGAATATCAGCAAAAATAATTATCAGTGTTTTTGAGTGCCAGTATATGCATTTTTGAGTGCCAGTAAATGTGTTTTCAAATGCCAGTCCATGTATTTTTGAATGCCAGTGTAAAAAAGTGCTAGTGCATGTATATTAAGTGACTTTATAAACTAACACTGGCACTTGGTTACACTAACACTTGGCACTTCTGTTACACTAACACGGCACTTCGTTAAACTAACACTGGCACTTGTTTTACACTAACACCAGCACTTTGATACACTAACACTGGCACTTTATTACACTAACACTGACACTTTTTTACACTGGCACTGGCACTTTGTTACACATGCACTGCTTCGTTGAATTGACCCAAACTTCAGCAAATTAAACCCTTTTTCCACACCATTGAAGGACATTCTGTTTATCCAACGAAAAAACGAAGAGCTATGGAATCAAATCACACAGTTATCTCCAATTAATTATGTACCAATCAATAAAGTACCAATCAATTATGTAACGAAGCAGAGTTGACAATGGACATTAATGGCGGAACTAGGGCACGAATTGTAGGTTACTAAATACTCAAACTGAGTGAACGCCGGAGAACGATCGGAGCTTGGGATGGCCAGAGAAGATGATCGGAGCTTGGGATGACACGAATTTGTGTAATTACAAAAATGCCACCGTTTGTTTTGAAAACACGTTTTTCCTTATCTTAAAAAAAATTAGTTTTTTATAAGACCAACTCAATTCATTTTGTTATTTTGTTATTAGAGGTTAAGAATAATGCATTTGTTTTATTTCAATATTCAGGTGTATATTTTTTTATTTTTTTTATAATAAATGTCTAATTCAATTTGTCAATATTTATATAGAATATACTTTGCAGGTAACATAAATAAAATTGTATAATAATAGTTTTACTTACCTAAATAAAAAGTGATATTTACTAATCAGTTCCCTGGTCTAAGGGAGGTCCATGCAATTATTCAATTTTTTAAGGGGTTCCACGACAATTTTGATAAACGTATCCTCATCCGATTGTATTTGGGTTTTAGGTTTAGGGCATACATTCACACCGCCGGCCAGTCTCATAGCTACACTACTCCATTATCTGTAATCTCTCCGGTCCTCGCACAGTTAATTGCCGATCTTCGTACTTTCTAACCGACGCACCATCAAGTCAGGTATTTCAGTCGTTGATTAATCTGAGTTCTTTCTATTACTCTATCAGGGATTGGTGATCTCTGTAGATTAAATTTGCTAGTTTTTTAAGTTGATTTTCTAGGTGATTTCATCAATGTAGATCGAAATTTGTATCTTTTTGTGAATAATTGATGTATTGTTTCATGAAAATGACGCTGGTGGTTGTTGATTGAGATTTAATCCAGATTTATAGTATCTTTTTCTTCTGTATGCATCAACCAAATAATGAAGTTATGATTTTTTATTTTTTATTTTTTATTTTTTATTTTATGTACTGTTTTTGCCCTCCAGGAGAATAATGTTTCAGAAATTTGTTTGTTGTTGCGTTATTAACCAGGAAATTAATATTGTCGAAATTGATGGAATTTATTGAGATACCTGTAAAGATTAGTGGTTGGGTGGCTTTAGAATTATGATCCACATTGTACTTAAAATGACATTTGTTGTAGATGTCTGGAAAGGGGGTGGGTTGAATATCCATGATGGATTTTACCTGCTCCTCAGAATTATTAGGTGAAATTTTTATGTGGCTTAACTTACTTTTTGGGGAACTGTAGAACATGCAGCATATAGTAATGTAAGGTATATTTCATCCCCTATCATATTAATACATAGAGTATACGCTAAATTGACATGGAATGTTTTTTTTAATTGTTATTTTATTTTGAGGATGGAAGCTTGATATGAACCATGGAAGTTTTACAATGTTGTCTTACATGTGTAAGTGTAACTGTCAATTTTGATTTTTTAATAGAAATGGTAATTAATCTGCATATGTTTTCACACTAGTAGTGCATGCTATCAGACTTATATTGTGCATTGTATGAAATTATTCTACAATCTAGATTTACTAAGTAAAATACTAAATAAAATATAGTGCAAAAAGGAAAAAAAATCAATTGTGGATGTGACCTTTTTACTTTAGCATTGAAATATGTTATCTTCTGCGGTTGCACTGCAAGCTGATTTTGTTATTGCTGGAAAGTCCCTGTCATAGTACTCGTCGTAGATGTTCCCTGCCTGCATACAGTGGGCTCTTAATTGAGAGGCTATAATGAAAGCAGCCATGTATGTTTCTTTTTAAGTAGATAAATATGCATTTTATTTGGGCATTATAGTGGTCTGCATTCCATCCCTAATAGACTTTTGCGATTGAAGTATACTGGTTTTGAAGATTATGGTACCAGCCGGAGACGTGGACTAAATTTTGCATAACGCTAAAGTTGATATAAAAATTGCATGAGATCTATAATGCATAAAGATGCATGTTTTGAATGTTTAGTCAAATATCTCCAAACACGTTAAAGTATAGAGCTAGATTATAAAGACAATATGGTTGTGTCATGATGGCCATTCTGTCAAAATACTTAGATTTATATTGTTCATTTTCCTCAAGCTGACCATCTTTCCTTTTCCTTTTACATGGTGCAGCCCTTAACTGTTCTACAGAATGACCTCAAAGTTTTGGAATCAGGTTTGTGTGACACTTGATCCCACATTTTACCATCAATAAAAATGTTATAACCTGGTTTTCCTATTGAGTGGATGATCCCCTCCTGGTAAACTAGTAATGTACCTTCTAGTAAAAGTGGGAATTGCAACCGCACAACAAGTATAGAAGGTTCAAGCACTTATTAATGTACCAAGATGGGTCATCCTCACAATTAGCAAATTACAGGAATTTTTGTCGCATTTTTTTTAGTAATATAGCTATGTACTATTTCTAGGGACATATTGTTATTGTCTTGTTCATTGCTTTCTAATTTAGCGGAAGCTGTTTTGGTTGTAGGGTGACAGCGAAACTGAAGAAGAGGAGAGTGATTATGATCAGGATGACGATAATGAGGTAGTGGTTGAGAAAAACACCAAGGAGCCTTTGGGTAGTAGATACCTTCAGGGCAATGATAGTGACAGTGACAATGAGGACGGTCGCAGGCGTGTTATTAAGTCTCAGAAGGATAAGCGATTTGAGGAGTTGTCCACTACTATTGATCAGATGAAGAACGCAATGAAGATAAATGACTGGGTTAGTTTGCAGGAGAGCTTTGACAAGATCAACAGGCAGCTTGAGAAGGTCATGAGGGTTACAGAATCAGACAAGGCCCCAAAAATGTACATTAGAGCCCTTGTGATGTTGGAGGACTTTTTGAATCAGGCTATGGCCAATAAGGAGGCGAAGAAGAAGATGAGTAGCAGTAATGCTAAGGCATTGAATTCCATGAAACAGAAATTGAAGAAAAACAACAAGCTATACGAGGAGTCGATTAATAGTTGCAGAGAAAATCCTAAACTATTTGAGGATGAAGTGGTTGCAGAGGAGACAGATGATGAGGATGAGGATGAAGATGATACTGATGGGGATGACAATTTAGAGGACGACGATCAGTTGAAACCTGATGCAGATTCGGAAGACGAGGACGATGACGACGATGAAGCTGGGGATAATGAACCTGGTTGGGAGAAAAAAATGAGCAAGAAAGATAAGCTTATGGACAAGCAATTTAAGGATCCTAGTCAGGTCACGTGGGATACAGTCAACAAAAAGTTCAAAGAGATTGTCGCTGCCCGTGGTAGAAAGGGGACAGGGAGGCTTGAGTTGGTTGAGCAGCTTACCTTCTTGACCAAGGTTGCTAAAACCCCTGCGCAGACGCTTGAGATACTGTTTAGTGTTGTCTCTGCACAGTTTGATGTTAATCCAGGTCTCAGTGGGCACATGCCGATTAATATTTGGGAGAAGTGTGTGCGGAACATGCTTGTTGTACTCGACATCCTTGCACAATTCCCAAATATTGTGGTTGATGACTCCGTGGAGCCAGATGAGAATGAGACACAAAAAGGAATAGACTTCACGGGCACTATTCGTATTTGGGGAAACCTTGCAGCATTTCTTGAAAAGATCGATGTTGAGTTTTTTAAGAGCCTGCAGTGCATTGATCCTCACACCCGTGAATATGTGGAGAGGCTTCGAGATGAGCCCTTGTTTTTCGTTCTTGCTCAAAATGTCCAGCACTATCTGGAACGTGTTGGAGATCACAAAGCTGCTGCAAAGGTAGCATTAAGGCTTGTTGAACTTGTCTATTACAAACCACAGGAGGTATATGGTGCGATGAGAAACTTGTCTGAGCAACTCGAAGGAGAGGATTATGACACAGAGCGGGGCACTGAACCAAAGTTGATCAAGGAAGCTCGGGGCCCTCCTGCTTTTGTTACCATTCCTGAAATTGTGCCCCGAAAACCTTCATTCCCTGAGAGTAGCAGGGATTTGATGGACATGCTAGTTTCTCTCATATACAAGTCTGGGGATGAGCGAACAAAGGCCCGTGCTATGCTTTGTGACATATACCACCATGCCATCCTGGATGAATTTTCAACATCCCGTGATTTGTTGCTAATGAGCCATTTACAGGATAGTATTCAGCATATGGACATCTCAACCCAGATACTCTTTAACAGGGCCATGGCTCAACTTGGCCTTTGTGCCTTTAGGGCGGGACTTATCACTGAAGGTCATGGCTGCCTTTCTGAGTTATATTCGGGTGGCAGGGTGAAGGAGTTGCTTGCCCAGGGTGTCTCTCAGAGCCGCTATCATGAGAAGACCCCAGAACAGGTACATACTTTACATCTTTTTGTTTTGAAATGCTTTGTTTGCTTGGAGAGTATAATCAATTCAAGGACCCATCTATGATTGTTAACAAGTATATTGAACTCTTATGATTGTAGACTGTTTAAAGAAAAGTAAATTGTAATTAAGTTATATTATTGTGTTAAATCCTTGAAATTTGTTTATTACTTTGTCAAGTTTAATCAGTATTCATTCAGATTTTAACACAGAGCAACCCTACAAACTGATGTTACTGTGCTAAAAGTTAGAGATTTTCTGAATAAATATGTTACATTTGAAGTTTGGGTATTTATTCAAATTTTAACACAGACCAGCCCTATATCACTGAGTTACTGTGCTGGATAAATCTGGTACATTTGAAGTTTGGATTGGGAGAAGATCAGGTTTCATATGATGCAATTCCAATTCGTACCTTTCCTCCTGGTGTTTACCAAAGTTCTTATATGCCAGTTTCAGAATAAATATTTCTTGCTTAGAAGTTAGAATACATCAGCATTAGATAATGCATTTTAAAATTTTTTTTTTATAAGAGCAGTGGAATGATGGTTTTCAACCGTTTATGCTTAAAAGAGTTTTTGTTCAGCTCGAATTTACTTTGATACATAAAAGATAAAAGAAGCTTTTTTAAACATGGAATCGTGATGATTCTCTTGTATGAAGCTTGTAAATGTGAAATAAATGGATGAGTGGCATACCTTTCCTAATTCCTATCATGTTTTTTTTTTTTTTTTTTTTAATTTTTTAGCTGACTGATTATCAGATCCAGAAGCACATGCAGAGTTGTGGTCTATGTTTTAATTCTTTTACAAGAAGAATTGTGGTATTGTTTTATTTATTTACAAGCCCAATGGTCTGGCGTAAATGATGATTGATTTGTGCAGGAACGTTTGGAAAGAAGAAGGCAGATGCCATATCACATGCACATAAATCTCGAACTTCTAGAGGCAGTTCATTTGATATGTGCCATGCTGCTGGAGGTTCCAAACATGGCAGCAAACAGCCATGATGCAAAGCGCAAGGTTATTAGTAAAACTCTTCGACGGTTGCTAGAGGTGAGTGATAGGCAAACATTCACAGGACCACCTGAAAATGTGCGGGACCATGTTATGGCAGCAACACGTGCCCTTAACAAAGGCGATTTTCAAAAATCATTTGATGTTATCAAATCCCTGGACGTCTGGCGATTATTTCGCAACCGCGATAATGTCCTCGAAATGCTCAAAGATAAGATCAAGGAAGAAGCTTTAAGAACCTATCTTTTCTCCTACGCGTCCTCGTACGAGTCTCTAAGCCTTGACCAGCTGTCAAAGATGTTTGACCTTTCAGATGCCCAGACTCATTGCATTGTCAGCAAGATGATGGTCAATGAGGAGCTTCATGCAAGTTGGGATCAGCCTACCAAGTGCATAATCTTCCGTGAGGTTGAGCACACTAGATTGCAAGCTCTGGCATTCCAGCTTACGGAGAAGCTATCTGTTCTAGCAGAAAGTAACGAAAGAGCATTTGAGGCAAGGATAGGTGGGACCGGTTTGGAGTCTCTACCCACCAGGCGAAGGGAGGGTCAGGATTATGCTGCTGTAGCTGGTGGTGGTGGGGGAGGTGGAGGTGGTAATAAGTGGCAGGACAACCAGGGTGGGAGGCAAGGTAGTAGTGGTGGACGGTCAGGATATGGTGGAGGGAAACCGTGGGGTCCAGGCCAGGGAGGAGGTGGTGGATATAACCGGGACCGTTCAGGTCAATCAAGAGGTGGGTATTCTTCTGGTTATCAGAGTACGAGGTATCAAGACACTGCATATGGAGGAGCAGGGAAGAATTATCAAGGCGGCTCTTCAGCTAGGGATGGTTCAACCAGAATGGTCAGTCTCAACAGGGGTGTTCGTGCTTAGTAACATCCGTTCAAATTATCTGCATTTTAAGTTAAAAGGCTCACATTTATTGGGTATTTCTTTTGTATTGAGATTTTGATCGCACTCGTAAACCTAGAATTACTTGTTTTGTTTTCTCTGTTATTTGCGGTGCAATAATACTTAAAAGAATACACCCATGACTTTTAAGTTTCTTAAGATTATGGTACTGCATTCTGAGTTAATTTTTCTATCTTTTAGTGTGTGCAAGCACTTGTTGTTTGACTTGTTAGGTTCTATGGAGTTTTACTTCGGGTGTTCGCAGTAGTTGCTTGCTGTTTATGGATTTATTTGCGAGATAATGTCTGATGAATTTGCTGTCAGGGGACAAGTTAACTTAGTTTATAAAAGTGAATCATCTCGTCTGATTGGTATATTTTCATTTTTCATTGTCTCGTGAGTTCTGGCGCGATAAAATGTCTTTTCATAATGGAGAGGAAGCTGTAAGAAATTGCCATATTTCTTGTTTATGCAGTTGTTATGTCAGCTAGCCTATGGTAAATGATCTATTCCTCTTATTACAACTGCTTCTTGCACTGAAAGGAATAATGTTTTGACTTTTGAACTCGAAAAACTTCTAACAAATCACTTTTTGAACGGAGGAGTGCGAAAATCATAGACAAGCCTGGAGGAAAGCGCACACAAACAACATAAACTGCCTGTAAAAAAGGCAAAACAAAATGCCAGAGGACCAGACCTCCTGGATGATTCAAAATCAAGTAGTAGTTTGTAGATAAAAGAACAAAAAAAAAATCATACATTTTAATTCTAGCTTCATATATCTATGGTGTCAGGAGTATGACACTGACGAGTTTGATAGTCCCAGAATATACTCCGTCTCAGTTCCATCAAGTTGAAGACTCCATCATCCTACTCTCTTGATGGCCGACAATGTGCACTAATCTGTATAAAATGGTGGCTGCATTTCTCTCTTTTAAAAAGAATCACGTATGCTTCTCCTTATGGGTGATTCCACACACGAGCAATGCTAGGGGCACAAAAAGATCTCACAGAATCTTGGTCACAAACATAGTTGTCAACAATTGATTGGATGTCGAATTAATGATTAGTGGGTCCTACAAACACAACATCCAATCACTTATTGACAAATTATTTGTGAGCAAGGTTTTGTATTTTTTTGTGACTTTAGCATTACTCTTCCACACACTTATATCCGTCTTCTCGGTGTCCCAAAGAGTAAAAAAAGTGCAGTCAAACAGTTTTAAGGAATGAGTGAGTCTGCACAAGCTTCTTTCTAGTTGGGAGTTTCCTTGTAAACTTGCCTTTTATTGAATGATTCCATGGACTTTGCATACCCTTCCCTGGACATTTCTTCGTTAACGTTTATCTCAGCATCTCCATCAACCTTTGACAAGGCTTTGACCTCAAGAGGCCCAAGCTTTGACTCAAGACCCTTGATCCTAATTGTCAAACTTCTCACGTCCTTAGCTTCTGCTAACTGTCCAGGAGATGAAACCTGTCACAAAACAGAAACTCAGATGTCACTTGGCAATTTAGAGGCTGGATAAGTACATCTTCAGCTCAACCAGACATAATCTTTTTACTCGTCCAAACCCAAATACGAGAATATCAATGGGAGGCTGTATGCATGATTTCACACATATAAGACCAACTTTATGCATTCGGCATCTTTTGGAGCATACATATATGTTTCCTTGTCTCGTGTCCTGCCAATGGCTGGACCCAAGACGTTTTTTAAGTGGGAGCACAGATAACACTATAAATCTTCAAAATGTGAACTGTGAAAAAAAAAGTGCTTGGTTTAGGACTCGGATCCACAACACCACAAGGTTAAAAGCCTATCACCTTACCCACGAAACTAGACACACTATGGAGTATTGATTAAGTGGGTGCACTTGCACCCATATATTTAGCAGTAGGTCCGCCACTGTGTTCTGCTAATGCAAATGTCATAAAAATGTATACTATATACGCACAAACTCCCTTACGACGTACCTTCTGCAGTTGCTCTATCCTTGATCTCAAATCTTCTACAGATGCTCCTTTGTGAACTGTTTGGAGAACCTGAAGCATATGTGGATGAAGATTCTCCAAATTGTGTTCTTCAACAGAACACCGAGGTACAGTAGCTTGGCAACCCACATGATAAAACGAACAATTAACAATCTTCATTGGACAACTGGTTATACAATGTCTGTCCATATCACGCCTCATAACTGTACTTGAACACTTCTGCTCGCACGGTAGCATCTTAAAAGGGCAGAATGAATCATGGTCGTTCATATTTGCTGCAATAAATCTAGCATTACACCCCATGCTAGGACAGACAATAGTTCTAAAGCTGCATTTTGGAGTATGCTCAGCAAGATTTTCCGCGGAGTCAAATTTCCTATCACAATGAAAAACATTCTTGAAATCAACATTTCTAAGAAGCATTTGAGCAAATTCTTCCCTCTTCCCAACCAGCCAAAAACCGTTTGTATCCATTTCTTGTACGAAATCATCGATCTTGTCTTCCCTCGTTTCACTCATAAGCCATCCTGAAACCCTACTGAACATATTCCTCTTAGAACTTGAAAAATCATCCACAAGATCAGAAATTATATCGTAAGGATGTTGGGATACATCCACTACTGGAGCGTTTTCTGAGAGTGTGAATTCCGTCACAAAATTTTCGCTTCTTTGTGTTAAGTAGTCTATCATTTCTTTCCTTATATCAACAGCTACTGAAGCGGGCGTCTTAAAGATAGCACCAGTTGTGTTATCAACACATGCTGCAGCTAGTCCCGGTAGGAGAGACTGAGCCATTTTATGAACTATATCCATATCATAGAGATCGCAGTGGTAAGAAGGGCCTGCCTCTTTAGCTTCTCCAAGCTTTTCGGGATTGAGTTCCCCATAAGCTGAGGGAGGATCCATGCTTGCAGATTCCTATAAAAAAATTAAATACTAATGTCAATATTTGTTATACTAATTATGTTTCCACTTCAAGGTTCTATCAATTAAAACATCAAACTAGCAAAGTAGTTTTATTCCTCGTAGTGCACACAAGAACAAGAGTTCAGTCGTGAAATCTTCTAACGACTAAAATAAAGATTACTGAAAATAGCAGTAAACTGCAATGTAAACAAACAAAATTCCAGATATGGCTAGACGAGTATTTGTTCTGTACCATTTTGTTTGTATCCATTGTTCCCCAACGACCATGAATTATTAGGCCCTCATTGTGCATCATGATGATATAATGGATAATGCGAAGCCGTCGGATCACAGAGTTATACTAACAAATGGGCATCCATAAATTTCGGATGAGGGTACAACCACAATAAATAATTTAGCAGAAATTTAGAGATGATATTGATTCTACAGACTGGGTCTTTTAACAAACACTTGGAAGACCAACAAATTTAATTTAATTGCATTAATGAAAACCCCAATTCAAAATATTGGCGATTCAGAAAGAATCCTAAGTAAGTTTCCACAATATTGTTGACCAACACATCAATTCAAATTACAAGATGGGATTATAATTTCTTCTCGGATGGGAGAAATATAGTAAATGATCTAGCAAAATGAATAAATAAATTCTATCATCGATCTTCAAAACAAGCAAATGGAGGTTGAATTGTATGAGATTAGATCAATTAAATGAGATCTGTTTAAAGGGTGTGCGGATACCTGAAAATTTGGGCAAGATTTCATCTGAATTCTGTTAAGCCATTGGAGCTGAAGCCGCCAAATTTGGTGAGATCTGAGATCTTCTCCATTATTGATCTGAGTTTGGAATGGAGCTTTATATAACTGTTCCAACTGTCTCTGCCAAAATTGTCCCTTCTTCTAGTTTGACTTTACTACAAACAAGGCTTATTGACAACTATACTCTCTGTCTCTGCCAAAATTGTCCCTTATTTTTTTATTTTTATTAAAAAAAAAAAAAAAGGCAAAATGGGAAATGGACAACTCAGTGAGGGCAAAATGGAAAAAAAAGTTTTGACACTATTCATTGTACTGTTCATGGCTGAGGTGGACAGTTGCCATTTATACTATAGATTTATTTTAATTAAAAGCAGATCTGGCATGCATCTTCTAAATAGTTGGGATTAATTTTTATTTTTTTGATTTATTTATTTAAACTTGAAAATTGAGGGAGTGTGAACTAAATTTACCTTTCAGACCAAATCACCTTTTGACCTTTCAAATCTACCCAAAGAAACTGGTACTCACCCTAGCAGGTAGCTTAGTGGTAAACAATTACGAGAGACGGTAATATAGGTTTTGTATTCGAGTGGTGTTTCGGGGGATCTACATCGAAACAAAGGGGCAATTGCCCTCCTTCAATTTAAATTAGGGAGGGGCTATTGTCACTATACATTTTGCTTTTTCACTACAAAATTTTGAAACTTGACAAAATTATCATTTCTTATTTTTGTAAATAGATATAATCCTCCTTTTATTTTATAAGGAATTAATGAAGCATTCCATAACGGATTATATATTTATAATAAAGGTGAATTTTAATCACCACACAAAAAATGGTCAAGATTTAATCTCAAAAAAGACAAACAGTGTCTGAGATTAAATCTAAATAATCTAATACTATTGAACAATTACTTGATCTCTCCTCCCAAAGACTGGCTTCTCGATTTTCTGCTCTGCCGTCTTTGCTCACTATCCTGTCCCCTTCCTCTCTGGTACTTACGGTCGTTACTTTGCCTGTCTCCCAATTAACCAATTCCACCGAAATTAATCAATTTCCTCTTATTAATTCAAGTTTCATTGTTTTCATGAGGTTTCGAGTTGAGTCTGTGTGTAGACATCGCAGAAACAATTACACATGTGAAAGGCATTGACCATAAACTCACCTAAGTCTATTGCTGATCAATATCCAAATAATCATTTTCAATATCTTTCAAGCGTTCAATTCAAACATATAGTTTCCTTTATATTATGTGTAAGTATCTCTAAATTAGGTCATCCATGAGGTTTTTATGTGTATGTTTCTCAACTATTCGTACCAATTTCCAGTTTTTGAATGGTAATTTATATTTCTCCTGGTGCACCACATGTGTTTGTCTTAATGTGTGAAACAGAGGCAAACGCGTTTGTCAAAAAATAATTGAAGTTGGAGATGGGAGCCTTGATTAAAAATTTGGCTTTCATCTTCTTCTTCTATGTTCTTCATAGTATCAGTTTCGAAGCCATTTGCGCTAAGCAACTATTTAATACAATAAATAATTAACTTTTAATAATGAATTATTTTTTAATTTTCTTTCCAGCTTAATTTTAGCTTATTTTATACCATATTTTTACCTTTTTTATAATAAATATTAAATTATATTTGATCCATATTTTTTTTATTAAAAAAAGACATGAAAATAGTGACATTAAAAATAATTATCAATGTTGTGAGCTTGACAAAATATTATTTAAAATTAATCTACTTCTAAAAAGTATTTTTATTTTTACCAATTATTTCTATATTTGAAGTACATTGTGAATGAGTAAGCATTATATAAAATAAAATATTTTTCTTAGACTAGACAAAATAAAGTTTTAAAGAATATTACACCAATTTTTTTTTATTAAAAATTTAAATATTATACTAAAATTGTGTTTGATAAATCTAAAATCTAACATTTTAAACTAGATTTTTATTAGTAAAACTAATAGTTTTACCTCGTTTCCAATTTATGACTTAAAACAGTAAAGTTGTGAGATTGAAAATTTAAATTGGTGGTTTGACAATTTTTAGCCATAAAAAATATTCATTTATAAGTTTACAAATAAAGTTTAATAGTTAATGTATATTTTTCTAATTTGAAATTTCATACTTTATTCACCAGCTTTTATAATATTCATTGCAACCATTAAGGAAAAAAATCAAGGTAAAAATAGTATTAAATTGAAGTAATATTTTTATGCAGTTTATTGTATATAAAATCAACTTGGTTAAAGATGAATAATTCTTTTTTTTTTTACAATAATTTATTATCAATTTTATATTTTTGTTTATTGAAAATTAATATGCTTTTATATTTCTTGACATGATTGAAAATAATTATATAGAGGATAAAAAGGAATTTTTTCTCAAATAATACATTTTTAAAATTTTATTTACCAAAGTGACTTACTGTTCAAACTTTTTCCAAAATGTCCCATTTTTTGAAAACTCGCTACACCGTGTAGCGAGTTTATAATTTTTCAATTAAAATCGCTACACGGTGTAGCGATTTTAAATTTGCTAAATTTTATTTAATATTTATGCTTAAAAAAAAAAAAAAATCAAATTTGAAATCGCTACAGGATGTAGCGATTTCAAATTATCACATTACACGTGCCCAACAAAGAAAGTACACCACCACCATACCACTCTAGTATACTAATAATAATAATAATAATAATTACTTCCTCCGACTCTAAATTACAAAATGATAATATAAAAATTATATATTAATAAAGAAAACTAAATAGAAATATTATTTTTTTCATCTCAAATAAATATTTTAAAAAATGTACTTCTATAAAAAAATATTTTTCATTTCAAAAATAAATATTTCTTTCGACTCAAAATGAATAACCAAAAAATAATACTACATTTTTTGTCCAAATAAATGTGCATTACTTCCTTCGTCTCAATGAATATTTTATAAAATAATACTCTTCATTTGCCTAAAAAATTAATATCATATTTTGAGACGAAGACACTAACATTACAAACATTCATTTTAGAGGCGAATGAAGTAGTATTAATTTTTAAAATATTCATTGAGATGAAGGAAGTAATGCTCATTTTTTTGGGATAAAAAATGTAGTATTATTTTTTGGTTATTCATTTTGAGTCGAAAGTAATATTTATTTTTGAAATGAAAAATTTTTAATATCATATTTTGAGACGAAGACACTAACATTACAAACATTAATTTTAGAGGCAAATGAAGTAGTATTATTTTATAAAATATTCATTGAGACGAAGGAAGTAATGCTCATTTATTTGGACAAAAGAATTTATTTTTTGGTTATTCATTTTGAGTCGAAAGAAATATTTATTTTTGAAATGAAAAATATTTTTTTATAGAAGTACATTTTTTAAAATATTTATTTGAGATGAAAAAAATAATATTTCTAATTAATTTTCTTTATTAATATACTCCCTCCGTCCCATAAGTCTTAAGAAAAAGTGAAATGACACGGGAATTAAGAAATATTATTATAGTATTAGGAGAGAGAATGAGTGGAAGAAGTGTTGTGAGTGTGAAAAATTAAATAGGAGAGAGAATGAGTGGAGGGAATAGTAAATTATAATGGTGTTGTGAGTATTAAAATAATGTAAGAGAGAGAATGAGTGGAGAGAATAGTGATTTAAGGTTTCTATTTTGGGAATTCTTAAGACTTATGGGACGCCCAAAATGGAAAGTTTTCTTAAAACTTATGGGACGGAGGGAGTATAATTTTTATATTATCATTTTGTAATTTAGAGTCGAAGGAAGTAATTATTATTATTATTATTAGTATACTAGAGTGGTACGTGGTGGTAGTGGACTTTGTTTGTTGGTCACGTGTAATGTGATAATTTGAAATCGCTACATCATGTAGCGATTTCAAATTTGGTTTTTTTTTTTTTTTCCTATTTAAGCATAAATATTAAATAAAATTTAGCAAATTTAAAATCGCTACACCGTGTAGCGATTTTAATTGAAAAATTATAAACTCGCTACACGGTGTAGCTAGTTTTCAAAAAATGGGACATTTTGAAAAAAAATTTGAACAGTAAGTCACTTTGATAAATAAAATTTTAAAAATGTATTATTTGAGAAAAAATTCGGATAAAAAGTGTAAAACAATCTTACCATTTTAAGGATAATACCATAAATAAGAGGAAGTGATTGAAGGACAATTGAGTCAAAAGATTAAATTGTATTAATGAATGTAGTGGATAAGGAAAATATGTAGCGGAAATAGCCACTCCCTTTAAATTATTGTATTTTACTAGTGCAAATCTTTTAGAAATTTAGGGATAATATTGCAATTTATTAAAACTTGTCCCCCTTTGTACGAAGAAAAAAATACATTTTTTCCTCCTTTCAATAATAAAATTAATTTGCCCCCTTCAAAAAAAAATCATGGATCCGACATTGGAGCGGTGGGAGGAGCAACTTGGTGATAAGTGATATAATTTCTGCTGGACATTCCCTTTGGAGCTAATTATCAAATGATAACTGAGATTATACCAGAATTTACATGTCTCTGGATCTTGGGGGTGGGTTAATGAACCCTAGGGCTATGAAAGGGCAAGCATCACATGAGTTATAAAAAAGAAAAAAAGAAAAAAAAGAAACTCCCTTTATTTTTCTTGATTGATTTATGACATATTCTAATTGATTATCTCAATAAAGTTTTAGAAGCACTAATAAAAGTAATATTCATTTAAAATTTTATGAAAATAATTAAATAATAATATTTTTTTTTGTCAAAATTCAATTAAATTTGACTAAAAATACTATAGTGATAGGAAATATTTTTATCTTATGAAACCAAACTACCTTATGATTCATGAATATATAGTTACTTTAAAAAAAAATTAAATTAAAACCATTTTGTTGCAAGCTCATTGCTTCCATTCTGACACAAAAGATCAAATTTTGGCATGCTCATATTTAGTATAGACTGTTGACGGCAACTCGCTTTGCAATACCAATGTTCGCTGCCTATGAATAAGATACAATGAATTGGAGTTTCATTGCCCTGTTGACTAATATATGAAGCGAAAACTCAATGAAACATAAAAGTTTCTGTTGACCATGAAAATTAAATTGGGGCAAATTTTTTGTGACGGACGAAGTATAATACATCTAGCTATAGAGGTAACCTTTATGCGCTAACAATGATATTCTCTTATGTTCTTTGTTAGAACCCATTTGTCACACGACAACTTGGAGAAAATAATTGATTCTATATATAAGATTGGATAACCTTACCCCTTAACTAGATATTTTAAGGGGATGATATCCAATTCTAATATGGTGTTGGAGCAGATAACATTGTCAAAGATGAGCATGAACAAACTCGGGGTCGTAGATGGGACACTAACATTACCCGAGGCAGGGACCTAATATGATCACAAGAAAATAAACTTGGGCCTGTCAATTATCATGAGGTCCAACCAGTAAAGAATTGGGCCAAGGGCCAAGAGATAGGCCCAAGATATAATACAAAGGAAACATGGCGAAAAAGTGAGTAAACAGGCTAGAAACAGAAATCCAGCGAGAAGCTCACTAAGGCCCACATCTTTATAATATTGACACAACGCCAAGATAGGAGCCCCGACATGGGACAAAGGGATAACAAGTGCGAGAGAGATTAACATTTATTTAATGATGTCACCGGAAGGCGACATCACGATCGATAGCAATTATCCAAAAACAACCAAAAGACGTTATTCACGTGTACATTTGGGCCCACAAAATCAGTTACACTTGATGTACAATCTCTCAGAAAAGGGTGGCGTTTTCACTAACTTTGAGTGCTCATACACACCCAATAGAAAGATGACACGTGGTCAAGGGCACATGCAAGACACATGACAAGTAGAAGTATATAAACAACACCAAAAACCTGAAAATGTAAGTTTCAATTCCTTCTAAACACCATTATTTGCAGTTTCCATTGTACTCTTTTTTTTTCAAACATAAACAAGTAATTATCCTCACGCCGGAGGGGCTTTAGCCGGAGACGCCCCCGGCCTAGTTCACATTTGTCTTGTGTGTAGGATCCAACGGAGAATGCAGCTGGAGTATGACCATTAAACAACAAAATATGGGCTTGAGCAACCATTTCGTTTGGCAGCTATCAGGACCCTAGAAAGAAAATATTGGGGACCATGCAATTCCATGTTTGTATCATGAATTTCAGAAATAGATGCACTCGAGAAAAATGAGACGTGGGGAGTCTCGGACCTCCCACCAGGAAAGAAACCCGTAGAATGTAAATGGGTTTATAAGATTAAATATCACGCGGAAGAGACAGTGGAACGATACAAGGCGCGTTTGGTTGTGAAAGGTTTCACACAAGTGGAGGGCATCGATTTTCATGAAACTTTTGCACCGGTAGCAAAACTAGTCGGCGTTTGAGTTTTTCTAGCTGTTGCCACAACCAAGAATTGGTTTCTACATCAAATGGATGTAAACAACGCCTTTCTCCATGGAGATTAATTAGATGAGGAAGTTTACATGAAACTTCCATCAGGATTTCATCCGTCAGCAAAAGGCAAGGTGTGCAAGCTATGTAAGTCTATCTATGGCCTACGATCGACAAGCCTCACGAAATTGGTTCGAAAAACTCTCAGGAGCACTACAAGAATATGGATTTGAGCGGTCTTATGCCGATTATTCATTTTTCACCTATCGTAGAGGAGAAATATTTCTTGGGGTGCTAGTCTATGTTGATGACTTAATGCTTGCTGGAAATAATTAAGAGTCATGTGTCAAGTTTAAGCAATATTTGAATCATTGTTTTCACATCAAGAAGTAAAGAGGGTAGATCACTTTGCCAAAGAAAATATGCATTACTGCATTAGAGATCATTGTTGAATGTGGTCTTCGCGAATCAAGACCAGTTGAATTCCCCATTGAGCAAGGCCACAAATTGGCTTTAGCCACAAAAGAGGAGCTTAAAGATCCATCAATATGCCGGCGATTGGTTGGACGTCTTGTTTATCTAACAATTACACGCCCTGACATTGCATATGCAGTACACATACTGTCACAATTCTCCCAAAAGTCGCGGAAAGAGCACATGAAAGCTGCTACATGCAATCAGATAGTGACCTTCAAATATGAGCATATTGAAACTGGGCAAGCTGCCCAATAACAAGAAGATCATTAACAGGGTACTTCATCTTTTTTGGCAGCAGTCCGATATCCTGCAAAACAATGAAGCAAAGTGTGGTCTCAAGGTCATCTGCCGAAGCGGAATATCGATCAATGGTCACGACTACAAGTGAGCTTGTATGGTTGAAGACATTTCTTTCAAGCCTAGGAGTAGTTCATAGTGAGCCCATGGCTTTGTGCGACAAACAAGCGGCACTTCACGTAGCAGCAAATCCAATGTTTCACGAAAGAACGAAACCCATTGAAATCGACTGCCATTTCGTCTGCGATCACCTGCAAGCTAGGGATATAACAACAAGCCATGTAGCATCAAAGTACCAATTAGCAGACATTTTTACAAAGGCTTTAGGGCGAAAACAATTCCATTTCCTCCTTAACAAGTTGGGCGTTCGAGATCTTCACGAGCCAACTTGAGGCGGAGTATTAAGGAAAGTCAAATCTCCAGAATTCTTCAATCCGTGAAATCAACATCGAGATTTTCACGTGCCAACTTGAGGGGGAGCATTAAGAAAAGTCAAATCTCTAGAATTCTTCAATCCGTGAAATCAACATCAATTCGTGATGCTATTTTGCTGATTACAATACCAAGAATTAATCTTTCCTTCTTGTATTTGTAATGCATATGGTAGGGTAGAATATTCTAGAAAATTTCACTTTTGTGTATATTGTACTGTATCATTGGGTTGAGGGTGTCCATAATATATACAGTATGTTCTTCTTCAATATAATTCTTATTTTTTCCAAATGTTATCAGAGTAGACCCAAGTTGATGATAAAGTTGTTTATTCATGTTGGGTTTGAGCCGATGGTTATGCCGGTGTATTAATGGTCACATGTAGACAGGGGCGGAGCCAGGAATCGGCCGAGGGGGGGGCAAGATTACACGGGGGTTCGGGGGCAGCGTCCCCGAAAAAAAATTTTCGGGTCGGACAAGTGAAAAATGGGTCGGATCCATGAAATACAATGTATTTTAGTTAACAAAAATGATAAAAGTAAATAATTCAAAAAACGATTGAAATAATGTTGAATACTGCAAACAATTTATTAAAATATATTACTCGTACAAAAAAGAAAATCAAATTTGCTAATTAAACTTGGGATAATAGGAAGAAAGACCAAAAACAAAAAAAATGGGAAAAGCCTAACTAATTAATTAAGATTGAAAAAATGTGAGGAAATTAGGAGAAAGAGAAAAACAAAACTGTTAAGAGAAAGAATAGCAAAGATGGAAGACAAATAAAATTAATTGAAAATGTAGGTAGCAGGGTTCGAACATGGACCAGCGCTTTAACTTCACCCCTTCTACCGAACCACACCACTCACTGGTGTTAATCTTGAAGTTAATTATATATATACATATATAAAAAAATATGGGAGGGGCAAAAAAAAAAATTTCCACTGCATTTCCGCCGCTGGGGGGGGGGCGAGTGCCCCCTCCTGCCCCCCCCTGGCTCCGCCCCTGCATGTAGAGCCAATGGTCATGTCGACTTATACGTGAGGGGGCGTGTTATAACCCATTTGTTCCACATCAACTTGGAAAAAATAATTGATCCTACATATATAAGGTTTGGATGAGACCTAATTCTAATATTCTTCGAGGTTTCAATAAGCAACTGAGATTGGAGAATAAAGATTTACATCAATCACCATCTTAATTCATTGCATTTCCATCAGATGGATTTCTTAGCCATGTCAAATGGATGTAGCCAAAAATTCACTATTTTTGGTTTGGAAATACGATGGAATAAAGCAAAATGACTCACTAAACTATCTGCGGTTCTTTCTCAATTCATGCAATTTTCAACGCAATTTTCATTCGAAAACAGTCCCTTTGTGTTTTAATACAGGGGCAAGACTGCGTACATCCGACCCCCCTTATCCCACTATAGGTGGAAGTATTTGCGGCATTGATATTGTTGTTGTTGTTGGCAAATGGATATATCTTTCTAGACCATCTCAGGCATCTTTGGTTGTTGACCAGTTGTTGACCTTAAGTCAACATTAGTCAAAATCTGATTGGAATCTCTAGTGTTCTCTTACCCAACTTGTCCATGTTCAAAACAAGTGGAAACATAAATCTCCAAGTTTGATAGATCAATGCATGTTCAAGAGGCCGTTAAGACCTTTTCTACTCGAAGTTGCTTGAAAAAAATTCTTCAATAAGCTATTATCAAGCCACTCATCCAAAATCCGATAGGGGGCCAGTGCATGGATAGATAGTAGTTCGATGCACGCCAATCTCAGCCTTTCTTTATGATCTTGACGATCCACATTTAGGGGGTTTCATAAAAAGTTATTTTAGACATTCAGCTCATCTCGTTCATCTCGTTCCTCCATTCACCTCACATGCGATCTCAGCTCAAGGTGCAACCCGACTAGTCAGACTGCACTGCCTCAAATCCTCCAAAGCCCTTCTGTAACTAAGAATATCAGTCACCGAGCAACACCCAGTCATCTGCTCGAGAATTTTCTCAACTTCAAAAACTTTTCCTCGCGCACACATTGCTTTGACTAAAATAGAAAAACTCTCGAGGTGGATTACATATCCCTTACCAATCATTTCTTGACAAGTCAGCATTGCCAGTTCCACATTCCTATCTTCACAATATCCTTCAACTAGTAAACTATACAAGGTAGCATCAAAGCCATGACCATCTTTAACCATGTCTTTTACAAGCCCTTCAACTGCGCGCATCCTTCCTCCAACCTTTACTAGGCCATATATCACCGTATTGTATGATAAGAAATTTGGCTTGCAACCCATTCGCGGCATCTGCTTTAAAAGAAGAACAACTCTGTCAAGCTCATTTAGATCTAAAAGACTTCTAAACACTGCATTAAAACTCGCAACACTTGGATTTAGTCCCTTTTCTTTCATTTGGCTTAAAAGACTAATTGCTTCATTTGGTTTCCTCAACTTGCAATATTCATTCACTAAAACACTATACATTTTCACATCAGCTTTCATTCCAAGAGTAACAATCTCTTTAAAATGTTCAAAAGCTTCTTGAGATCTCCCAGCAATGCAAAACCCCTTTAACAAACTCGTATGCGTAGCAACATTTTCTTTCACCCCTTTCAATCGCATCCGTGTCATCATCATCTTAGCTTCATCAATTTCCCCCCACAGACACAACCCATTAATCAAAGCATTGTAAGTCAACTCATTCGGCTCACAGTTTTTACGGACCATCTCCCTAAAACACTCCTTTGCATTATGCAACTCTCCTTTCTTACAATACCCATCAATTAAGGTTGTATAAGTCACAGTATCCGGCAATGAATCCTTATTCTCCATCATCACACAAATTATTCTCCTTGCATCATTTATTAAACCTTTCTTGCACAACCCACTAATCAAAGTATTATAAGTAACAATATTAGGCCTGCAAGTCATTTCGTCGAACATCTTCAGTGCATCCTCAACAAAACCCATTTTACAATACCCTCGGATCATAGCAGTATAAGTCGAAACATCTGGCTTAACCACACCCTCCTTTCCGATCAAATCAAAAAATTTCTTAGCCATATTCACTTGATTTTCTCTCACTAAAACCCCCAAAATCGCATTATACGAAAACAAACACTTTCCAGACTCTCTAATCCTCACGCGATGAAACAAATGAAGCGCCCATTTAACATGTCCACGATCTCCATGAGCCTTAATAAACTTACCCACCATGAAATCCGACATATTTCCGGATCTTTCAAGCAAATCGGCGGCGAGAGAAAACAAATTGCGAGTAATAAGACGATCAGTAATGGCAATGTAGACGAAATGGGAATGTGTATAGTTGTTGGGATTTGGGTTTGGATTAGAAGCCCAGTTGAAGAAGAAGAGTGCATGGTAAGGGTTTGATTGGTTCTTGATCACTTGGGTTACCAAATGTGGATTTAGGTGTGGGGAGAATTGATTGAGAGGAGATGAATCTGGGTTGGGGAATTTGGGGTGTTGTGGATTTAGGGTTTGGAGGACAGCAGTAATGGAGGAAATGAGAGGGAATGATCGGGAGACAATAGCTGAGAGTGGGGCATTTGCAATTGCCTTCGCCATTGCTGATTAAGTTTTGGGTCCAACAATGTAAAATACAACCTCTTAATATCTTGATCAGACTCAAATTGCACTGGTCACATTTATCAATCTAATTCAATGTTTTAGATTAATTTATGTGCGTTTTTGATAGCATCAAACACTAAATATTTATTGCCGAATTCGATGCTTAGTAATTAGAAACTGCCTTGATGCTGAATCATTAAACTTTTTTGGTTACCAAGTTTTTTTTATTACGTGTAATAAAATCAAAACAACAAATATTGAATATGAGTCTGATGCAACATTTTTTTTTAGATCAAACGCTTCATTCTACTATCCGGATTTGACCATCTCAGGTCGTTCATTTTTTGTGTGGTCCAGATTTGACCATATCCGGATTTGACCATCTCAGATCGGTTTCAACAATTTGTGGGTCTCATCGAACTCGACACATCTCGTCCGTCGAGCATGAAAGTAGGTCGAGGTGACACGATTACGGTTGTTGAGTGAAGCAAGAAGCGCTGCATCAAGAACCCCTTTAGCTGTTCGAAATCCATAAGTATTCTTGAACGGGGAAGGTAGTAGTACTTTTCAATTTCTTATTTGCATTCACTTTCTATAGTTTTGCCAACATTCACCATAAATACGTAGGGGCCAACTGCCAAGGTTGTCAAATGTTGTATGGAGTAGTAGGCTCTGACCGAATAAGTATGGTTTTCTTTTTTGCTGGATCAGACAAAGGTAATCAGCACCAACTAGCAGTCCAAAACAAACACGCTGAATCTTCAAATTGCTGATCGAGCCAGCCCTCCATTCAGAGCTCATTAAGAGCAAACAAACACCCCCTATATCAAAATCATTCTCATTTTGATACTCCCTCAGTCCCAAAATGTTTGTTCCATTTGATTTTTTTGTTGAACTTTGACCACAAATATATGACAATTTAATTATGTTCATGAAATTCTAAAACTTCCTATTGATTCACCATTAATAATATTATCAACAACTTTTAGAATTTCATGAACATGATTAATCTCTCATAAATTTGTGATCAAAGTTCAACAAAAAAGTCAAATAGGACAAACATTTTGGGACGGAGGGAGTATAATTTAGTCGGATTGCATCAACGAATGAGATGATGCAACTTTATCGCGAAATATTATGATAAGATCTAGTTGAATTGAATCAATAAATGAAATGACACAGTTATCTGTGAAATGCGCCATTTATGCATCAGAAACTTGAAAGTGTCCTTTTTCTGATGTAATTCACGAAAAATTATACATATACAACTTCATTTATTCTCCCTCTAACTACATTACGTCGTTGATAATGCTTATTAAGTTCTTGAAATGATTAGCAGACTATATACTTTAAATGTTACAATAGCGGCGTCGATGGATGTAATTTAGGAGGCCTAAGGGTAGCTGCGCCGATTGCTTGTGGGGAGTTTAACGGAGTTTGCGTAGGCCACGACATGACGTGTAGCTGAATGCTGTCCATATGCTCCATTGCTGAAACGAGCGTTTCTTTTATATCTGAATGATCACAACAATGTATTAGTCCGTCAGAACTGACTGTTGTAGGCATGAGGCTTTTCCCTTCTAATCGCGAAATCACGACTAAATTGTTTGTTTCATTAGCTTTCTCGTGTAAGTATCCGAGACCAGCACGGTCCGCTGCAGTTCCTTTAGTCACCGCGTAAATACAGATGAATCCCTGTTCATAAGAAAAAAAGTTGGTTAAGCCAAGATTTCTTGGGCTCTGTTTGGCAGTTCAGTTTAAAGTTACTGACATAGAAGTGGAAAGACAATGGGTTGCCAAACGGATTCGGGGCAGGGTCTGTGCAGTTGAACTGTACATAAATCCAATGAGTTGCATCTTATAATAACATTAGCTAAATGTTATAGTAGTAGAGGGTTACATTTTATTTGAACTAGTCGAACTGTATAGGCCCCATTGCGAGTGGCAATATAGTTTAAGGGTATCGGTAGGCTTTACCTCTTCAGTTCTTCTGATGTCCATTCCAAATCTGACTTCTCGTGGCTCCGGTGTCAGTTCAAGTGAAACTTCTGTTATTCCCGGTAGAAACCATAGTCGTATACCTTGAACAATCTTGACCGTCGTAGTGTAACTTTGTTGCCTGCCTCGAGTTATCTCCTTGCCATTAACATTAGCACTTTCCTACAGAAAACAAAAAAAAAAAAAGAAGGAAACTTCGATAACACAACCCGGGAAAAGAATAAAACTTCATTAACTTCGTTAACTTTCTTGACATCTTACTGAGGTTATAATTTGTTCCGTTTGGATATTAATGAATACAAGAGGAACACCCGAAGAAACAGCTGCAGAAAACCAGGCCATGGTTCTAACTGTAGTCGCCTCAATATCACGCTCTCTTCCCATTGGCATGAAAAGAACAGAACTAACGACAGTAGAACGATGATCTGGCAAGAACGTCCCGACCTTCGTTTTCCAGTCATATTTGATCCCCTTCTGGTTAAATCCCCTCGACTCCACATTAACCACCCTCCTGCTCATTTCTGCAGAAAAAGAAAAAGAAAAAAAGAAACGGTTTAACGAACTTTGACCTGTTGATTTTCATCAGGAAGGAAAAGGTTAAAACGCGGATGGGCGATGGTTCACGGGTAGATTTCGAGTCAGTAGTTGACCCTGTAACTTCATTACCTTGCAATTCAGTACACTGATCAAAAGTGAGGTCTGCTAAAACTGCAACATGCTTATCATTTGAAGCTGCTCTAACCGTATACTTTCTCTGCTGCAATTTGGAACTCCGTTCACACACAATAACTACGTGTAATTTCATCATGCTATTTCCCCGCCTAACCATCAACCAAATATCATCCGCTTTTCTGCTAATCTTACCCAACTGTGTACTGAAATCCGATTTTCCTTTGGCTGGTATAAACAGTTTATCTTCATTATCATCATTGATGCCCTCTGTAACGCCTTCTATGATGTCTCCGGGCAATGGCATGGTTTCGTCCCATTCTTCTTCCGCCTCTTGTTTGACTTGTTTCACGCAAACTAAGGTTTGAGAACTTCCCATGTTCTTGTTTTTTGAAAATACAAGAATAATGGAAGTTGTACCAAGTTATGTGGTAGCAAAAGAAGATGTAAACGGATGTTTCGAAGAATTGTTTTTAGTTCTTGCCGAAGTGGTGATACTGAGGAGGCGGCGACTTATTCTATGTCAGTGGTGACATTGATATATAGATAAGTTGGCCAGCTTAGTTTCTTGTTAATGCTGCCAAGTATACTATGACTTAATTTGTTGTCATGCTAAATACTTGGGAATATGAAAAACAAGGAAAAATCAAGAAGCAAATTAAGTGGGAATTTAGATCTTCTTGGCCATGATCACTTGCTGTTTCACTGCATGAATGTGGGTTTATGATTTGGAAATAGACGACTTTCTTGATGTGTTGCCATGGTTGGGGTAAGATTTAGCACATCCCCAATATTTTGACTGGAGTCAAACGAAGCTCTCATACTCGAGATATAAGAAAAAGAGGAACGTCGCCAAATCATTGTGACCAAATTGGCCGCTGCTGCAACATTTTCAAATTTCCTAAACGACAATCAATCTAACTGTAAACAAATCATACAAGAATTTAATCACTCGATAATAATGAACGAATGGACTAGATTCGAGAAAATTAATATCCAAATTAATCGTAGCTATGCAGAGTTAGTAGAGTAATGACACAATGCATGTGCCAAATACTCCTTCCGAGCCATACTAATAGTTGTATTTTCGTTCATTCAAGGTACTAATATTTTACTATCATTTTGAGATAGTCTCGTATAATAATTTTATTTATTTGAAAATATAAATAATAAATAGTGTTTCGAATATTTATATTTATATCTTGGTATTCCTTTTAGTATAACAAAAAATAAATAATAATCCCAGTGGTGAACTGAAATAGAAAGAATCTTACCAGTGATGAAATCATGAAATGAAAGGGGAATCAATCGCTTTCTTTTCTTCCACCATTGTTTCTTCTTCATCATCGTCTTCTCGCAATTTCGCCGCCCTCCGCCTCCCTGTTTCTCGCGTCATATCAAACCCGGTGCCGTTCCTCCTCCACCGTCGACCTTCACTCATTCCAATACCTAACAATCGCAGCCTCTACAATCCCCTCCGTACAAAAACCTCCACAGCTGCCTCGGTAACCATGGCCGCCTCTTTCAGTCCCGAGAAAGCTAGGGTTCCTCCAGCAATCCAATTTCCCTCCCCTCCCGTCTCCAAGGTCTCTCTCCAAATGTGGTGTGTGTGCGTGCGTTTTCGTTTGATACTTACCCGAATTGAGATTTTATGTAAATGAATTTATTTTGTTTTTAAAATTGATGAGTTTGTTGCAGTTTGAGATTGGACTGTGTCAGTTGTCGGTGACGGCCGATAAGGAGAAGAACATTTTGCATGCTCGTAATGTAATCGGGGAGGCTGTTGAAAAGGGTGCTAAGCTTATTCTTCTCCCTGTAATGCTTTTTTCCTCTTAATTTTAGGTCTCAAAATATTACTTGCATTAGTTTTACCCTGTTCATTGTGCAGGGCAGAATAATGCGTAAGCAACCATTTTAGACTGCACTGAATTACATAACAAGATATGGAAAAACAGCATCTGTATCCTTTATAATTTGATTCAATGCTCATCGTTTGCTAGTCTTTGTATGTGTTGCTGTTGAAGTCATATCTTTACACACTCGGTCTTAAGAGTGTAAAAAGGATGAGATTTGTATTGTGTGTTAGGAGGCCTGAGAGCTAGTAGACGACTTTACTTTGTTAGTGCTCTGTGAACTTATTGTTGTGGCTGTATGAATCTATTTTTGCGGTTATTTTCTTCTTAGTGCTATAACTTTTGGGAATCAGGATGCGGGAAAAACCTGGGATGCTTATTTTATTTTCAGTACATCATTGCAAGCTTACATATGTGAAGCCAATGTAATTGGAACAGCTTCGAAAAGGCTTTTCTTTCTTTTAGGAATGAGATTATGGATATTTGACTTCAATTCAGGGAAAATTTTGTCTACCAACATGCTTTAGGCTCATGCTGTCAGCCCTATAATTGTATGGTTCCTTGGATACCGCAAATGTGTATCTTAGTTATGTCTATCAAAGAAGAATTCTAAAATGCAGTAGTTTTTGGACTCAACTTAAGAACTGAGCATACTGTGCCAAGTTCTTCAAATTCTTGAAAACAAAAGGGTTATTTGTTATGCACCTCCTCTACATATCAATCAGTATTTACCAAAAAGCCTACTTTTTCTATACCCTTCCATCCTGGAATGATGGTCCCACTTTTTTAGTAGTTAAATTGATTGATCTGAGACGAAAGATTTAGGAAAAAAATATGTATCCTAATGTAATTCTGAATTTTTTTTATTGGATCTTTTTTAATAATGCATCACTAGCAAGTTTTAGATTTTCATTGGTGGGATAATTAACTTTTCCTAAATCTTTCGTTATAGTTCAATCAAATTAACCACAAAAAAGTGAGACTGTCATTTCGGGACCGAGGGAGTTTTTTCTTCCATTAGCTTATCTATTAAAATAAAGATTTTCCGGATCTGTTGATATTGTTGTCAGAGATATGTGTCGCAGAGTATAACTTTGCGCCTTCACATTTCAGGAAATATGGAACAGTCCATATTCGAATGATAGCTTCCCAGTGTATGCGGAGGACATTGATGCTGGTGGTGATGCATCCCCATCAACAGCGATGCTATCTGAAGTTGCTTGCCTTCTAAAGGTGACAATAGTTGGTGGATCTATACCTGAAAGATCCGGGGATAAGTTGTACAATACCTGCTGTGTATTTGGAACTGATGGGAAGCTGCTAGCTAAACATAGAAAGGTACTGCATTTTGCTTGTGTGATGTGAACATATAACTGTCCATCGTATAAGATAAGAGTATAATATCATGTCTTAAAGATGTATTCACATTTATTTTAGTACTCTGACCATATTTTATGAGGTGCTGCCGGTCAACGTCATTTTTAGGTCTTTGATGAGAAATTAATAAGAACTGGGTAATGCCTCCATATCATGCGGCTTCTAGTAATATGAGAAAATTATTGAGATTCACTTAAGCATGGAGGTTGTAGTATCATTCATATTCATATTGTGATGTTCAGCATACAAAATCTAAGGACAAACACATCTGACAATATCACAGATACACCTTTTTGACATCAATATTCCTGGGAAAATTACATTTGAGGAATCAAAGACTCTTACAGCTGGGGCAACTCCTACCATAGTGGATACAGGTTTGCTCTAATAACTGGTAATGAAAAATACTCTAAGTGTTTACGTCGACATCCTTTTGTATCCTTTGTCTGTTTCTACAGTTTATGCTGCTCTACATTCTGATCTTGATTGGTCTCCCTAGCGATTGCATTAAATGCTTTTGATTAATATTATGCTTTCCGTGTTAGTAAGTCGAGCCTGTACTAGCATATCGAGAAGAAATGTACATATCTTACACAAAGATTTCTCAGTTAGTGTCTCTCTGTCTCCGTCCAATGTTTGTTTCTCTTTACATAAGAATCTTGCTTGGTATCTCTTTTTGGGCAGCTGGTGATATTGCCTACTGCATCCTAGTACAATGCATATTAGTTAAGGTACATGTCTTCTCATGCATAGCTAACTAGAGTCTTGAAATTGCTCAATAATTAAGATGATGTGGGTTTTCATCTTTTGATTTTTGAGATTGCGCCAGTGATTTACAAGTACAGTAGTTTTGGAGCTTATAGCATTAGGGTGCTTGGATGCGCTAGAAAGTTCACAATTGAGTTTGAACATAGTTTTTTCGTATTTATGGTGGTATTTTTGCTGAAGAGTAAAAAGTGAATTCTCCAGGATAGAAAAAGTAGTAATGTATTGGCTTAAGGCAGGACAAGAACTGTGGGAACAGAAGTGTAAACATGAAGCAGTTCTGAAGTCTCTATGGACAGAAGAGAGCAGCAGATTAATAAATCAAGTTGCTAATTATCTGGGTGATCCTCCCAGGACTAGACAGGAAAATTTTTCAACTAGACGCATAAATCTCTAGTACTTCCTCCTTCGCAATATAAGTGTCCTCTTCTTCATTTAGATTTTTTTTTTCATTTTAATACAGAAAAGGAACTTTATTAGAAGAAAGCATATACATCAGATGGGAAAAGAGTCCATCAAAAGCAAAAAGAAGAAACCCATCGAGAAAGTGCTTAGATGTTCGTTGTTTGCAAGGCTCTTTACTTTGGTAGAACAGAACTAGTACCTTTTATTTTTCACCCCTTACGGAGAACTAAAGCTGTTGAAGTAAAAGTCGAAGAGTTAAGTACTTCCTTAAAGCCCATTCTTAGTCAAAAGGGGACATTTATTTGGGGACTGAAGGAGTACATACTTTTTCATTGTTAGAAACTCCATTTCCTCACCATGGGCGTAATGATATTGATTGGGTTTGCAATGTTGAATTGTCAAATCAAGACTCCCTTCATTATCAATGTCAGATAGGAAGCTGCTGTCTACTTTTGCTAATAGCAATTTAGAATTGGTTAACAGTTCTCATGATGCTTAAACTTCTCAGCTATTCTACTTTAGGACTCTTGCTTTTATTTATGCAGAGGTTGGACGTATAGGTATAGGTATCTGCCATGACATTAAGTTCCAGGAATTGGCAATCATTTATGCAGCTAGAGGTTTGTTATTAATTCTTCTTCTTATATCTTATGGCATGTTCATGGAGTATGGTATCTATGCTTTTGATTTATTTCTGGGTGTTTCTACTTGCCATGGATTACTGTGATAAACAAGGACCTTATTTCAGAAATTGTTTAAACTAGAATATATTAACTTCATTAAATAGGGGAAAGGGAAGATGAGATTCTAGAGGTTTGAGATGACTAATTTAAAAAGTGAAAGATCTTTAAATTTAGGGCTTCCGACCCTAGGCCCCCTCAGTTAGACAAAAAACCCATAAATACCCATGGAATGGTCAAATTCCATACAAACCCAGCTCCTACCATTCCGCTCCTATACCTAAGGTATAAGATTAGAATTACTCTTATAACTTAGGCATAAGAGTAAAGAAAATTTTCACAATTTTTTACATTTTCTTAAAAAATCATTAACAATCTCATATTTTATTAATCAGTCCGCTTCTATACCAAAGGTATAAGACTATAATTACTCTTTACTCTTATACCTTAGGTATAAGAGATATTTTTTTTTAAAACAATTTTTCACATTTTCTTAAAAATAATAAAAAAGTCACATATTTTATTAACTAGTCCGCTCCTATGCCTAAGGTATAAGACTAGAAAAAAAATGAAAAAAATAATAAAAAAATCATGAGACAAAGAAAGCATTTTAGTGCGTGTGTGTGTGTTGATTGAGATGTGAATGAGAGGAGAGAGAGGAGGGAGGGGTTTTATATGTTAGAGAGGTTAAGAAGAGAAAATCACAAGCCTTGTATTTGTTTATAGTGTGCCATGTCCAGTTAGTTCACACATCTCGTAAGCAGACAACCGAGCAACAAGGAAGACATTCTACGTTCTGATTATTTCTTCACAGGCTGCAATCATTGCAAGGCCAAGTTTTGGGAATGTTGGAACGAAAGCAAGGAGAGGGATGTGGCCTTCATTTGTATTTTTCCTCAGCTTTCATTCAATCAAACTCGATGAAGAACCAAACATTCCTGATACACATAATTACATATTTCCATTTAGTGGTGGCACAAAAAAAAGGTGGGGTGTTGGGTTTATAAGGAATTTTGATTTGAGCCTCGGGTGTATGTGGGCTTTATTAAATTATGTCGGTTTACATAGGTTTTTGTTTGGGCTGAGGGGGCCTCAAGGAATTAAACCTTAAATTTAGTCTTCAAAGGTGTCATTTGTCACTTTCCAAATATTTGATCTTTTAGTCTCTTTAGTAATATCTGACTTCACGATGTTGAGTTTAAATACGGTACTTTATTTTATTTTTGGCAATGTATGTAGCCAGTGACGAAGCCACACATATGTGAAGGGGGTTATCTGACCCCCTTTTATTTTGAGAAATGACAATTTACTACCTTCAACTTTAGAAAAATAATTTTTAACTATTAACAAGAATAATTTTATCATTTTTGACCCACTCCGCTTAGGAAAAAATGCACTATATAGAATAATTTGACCCTCATTTGAGCAAGACTTATATACTAACATGAACTATCTAATTTTGAAATAATCTTGACTCCTTTTAGCTAAATCCTGGCTTTGTCTCTGTTAATCTAGCTTATGATTTTCTTACACTAATTTACATCCCGTTTGAATAGCTTATATAGGTAGCAATAGAATTTTGTCATATCTTGGTGCAGTGGTTTCCCCTTTCCTAAACGTTTGTCATCCACCATCAAATTCTTCTATCAATTTTTGATAATTAACTAGAAATTGTACTTGTTTAAGGTTACTTATATTTAATTATTGCTGCTGTTGTTGGAAATTATAATTTAAAAATTTATAAAATTCTTAATTGATGTTATTCCATTAATCAATGACCCTTGGATTTCATGTCTTTTAACCTGCGACTGAACATGGGTGCTATCAGGTGCTCACTTGATTTGCTATCCTGGGGCATTCAACATGACCACTGGACCATTGCATTGGGAGTTATCGCAGAGGGCAAGGTATTTGTAACTCATGTAATTTATAAACATTACGAGATTCACTGTTTCTACATAATTCAAGGTCATTATCCCTCCTATTAATATGTTAGCTAGTTTGCTTATTGCTGATTTGCTTGCTCTGTTTCCATATCCATACATAGGCTGTCAATCTCTATTTCTTGTTTCCAGGAGGAAGGTTGACAGATAAGCTGTAGTTTTACAGGACTTTATCAGGAAAAGTTGATTAGATGAAACTAGTTTATAAGTCTACTGAGACATATGTGAATACCTGGTGTGTGCGGAATAGAACCAATAATCTGCTGTCTTTTCAGTAGGACAAATGCATCATAAATGCCCGCTTCAGAGGACCAAGAATGGCCGAAGGCCACCGATAACCTCCACGAGGATCATTGGCCTGAGAGAAGGGGACAATTCAGATACTACTCCATTGGGGTTTCCACGTATCCACAGTTGGGCATTCCCGGGTAAGCCTTAGCAGTACAAGTGCTAAGTGAGGCCACTGACATTGGGAGCTGTTGGGATTTTAGGTTGATGGCTAAAGGACGAGATCCTGAACCTACCCAAGGATACATGTAGACCTTTGCTTTGTCCGGGAAAGAAAGCTGAGAGGAACTCTCCTTGGAAAGATGCACCATGAGCTTATGCATATCCTATTGCAAATATGTTGATCTAGTTAAAGGAAATATAAACATAACCTCTGAAACCAGCCTCTTATAAGTTTTGAAAGAACAACAAAATACTCGTTAAATACTGACATAAATTGGTCAAATGGACCCAAAAAAGTCCAAAGTGTCTCTTCTTTTTGTATGTAAGTAGTAAGTATATTTGAACAGCTAGGGTATTTAATTGTCCTTGACCAAGGTTGATACTAGGTGGTGTTTAGGCAACTCCGAGTAACAGTGATGAAATTTGTAATTTGAGCTGAAGACCAATTGTCAGATACTAAACAGCACATAGCTTTTCAAGGGGAGGCAAGCCTATTCAGCAATTTGATGGTCCACATTCCGTAATTTTTCCTCTTACTCGTGAACTTGGAAATGTTGGAGTTGGACATTTTAAATTGAACTATCCTCTTTTTTTTCAGTTGTATCAAGTTTGAAGTTTGATTATTGCACTTTATTTTATTTTCCTTTTAATTATAAATTAACTCACTTGAGAGTATGAAATGCAGGACCCTAAAATGGTTTAATGCAGCGTGGTTTTCTTGATGTTAAGAGTTTAATTGACTATGATATGTAAAACCCAGATCTACTTTACTTGATCCGTTTTTATACTTATTGATTGGGACATTTCTTTTTTTGATATACAGGGCCACCGATAATCAGGTACTTCGACAAACTCCTATATTCTCAATGGGCTTTACTAAACTTGATGTCAATGTGATTTTAAAAAGAAAAAAAGAAACTTGATTTCAATGCTTGATTTGTAACTCATCTTCATTGATTAAAAATAAAAATAAAAATAAAAATAAAAATAAAAATAAAAATAAAAATAAAAATAAAAATAAAAATAAAAATAAAAATAAAAATAAAAATAAAAATAAAAATAAAAATAAAAATAAAAATAAAAATAAAAATAAAAATAAAAATAAAAATAAAAATAAAAATAAAAATAAAAATAAAAATAAAAATAAAAATAAAAATAAAAATAAAAATAAAAATAAAAATAAAAATAAAAATAAAAATAAAAATAAAAATAAAAATAAAAATAAAAATAAAAATAAAAATAAAAATAAAAATAAAAATAAAAATAAAAATAAAAAATAAAAATAAAAATAAAAATAAAAATAAAAATAAAAATAAAAATAAAAATAAAAATAAAAATAAAAATAAAAATAAAAATAAAAATAAAAATAAAAATAAAAATAAAAATAAAAATAAAAATAAAAATAAAAATAAAAATAAAAATAAAAATAAAAATAAAAATAAAAATAAAAATAAAAATAAAAATATGGCACGTGTTATGCCTTCACATTTCCACAAGCTCGATAGTATAATGTAGTCTTGGATTTGTTGATGTTGTGGGTGCTGAAAACCCCAGTTCAACCCCTCCCCTCCCCCGGCGTTAGGGAATTCAGTTAAAAAAATTGTTTTGAGAAAGTATCAGAGCATCGCATGGTTATCTTGTTATTATTGGGATCAACTTATAGTCCAACATACTCCATATTATAGCCATGCATCGTTATTGGTGCTCATCATTGATAAGTGTCCTACCTACCGTTCCCAAAAGATTGTCATATAAGTTGGATAACTTTGTGTATATCTTGAAAGAATTTCTGTTATTCCTTTGAAAATTAGTGTGCTTAAGAAAAGGTTATGCAGCCTGAAATTGACAATATTATGCTCTCTCCGGTGGCTGCATTTTTGAAATAGTCAATGAGACTTTACGGCTTGACACAATATATTATGCTGTCTGGTATTAGCTATAGGATTTCTGAGGTTAATTTTGTAAGTGCTCATGTATTTCCTGTCTGTTGACAGTTATTCGTAGCAACTTGCTCGCCTGCTCGAGATGCTGGTGGGTCTGGTTATGTGGCTTGGGGCCATTCCACCCTCGTTGGACCAGTAAGTTTATGCATTGTTGCAAATATCGGTTGTATTATTGGTAAAATATGTTAAAACATTGCTTCTATCTGGGATGAAAATATTCAAGATTGAATGTACTAATTTAAATATTAATGTACAATATTGTTTCAATTTTTTTATTTTTATTTAAGGAGAATGCACTTTTCTCATACAACTATGTTTGGCAGTTTGGAGAAGTATTGGCCACTACAGAACACGAGGAGGCATTGATCATAGCAGAGATTGATTACTCACAACTTGAGCTGAGAAGGTGAGAACCCACACAACCTGCAACTACATTTTTCTCTTAGCTCTCATGTGTCATGATTTATGTCCAGCCAAAAATAATAAACGTCTTCATAAAATCAGGACAAACCTTCCACTGGATAAACAAAGGCGTGGTGATCTATACAGCTTGGTGGATGTCCAGAGATTGAATTCTTAATGATCTGACCTGAGAAAGACACAATTTTCCAACATTGGATGTGTTTTCAGTTCTTAGAAACTGCAATTTTTTTTTATTTTTTTTTAATTATGTTTTGTCTTGCCTTAACTTCATATTCATAATCAAGAATCCATAGCATCTCAAACGCTGATAAAAGTGGTTGGGTTAAAAGGCATTGAAGTAGTATCCGAGTTGGTGTTATTTGAGATGTAAAGAGCTTTTCTGGGCAAGTTGGCATGGGCCAAGTAGCATTTACACTTTGAAATTATGGAGTCATTTGGGCATGTATCTTCTCTTTCTTGACCCAATGTGGTCCAAACTTTTCCCCCTCCCCCCACCCCTACCCCCACAACACACACACACACACACACACACACACACCCACCCCCCAAATTGAAGGTGTGTACTGTGTGTGAGGAGAGGGAGAGAGAGAGAGAGAGAATGAATGAATGTTGTTAGCAGTAGCACGTGGTGTATGAATGAGGGTTTAGAGAATTTGGGATGTCAGAGTCAAAAGAGAGGGAGAGTTGGGTTTTGTCTAGAGAAAGAGAAGTGTGTGTATGTGTTTGTGTTTTTTGATACTAGGTAAAAAGAGGACTGGATAGTGGATGGATGAGAGTGATGATTGTTGTTTGTTTCATAAACATGGTCCCCCTCGGCCTCTACCTTAGCTAGCTACTTCTCCTCGGGATCCTTAACCCACTCAGACATTCCCTTTCCTTTTTCTTTGTCGGGAAACATCTCTTTCATTGCAACATGTAAGACAAACCATGATTGCACTATTATGTTTCCATAGAAAACGAGGATGAGATGTACATGGTCTGACTCCGTCACCCTCACAAAATAACGCCGTCATTCATTTATTTCCTTTACAATTACAATGTGTCCGCCCAAGCTATTTCGCATGCTGTTACGATCACGGAAGCATGTCAGGGTGCCTGTTTTCACGTGGCAGTTGTCCCTACAAAAGCAAGGGTCCCATTAGGTCGCGTGATAAACGAATGATCACCTGTTAATTCTTTGTTATAGTCTATAGATGACACGTGGAAAGAAATAAGCTCAAATACTCCCTCCGCCCCGAAACAATCTTCACACTTTCCCTTTTGGGCGTCCCAAAACTTACTTCACACATTTAAAACTTACCTAAAATGGAAAGGAATCTTTACTATTCCCTCCACTCATTCTCTCTCCTACATTATTTTAATACTCACAACACCATTATAATTTACTATTCTCTCCACTCATTCTCTCTCCTATTTTATTTTCACACTCACAACACTTTCAATATAATACTCCCTCCTTAAAACCACCATTATAATTTACTATTCTCTCCACTCATTCTCTCTCCTATTTTATTTTCACACTCATAACACTTTCAATATAATACTCCCTCCTTAAAATCAGTGCAAACAGTGTTTGTGAATTATGTTCCGGGACGGAGGGAGTATATTAGTATGGGTATCCACTAATACTTATCACTTACTTTCTTTTCCGTCTTATTCTAAATAGATTTATTTGTTATTATACGAGAATAAAATAAAAAAAAGTTGGTGTTGTAAATAAGGGTGTAAATAGTATTTGGTCTAAGCCAATTTATCGATTGAACTATTAGTCATCGATTTGAAAAAATTTCATATCGAATCATGAAAAAGTATAAACCAAATCAAACCGCTATAGTTTCGTTCGATTTGGTTAAAACTGCAATTCAGTTATTTGGTTTAAACCATGTTTATAATGCGGTTTCGTTCGATTTGGTTAAAACTGCAATTCAGTTAGTTGGTTTAAACCATTGTTTATAACGCGGTCCAAACCTTGATTCATATCGCAATTCAAACCGTGGTTCAGACTTTGATTTAAACTACACTTCAAAATTCAGACCCTGGTTCAGTGCGGTCTCAAATCGCGCTTTAGAACGAACCATTTACACCCGTACTAATGGTAAACATTACTCGATATACAAATATATGGTTAATATATGTAATATGGTGGTTCAATCTAGTGGTTTGTGGTTTGATCCGACGGTTCGGTCTCTTGGTCGCAAACCTCAGTTTGGCTTGGTTAGATTCCGTTTGGTCTTGGAAGGGTCAAACCACAAACCAAATTGAACCATATTGTTTGCTGATTTTTGCGATCGAACCGAACCATTTGCTCTTGAAAACGAGCTAAACTATATGGTTTGGTTTGTTTCAGTCTCAAACTGCGTTTTGAACCAAAACGTTTACACCCCTAGTTGTGTGTATGAAAAGTGGGGAAAGAGAGAAAATGTGGTAAGAAGTAGTAAGCAGAAAGTTGTTGTCATGAGTATAAAAGTGAATCCCATTAAAAAAAATATTTTTATTTTGAATTGTGCTTTTTCGAATGATATACTTAAATAACAAAATGTACCCTAAAGTTGTTTAACCTTTTGTTCGTAACATCATAGCCATAAATCTTGTTTGTTGTATATTTTTCGGTTATTCCCTATATGACAATTTTTTTTTTATTTTTTATAAAGTGATCTATGTATATATTCTCATGTACGTGTTAACTCGAATTCACGATCTATAACCTCAACTACGAAGTATTAACTATCACACTACAACCTTCTTGTCCTTCTTTTGTTACATCACAAATGTCTCATTTCCTTTTTTTTTTTTTTTTTTTTTTTTTTGATTGATCAACATTTAGGAGATAATAAGCACGATCCAAACGTGTAAAACGATAATACATAGAGGCAGAGTGCGACAAAATATGAGATACATTTTCAAAGTTGCTTGTGAAATGAATTTATTTAACACGCATGTATGTACGCATGTTAGATTGAACGAAGAAGCGTACAAAATTCAACATTGATTTAAAAAATTAAAACTAATAAAAAAAATCATTAGGATTATTTTGTTTATAGGTTGAAATTATGCAATTAATAAGTGAGTAAGAGAGGTGAAGTTGAGTAAAGTGGGAACATGACACAAGAAGTTCAAAACATCATTTTTGTCTCACTTAATGATGTTGGATTAAGTTATTTGACTTTTAGCTAAACTATGAACCTTTTTTTTGTTTTTTTTTTAATTTTTTAATTTTTTTTTTTTTGAAATAAGTCAATAACACATGTTTTAGGGTAAGTTTGATGATCAATTCCTAGTCTTAGTTTTGCAGTTGAAGAACAAAATGAATTTTGCCCTCCCTAAATATTTTATGGCTCCAACACTGACCTTTTGGTTTGGGAAGTTTAAAGATGTCAAATCCGTAAAATTTACACGAGTATTGCTAAGGATTCAAAAAATAAAAATAAAAAAAAACATTTGCATAAGAAGTTGTAGAAATTAACGTTTTCTATTAAAAAAGAAACTCTTTTTACAAAGAGCGATCTGCTCTTTAGGAATGAGCAATTAAAAATCCTCCACAATGGTAAAAAGTTCTTAATAGCTTTTTCATTAAAACAAAAAGCTATAAAAAAAAAAGCTTTCATCGTGGATGTTCTAATAAATGTCGCATTTTTTTTTGGTCAGCGTAATTAAACTAGAAATTTTTTTAATGAAAATATTTACTAATTTTTATTCAAATTTTAGTAAAAATTAAATTCAATCAAATTTATTATTTTTGGGCTCCTTCGGTTCTTCCATAATTACACGGTCTCATTTTGTAATTTGAAACTATTTTGATAAATCTTTCAAAATTCAAATGTGTTGGCCTAATTTCGATCATCCATAATATTACATGATATTACACGATAACATCAGCTTTAATAATTTAGATAATAAAATACTAATAGTACACGATATTATGGACTTATTTTAATGCACGAATGCATGGTCATTTTCACTAGGGCTTAAAATGAAAATTTCCCTAATTAAACTGTTTACTTTGTGTGAAATATAGTTTCTATGTTTCTGTGTGTGTGAGTGTAGGCTTATTTTCTTTTTCATTCGTTTTTCAAAATAACAATATTTTTATAAATTTAATATTTAATGAGACTCATTGTCATACTCATAACAACAATTTACTTACTATTCCTCTACTCATTTTCTCTCATATTTTACTTTTTTTACTAACAGCACTTTCTTCACTTAGGCTCCGTTTGTTTCACCATAAAATATTTTTCGGAAAATGTTTTCCGTAAAATAACTTGTTTTACGGCGTTTGAAAAATGCAAAAAAAAAAAAAAAAAAATCAACGGAAAACATTTTCGGGTCAACGAAAAATATCTTGTTTTACCCCATAAAACAACTTACCGACCTCGAGATCAGTAGAACATTTTCCGTGGCTTTTGGGTTCTCTCACGTTTCTCCAGCGCCATTCTCCTCTCTCCTTTCTCCGGCGCCATTCTCCCTTCTCCGACGCACTTCGTCGTTTCTTCTCGTTCCGCTTCTCGTCATCATCGATTCACGCCGCTGTTCTCTCTCGTCTCTCCAGACACGCCGATTTCTTTCCCTTCTTCTCCTTTCTCTTCCCCTTTTTTGTTGATTCTTCTCCTTTCTTTCTCAGATCTGACGATAAATTAGGGCTTCCGGAGCAAAGCCACTCCAGCACCACCAAGTCCGACGATAAATTAGGGCTTCACGAGAGAGCTTTATCCGTCGTCGGTGCCGCTTTTCTCTCCGCCGTTCTCGTTAACCCTCTTGACGTCGTCAAGGTACGTTCCCTTCCTAATTTCTGATATCCCCTTCTCGTTATCCCAGTTTCGTCGATTTGTGTATTTTGATTTGGGGTTGTTTGTTGTTTTTTATTAACTGTTTGATGAATTCAGCATTCTGATTTCTAGTGTGTTCAATTTTAGTTTAGTGTTTAGGCTTATGAAGAAATTGGCATTCTGATTCATCAATTTGCCAAACGCCGGAAAATGTTTTTTAAAAAACATTTTACGGTGAAACAAACAAGTTTATGTCATTTTTCGGAAAACGTTTTCATTTTTCGAAAAATGTTTTTCGAAAAATATTTTCCGAAAAATATTTTACGGTAAAACAAACGGAGCCTTATTATCTCTCATTTTACTATCATATTATTTCTTAGTTATATTATACTCAAAATTTTGATACATGAGAGAGCATACATAGTCATTTTCATCGAACGAATTGGTCGAGTCAGGGTCGGGTCGGCAATGGTATAATCAGATTCGATAAAAGAAAAACAAAGAAAAACATATTGTCTACCGAAGATTATGACATCATAGATTACGACATTAAAGATTCATAGAATGGTACTGTCTGCAGTGCAGTGAAATATACTCCCTCCCTCGGTCCTAATAATAAGTTCATCATTTTGATTTTGACACGCAAATTAAGAAAATTGGTGAGTGGAGAAAATATTGTGAGTGTAATAGTAAAATAGGAGAGAGAATGAGTGGAGAAAATAGTAAATTTGAAAAATATTGTGAGTGTAATAGTAAAATAGGAGAGAGAATGAGTGTGTGAAATAGTAAATATTTTTTGTCATTTTAGGAAAGATAAAGCTTTAAACGGGACACCCATTTTAATAAAAAGTGAACTTATTAATGTGACGGAGGGAGTATACGTTGACCAACCACTTCTTCCTCCATCACATTCAGTTTTGACCTACCTTTGACTGCAAATCAATTAAATATTAAACTAAAATCTATACTTCCTTGGTCCCAAATGAAAATTAAAATAAAAATCTAAATTTATTCTAATTAAAAACAATTGTTTTTTTGTTTACATTTATCGCTTGAAAAATTCCATAGGGTTATTTAGATATTCATAATATTGCGATCATAATTCAATTAAATCAAACATAAAAATTGAAATAATATTTTTTCGAGACCCGGAATATCTCATTTTATGCTTGAATATTTAAGGGCTGCTACCAAATACCAATCATCAATTGCCAGCTCAACTTTCTGTCTAACAAGAATTATCAACCTTACTCCTTGTATTATTATCAATTCTTTATTCTCATCGATCAATAAATTAATATTTTCTTCACAAATTGTTAATCTAACAACTGTTGGAAAAAAGTGTGTTTTGAAGGAAATAATGAGTTATTTTCTTAATTTGTTATTTGTTAAAATGACAAATTGATTGTTGGATTGTGTTCTACTCCATGAGTACATTGAAATCATATATTCATTTGTTCAAAATGGTTGAGAAATGAATGAGATATGAAGGCTCAAAGTTAATGGGTTGGAATGGGTAAAATGTGGTTATCCCACATTGGAAAAAGATGAAAAAGTGGCTAAGTTTAAATACTCCTACACTTTGGTAGGGAGTAAGATTGTGGTACATAGAGGCTCTCTCTCGCGCGCGGGTGCGCGGGGGTGCAAATCATGGACCGAATTAGGCTTCGGACTACCGAACTCATGTGCCTGCGGACACGAATGTAGCTCCGAAATTGCCGGTCCGCGCGAGCCCACTTTTTGCATTTTTTTTAAAGAAAATTGACCCAATGAAAACAGGAAGTGAGGCGGGCGCCTCGCCATAGCTGAGGCGGGCGCCCCGAGGACAGAAGATGCAGCCCATGAGAGACGGTCCCGAGGCGGGCGCCCGGGCTTTCCCGAGGCGGACGCTGGAGTCCAGAAGGGGCTGCCCCGTTTGTGCACCAACGAGGCGGGCGCACGGGTGGGCTCGAGGCGGGCGCCTCGTTCCCAGCATGAGACGCTGAAGTCGTTCCAATGCCAAAACGTGCCTAAAATATTTGTAACTCCGCCGCACAGGAATTCAAATGCCTATTGATTATGTAAATAATGGCATTCATGAAGGAAATTAAAACTTGATTTTAATTTGTTGAGCAGTTTTCCTTTGAGAAATGTATATAATTTGAAGGACACAACCAAGGAGATATACACAGATTTCCAAACTCTCTCTACATCAGATTTGTTGCATATTGAAAATTCTTTTCCCTTGGCCTCCTGCATATTACATTGGTGGTGATATCGTCCAAGCATCGACTTCAATTAATAGGGAGGTAATTCTTGTGCAACCACCGTCCGGTTACTCCGTTTCATCCTGGGAGGCAAACGTTCCGTAACAACTCAAGCACAACGTGGTGAGGGGGCGTAATTTGTCTTAAGGAGAGTGTGACTTCACACGACTCGGAATTCCAAGACAATTCATTTCTTTCTATTGTATTTTTCTGTTTCTGTTTTAAATTAGTTTCTGTAATTTCTTTTTATTATGTAATAGTTATTCCAACAATCTTAAGACAAATTAACTGTCTCTTCGTTGGAAGGAAAACTATTTAAAACAGTGAACTAAACTTGTTTGTTTTGTTTCAGATGGCTACTCAATCAAACGTGGAAACCAACGCTGGGAACAACTCCGAGAATCCTCGTGTGGAGGAAGCGCTTCGTGTGGAAACCAACTCTCAAAGGGTGGTTGTCCAAACTGTTTCGAACCATCATGGTGAGAAACCGGAAAAGTTTGTTGGCCAAGACTTTAAAAGATGGCAACAAAAGATGCTTTTCTATTTGACTACCTTGAACTTGGCGAGATTTCTTAAGGAAGATCCGCCACAGTTGGGTGAGAATGAGACGGATGGGCAAGCCATCTCGGCTCTTGATGCTTGGAAGCATTCCGAGTTTCTTTGCAGAAATTACATCCTCAATGGATTGTCGGATACGCTATACAATGTGTATAGTGTTAAGAAAACTGCAAAGGAACTTTGGGAGTCCTTGGAATATAAATATAAGATCGATGACGCGGCACAAAGAAATTCATTGTGGGCCGTTTTCTCGATTACAAAATGGTGGACTCAAAAACAGTTAAAAGTCAAGTGGAAGAGTTGCAAATAATCATTCATGAAATTCATGCCGAAGGGATGGTAATTAGTGAAAACTTTCAAGTGGCGGCAATAATTGAAAAGTTGCCTCCCGCTTGGAAAGATTTCAAGAATTATCTTAAACATAAACGAAAAGAAATGAATGTTGAAGCGCTTGCTATTCGTCTTCGGATTGAGGAAGAGAATAGAATTGCGGAGAAGAAGTTGAATAATCTTCTTGTGGCGAAAGCCAATGTTGTGGAGCATGTTGATAGCTCCAAGGCCAATGGCAAGGCAAATGGCAAAGCCAAAGGCAAGTTTGGTCCCAAAAAGGGTGGTTCTAGTTTGAAGCCAAAGGGAGGAATCTCCAAGAAAAAGTTCGGTGGAACTTGTTACAATTGTGGCATTGTGGGCCACAAGTCTTCCGAGTGTAGGAAGCCAAAGAAACAAGCAAACATGGTGGATGTCATCTCGAATGAAGTTTCCGATATGAATTTGGCGGCGGTAATTTCTGAGGTGAATTTGGTGGGTTCAAACCCAAATCGGTGGTGGATTGACACCGGTGCTACTAGGCATGTTTGCTCAAACAAGGAAATGTTTAGTAGTTTTGAAGCCCTTGAAAATGGTGAGAAATTGTTCATGGGAAATTCTGCCACCTCCGATGTGAAAGGTCAAGGAAAGGTGGTGCTTGAAGTTGACTTCCGGGAAAGAGTTGACTCTCAACAATGTGCTCTATGTGCCCGAAATCCGGAAAAATCTGGTGTCCGGATCGCTTTTGATTAAGCATGGCTTTCGTGTTGTGTTTGAATCCGATATGGTTACTTTGTCTAAAAGTGGAATGTTTGTAGGCAAAGGTTATGTTTGTGATGGTATGTTTAAGCTTAGTGCTATGGTTGTTAAAAGCAATGTAATGGCTAACAAGCCTAAGATGAATGTGATGAATAAGAATAATTCTTCCGTTTACTTGCTTGAGTCTTCCAATTTGTGGCATGGTAGACTAGGACATGTTAACTATGATACTATACGTAGATTAATTAACATGAATTGCATACCAAAATGTAAAATAGACTACAAACATAAATGTGAAACTTGTGTAGAGGCAAAGTTTACAAAACCCCGTTCCATTCGGTTGTAAGAAATAATGAACCACTTGAGTTGGTTCATACGGATTTATGTGACTTCAAGTCAACACAAACACGAGGGGGCAATAAGTACTTTATGACTTTTGTTGATGATAGCACAAAATATTGTTATGTGTATCTTCTCAAAAGTAAAGATGAGGCTATAGAGAAGTTTGTTCTCTATAAAAATGAAGTTGAAAATCAACTCAACCGGAAAATAAAGGTCATAAGAAGTGATCGTGGTGGTGAGTATGAATTCCCTTTTGAAGGTATTTGTGCTCAACATGGGATAAAACATGTTACAACACCACCATACACCCCACAATCCAATGGAGTTGCCGAGCGGAAAAATCGGACTCTAAAGGACATGATGAATGCCATGTTAATAAGTTCGGGGTTACCGGATAACATGTGGGGAGAGGCCGTCTTGTCGGCAAATTATGTGTTAAATAAAATGCCCCGAAAGAAAGTAAATAAGAGCCCCTATGAATTGTGGCATGGAAGAGTGCCTTCATACCAATACATGCGAGTGTGGGGGTGTCTTGCAAAGGTTTCAATACCACCTCCCAAAAAGGTGAAAATTGGACCAAAAACTATTGATTGCATATTTATTGGGTATGCTCACAATAGTAGTGCTTATAGGTTTCTTGTGCATGAATCGAAGATTCAAGATATACACAAGAATACTATAATGGAGTCAAGAAATGCTTCTTTCTTTGAGAATGTGTTTCCGTGCAAAGAGATGATGCAAGTTCATCTAAACGGAGACATGATTCAATAGAAGAAGAAGAAGAAGTCGAAGGAACAAATCATCATGATGAAAATGATGAAGTGGAGGTAGAACCTCGACGGAGCAAACGAGGTAGGGTAGAAAAATCTTTTGGCCCAGATTTTCTAACCTATATGCTTGAAAGTGAACCACAAAGTTATAAAGAGGCCGTGAGCTCTTCCGAAGGACCTTGTGGAAAGAGGCCATTAAAAGTGAGATTGATTCCATTTTACAAAATCACACTTGGGAATTAGTGGATCTTCCTCCGGAAGTAAACCACTAGGATATAGGTGGATTTTTAAAAGGAAAATGAAGACGGATGGAACAATTGACAAGTATAAGGCAAGACTTGTAATTAAAGGTTACAAGCAAAAGGAAGGCCTTGATTACTTTGATACATATTCTCCGGTTACGAGAATAACATCCATAAGAATTGTACTTGCAATAGCCGCATTGCGGAATCTTGAAGTACATCAAATGGATGTTAAAACAGCCTTTCTAAATGGGGATTTAGAAGAGGAAATTTACATGGAGCAACCGGAAGGATTTTCTGCGCCGGGGCAAGAAAATAAAGTGTGCAAGTTAGTAAAGTCATTGTATGGCTTGAAACAAGCACCAAAACAATGGCATCAAAAGTTTGATCAAGCCATGATGGAAAGTGGATTTAAAATAAATGAATGTGACAAATGTATCTATGTTAGAGACACGGGAAATGGCTACGTCATTTTATGTCTTTATGTAGATGACATGCTTATCATAGGAAGCTGTGATAAAATGATAAAGTCCACTAAAGATATGTTGAACTCAAAGTTTGACATGAAAGATATGGGGTTAGCCGACGTAATCCTTGGCGTGAAAATTTCAAGAATGTCAAATGGACTTGCTTTAAGCCAGTCACATTATGTGGATAAAATTCTTGAGAAATTCAGCAAGGATGACTTAGCTATTGCTAGAACCCCAATAGACATGAGTCAACATCTATCAAAGAATAGAGGTGACACAGTTTCTCAAGTTGAATACTCGAGAATCATTGGAAGTTTAATGTACTTGATGAGTTGTACTAGACCAGATATTGCTTACACGGTTAGCAAACTGAGTCGGTATACAAGTAATCCCGGAGCGGAACATTGGAATGGTATAGTGAGAGTACTAAGGTACTTAAGATATACTCGCGATTATGCTTTACACTATACTAGACATCCAGCGGTAATCGAAGGATATAGCGATGCTAATTGGATATCCGATATAAAAGACTCAAGGTCTACAAGCGGATTTGTGTTTACATTAGCAGAGTCGCTATATCATGGAAATCTTCTAAACAAACGGTTATAGCTAGATCCACGATGGAATCCGAGTTTATAGCGTTAGATAAATGTGGTGAAGAAGCCGAGTGGCTACGCCAATTTATAGAAGATATGCCAAGATGGACGAAGCCCGTGCCATCAATATGTATACATTGTGATAGCCAATCAGCGATTGGAAGGGCACACAATCATATGTATAATGGTAAGTCGAGACACATTCGTCGAAGACATAATACCATTAGACAACTACTCTCAATCCGGCACAATATCCATTGACTATGTTAAGTCAAAGGAAAATTTAGCGGATCCGTTAACCAAAGGGTTAAATAGAGAGTTAGTTGAAAGCTCGACGAGGGGAATGGGACTTAAGCCTCTTAAAAGTTAAACACAGCGGAAAACCCAATCTAGATGACTTGGAGATCCCAAGAACTAGATTCAATGGGACAACCTAACCGTTAAAAGACTTGTAGCGTCACCGTGGGGAATCAACCCCAAGTCCATTCTGTTAGTGACATCCCGAAAGGACAAGGATAAGCATATGGCTTTTAATGATTCTTACGCGTCGAAAATTCGAGCGGGGTAATACGGGTTACCTTTAAGAAATCACCTATGTGAGAGAGAAGTGGGGCCGCTTCGAGGAGAATTGTGTGAGGCTCAATTCTTAGACCCTCTCGCAGAACTGTGCGTATGTTCGGGGCCATGATTGAACATAGCTATGAGAATTGAAGTATGTTAGGACGATACTTGTGTCAAGCATATGATCGGCTACACAAAAAGCATAACGATTCAAGGACATCGCGTCTATCGATTTGCGAGTAGAGTAAATATGCTTGTACGAGCGAAGATTCAATGGGCATTCCCACATCTTCGTATGCAAGTTTTCGTCTGTAGGGCTTTATCACCAATTCCGCATTATTCCTTCATGTGGGGATTGTTGGAAAAAGTGTGTTTTGAAGGAAATAATGAGTTATTTTCTTAATTTGTTATTTGTTAAAATGACAAATTGATTGTTGGATTGTGTTCTACTCCATGAGTACATTGAAATCATATATTCATTTGTTCAAAATGGTTGAGAAATGAATGAGATATGAAGGCTCAAAGTTAATGGGTTGGAATGGGTAAAATGTGGTTATCCCACATTGGAAAAAGATGAAAAAGTGGCTAAGTTTAAATACTCCTACACTTTGGTAGGGAGTAAGATTGTGGTACATAGAGGCTCTCGCGCACGGTGCACAGGGGGTGCAAATCATGGACCGAATTAGGCTTCGGACTACCGAACTCATGTGCATGCGCGTCCTGCGGACACGAATGTAGCTCCGAAATTGCCGGTCCGCGCAAGCCCACTTTTTGCATTTTTTTTTTAAGAAAATTGACCCAATGAAAACAGGAAGTGAGGCGGGCGCCTCGCCATAGCTGAGGCGGGCGCCTCGAGGACAGAAGATGCCGCCCATGAGAGACAGTCCGAGGCGGGCGCCTGGCTTTCCCGAGGCGGACGCCTGGAGTCCAGAAGGGGCTGCCCCGTTTGTGCACCAACGAGGCGGGCGCCTGGGTGGGCTCGAGGCGGGCGCCTCGTTCCCAGCAGCTGAGACGCTGAAGCTGTTCCAATGCCAAAAACGTGCCTAAAATATTTGTAACTGCCGCAGGGAATTCAAATGCCTATTGATTATGTAAATAATGGCATTCATGAAGGAAATTAAAACTTGATTTTAATTTGTTGAGCAGTTTTCCTTTGAGAAATGTATATAATTTGAAGGACACAACCAAGGAGATATACACAGATTTCCAAACTCTCTCTACATCAGATTTGTTGCATATTGAAAATTCTTTTCCCTTGGCCTCCTGCATATTACATTGGTGGTGATATCGTCCAAGCATCGACTTCAATTCGCCGGAGGTAATTCTTGTGCAACCACCGTCCGGTTACTCCGTTTCATCCTGGGAGGCAAACGTTCCGTAACAACTCAAGCACAACGTGGTGAGGGGGCGTAATTTGTCTTAAGGAGAGTGTGACTTCACACGACTCGGAATTCCAAGACAATTCATTTCTTTCTATTGTATTTTTCTGTTTCTGTTTTAAATTAGTTTCTGTAATTTCTTTTTATTATGTAATAGTTATTCCAACAACAACTTCAAAGAAAATAAAGGAATCAAAATTGGATATGTAAGTGCAGAGAAATGGTGTTACCATTAGCAGACTAATGTGTTATCACAAATGATGATAATATTTTCACAATGTTATCAAACACACAATCTAAAATAATAGTTGAATATTTCTTCACATTATATAGTATACTAATGTATAAATATGCTTACAAAATATATGTTTGTTGTTGGTATAAAATACAAGTTGTAACAATATGGAGATAATTACAAATATGGAAGGGGTAGTAAAAGAAAGTTACGCATAAATGAAGATTTATGCATAACATGTGTAAATGAAAAAATCACGTGAAAATACTTGTTCAAAGCTGAAGTTGCTTAACATAGAAGAGTACAAGCACATAAAAGCACGTGGGTACAAGAGACTAAAGCTAAGACTTGGGATTAAAGAAAAGTTGTTGCTACATTCAAGAAATATTGCCATATTCTTTAGCCACATGCCCAACCACTACTCTCACTTATTCAAGTTCATTCAAGATGTTACACGAAGTAGCATACAAGTATTTGGATGCTATAAATATGCAAATGTGTAGACAATAACAATATGTCGAGAAATCAGACACAACTTATACAATAGAAGATCAAATACTCCTCGCCTCTATTAGATTCCCTCCCACAAATCTTCTTCTACCTTCAAAGTTATTGTACTTGATTATGTCGTGGCTAGTATATAATTTCGTTTTTGATCTTATTAGTTCGTAATACTTCATTATTATATAGTTAGGGAACATTCAGTATTGTAATCATAGTTCATTGTGAATAGAAAATATCGACTAAGCGGCACACTCAATGAAAATTTCGTGTAGCTAGGAAACTTTGATCACCCAACAGACAACGGATGTGAGTACAGATGTGTCTCACAACTGTCCACACATCCACAGATAATGCAGCGAAATAAAATAATTAAAATCAAATTAAATGCAATAACTCAAGAGTTATTTACGCTTACTGATCAATGTGATCAGCAAACTAGGCTTACGCCCAAAAAACTTTTCACTATAAAAACTTTTGTTGCTTACAAAAATAAATAAGTGAAAAATTAAAATATGAAAATACTAAACGAGTTCTAATCACCTTCTATGACAAGAACAACTCCCCTTTCCCAAGTAGGATCTATTCTAGTCAGAAGTAAAACAAGAGAACTCTATGAAAACCTAGATGTGAGTTACGGATGTAAGGCACAACCTTCACTCACAACCTAAAACAATAATGTCGAATACAATGAAGAGTATGTAATTTTCTCTCTAAAATTCCGTAGCTTCTCTTGTGCTGAATGCCTTGTATTTATAGTGCACCATGGAGAAGATCTTCATGCAATCGACCTCTTCCTTTGTGAGATTCCTTTTCCTATATGAAAACATAAAACACACTCACAAGGAAATCAAATATTAGTAGGTTAGTCCTAATATAAAACTATGTACATAAATAAAAGATATTTACTCTATTTACAAAGTCCTTTTCAAAGTAGGATACTTATGAATCTTTCCATGAAAGCATAAAATCAACTTACCAAAAATTCCTCTTTGATTCGAAATAGGAAACAACTTATTTCCTAAACTAAAATCCTTTTCACAATAGGACAATATAAATCTTTCCATGAAAGTCCCAAAATCAAATCACCAAATATGCGATATTGATTCGAATAAGGAAACACATTGTTTCCTAAAAAAGCTCACGCTTTCAATCTCCCCCTATTTTGGACTTTCTGGTCAAAACCAAAGATTTATGATTTGATTTATATGACCCACATTTTCATATTCGAAAACTCCCCCTGAATGGATGTGTGTGCAGATGTGTCAACACATCCACACAAAAACTGCATAGAACAAGTTAGAACTAAAAGTTGCAGTTCAACAAATATAAACTAAAGAACCATTCAGCAAAGTATTTAGGAATTACAGATCAAGATTAAAAATAACAAATAACTAAAACGAATATTAAAAGCAAACTAACAAATGTTAAAGCAAACCTGTTGATGTTTCATTCACAAGTAAGATCAATCAGTAAAACTCCCCCTGAGTTTAAGCATCTCTACTGAAACATCAGCAGTAGCAGCAAAGAAAACATCAGAATCATTATCATCCTTTTTCTTCTTCTCCCCCTTTTTGACTAGAAAGTGAAGTCACCCATTTCTGAAGATCCACCTTCAAAACCTTCAGGTTCTTGGCATGTGTCTGGGAGGTAATCATTTGAGCATTGAGAGCAGCAGCTTCAACAATTTCTGCATAAAAGGCTTCCATGATTGCATCAAAAGAATCTGCAGATGTGTGACAAGATGTGGCCACATCCTGACGCACATCCACAGCATCAGCTCCATTGATTCTACAGATTGATTAGACAGAGAGAGAGAGAGAAATATATGGCGTGTGTGTGTGAGATAAAAATTGGGGTAGAGGGGAAAGAAGCACAATGAAGGATTAAAGAGATGTGACAGATGAGGCACACAATAAAACCTACAACTCCCCCTTTCCAACTGAATTAAGGAATCCTTTTTCCAAAAAGGTCTCACACAGCCAAAATTTCACAAAGATCCACCAACGGCTATAACCCTTTGATATTTTCACACACACAACGAATCGCAGAAAGAATAGGGATTAAAATAAATCAAAATTTTGCCAACGTTTTATGGTAACAAAAAATCACTTCAGCCATATCTTTTTCAACAGAATCCCTTTAAAATTGTCCTTCCTTTTTAAATACGGATTGATACACACCTTTTTCTTTCATGGAAGATATTGGAGATCAAAAACCTATATAATCAAAGAATGAACTAAGAAAGAAAATTAATTAACTAGCATATTTACAAAGCTCCTATATGTCCTAAAAAATGCAATATGCCTAGCATGATGCAAACACACAGGTGGTGGAAATATTCTCAGCTTATGGATGTGGCATAGGATGTGAGTCACATTTGGGGACACATTTAGATCACAAAAAGTCAATGAGCAATAATCCAATCTGCACAGCCTCTAGGATGCATCCACCCATTTTTTATTGTGGATATTTGCATTGTGAGTAGCTTTCACTTTACTTTGATCCCAAAGATAGCCCTTTTTCCCAATGATCTTGTCAAGTTTGATTTCAAGATTTCTTATGAGAATCACTTGATCACACTGGTCTGGCTTCATACTAAGGGTGAAGCAGCTGTTTCTCACTATATATTTTTTTTTTCTTTTTATTGCACCCACTGTGAGATACCTAGGAAGGTTATATCAAGTCATCAAAAGATGACATGAACAGGAAGTGCTCACAATTAAGTGATCAAAAAATAATGTCAAAGAGAAGACTCACAAGTGACCACACTGAGAAATTTCGTGCTAATGCATGATTTTTTTTTATTTTTTTTTCAGTTAATTTAATATACAGATGTGTTATAGGATGTGAGACACATTTGTGCTCACAGTCTTAGATATCACACAAACCAAGAGACTTCCTCAAGGAGGAAAATCTCTCCAAATCTAATGCCTTTGTAAATATATCAGCTAATTGATTTTCAGTCCCAACAAATTCCGCATAATACGCTTTTTGTTCTACAAGATCTCTAATGAAATGATGTCTAATATCAATGTGCTTTGTTCTAGAATGTTGGACAGGATTTTTAGATATGTCCAAGGCACTTTTTTATCACAAAAAGCAGTCAAAACTTTGCTATTCAATCCATAATCTTTTAACATTTGATTCATCCAAAGCAATTGTGTGCAGAAACTTGCAAGGGCAACATATTTAGCTATGAACAAGGAGACATAACTTTTTCTCCTTCTATACCATATCATTATCCACCGTTTAAATCGATAATGATGAATGCGAACGGACTCTTACGTGTCATAAGACTCTTCATTATCCACCGTTTAAATCGATAATGATGGGCGCAAATATCGAGGTCTGACATTCGTCTTGGAACTCTCTAGATCATTTATAGCGAGGTAGGCGACGACGCCTTTACCCGGTTTATTCGACCCATACCCGTTTAAATCTGGGTATATAAGCCAAAACCCGCTCCCTTTTAACTCTTTTATCACTATTTGCAATTGAGAGGGGATTATAGAGATTAAAATTTGTAGATTCGTTCTGGAGTTCTTCATGATTTCTTTGTCAATTTCGGGTGTTCGTGCTTGATTTCAAGTGTACATTTCATCTTCAACCTTTGATACATGTATAAATCTTCTCTCTCTTTTATAGTTTCTGCAATTTTACTTTGGATTGCTAGGTTTTGCTACTGTTCTTGGTGGGTTCTTCTAGAATCCTCCATTGTTGGTGTTTGAAGCTTTTCTTGAACAATTTCTTGAGTTCGTTCTTGTGCCCTCCTCGTCTTTAGAGATGGAAAGAACGTGGAGGAGCAATCCCAATGCCTTGTATTGTTATCACACCCAGAATCTTAGGATTTACCAACGAATTGATGGACCTTTGATGATGTTGAGTTTGAACAAAGTAGGGGAAATCTTGACAAGGCATCAAAGCCTTAGGGCCGACTTCGGTTATCCTAGTCGGTTTAGGATAGACCGGGTTAGTATTGATTCTCCTAATATCGTGCTGTTCAATGGCTGGTCAGAAATTATTAACCATATCAATCTGTACTATCTGAAGTCCAACCATTTGTAGCGTCCATTGTTGGGTAAGAATCCCTCCTCGACTTTAGTCAATAGGACGGGGAGGTATTTCCTTCCTCGTCCTCGTATTCCACTTCACACTTAGCCAAACTGACCTTTACTTCTTTATTTCTGCAGTTATGACGGGAAGGGGAAGTAGCACTGCCCAGCCTTCCACTGGTTCGTCTACGTCTGGCAGGATAGTGAATACGTTTGACGAGGGCGCACAAACTTGAAACCGAGGACGAGGACGTGGAAGGTCCCAAGGAGGTAGGTCTGTTGCCCATATTTCTAGATCTGTTAAGGCCGGGGAACCCATGATTGAGGAAATTCACTCCAAGTATGGAGTGTTGAGGGAGGAGTATCGTCTTACGTACCTTCCCGGCGTACCTCTGGAAACTGTGAAGGCATTTAATGACTTCTTGTATAATCTGAACTACCTCAATTTTTTCTATAAACAATTTCAGCTCGGTCTGCGTCTCCCCTCAGATCCCTTAATTTGTGAGTTTTTAGAAGATATGTACGCCGTCCCAGCTATGTTAGGAGCCAATGTCGTGAGGTTCCTCACCGGCTTTACAGTTTTATGCCGCAGTCTAGGCTTTAAGCCTTGTCAATCTGCTTTTCACCGTAAGCTATAAGGAGGATTTGAGGATAGTGGTGATAAGGAGTGACCCTAATCAACCCAAGATCATCTATCCAATATCGATCAAGGTTTCTAGGTGGAGCAATCACGTTATTAGGGTAGAAAGCCGACGAGGCTGGGAGTTCTTTGCTCCCTCAGAGCTTCCACGCATGCCCGAGCAGGTTTGGAGGCTGGAGTGGAGAAATAGCCTCATTGAAAGGTTAAAAAATTTTTGCTCCATTAGCACGTTGTGTCGATCCAGTCTGGAGACCGAACAACGATATTATGTTCAGGTCGATGTCATGCCAGGCCTCTTGGACGACCTAGTGCCTATGGCCCCCGTGTCTAGGGGAAATAGATTTCCAGACTGGAGGGTACATCCTGGTTTTGTTTTCCACAATGAGTGTGAGGTGTGCAAGCTTCACAAGAATAAGTGTCTTGCCGCGGAGGGCGTGGTTGGCTGTAAATCTCTTTCTCCTCGTCCTTTTGTACTCGTGCAACTTTTGTTTCATCTTTCCTCAATTTTTTTGCTAACACTTGCCTTTCTCGTATTTTCAGATTTGACCAAGGAGGAAGAGAAAAGAATGTCTGAAGAAGTGATTGACCCCCAAGCCCTCACGAAGTTAATTAAGGAGGAGGACTTCATAATCCTCGGCTAAAAACAAGAGGCATGCTGATGTCGTTGAGAGGCAAGCTATACTGTCCACCAAGGAAGCTGGTGCTTTGCCTCTAAAGCCGGTGGGGGGTGCTGCTACCTTCACCGAGGAAAGGAACGATGTGCAAGAGGCCCGAGCTGAGGGTGAAAACTCCCAAGGAATAATAACTCCTCAAACCGAGGAGGTTCTGAAGAATGCCGACCCAGTTGAGGCCGAGGAAGAAAATGTTGGGGGAAAGACCCCTTCTCATAAATGGCCAAGGACTGAGGCCGAGGTAGGGGGTCCTCCAAGAGGGTTGCTACTAAGCCCACATCTACTGCACTTTTTGATCGGCATATTAAAACGTTTGATGAGGCTGAGCAATTTGTGCAGGAGACCAAGGAAGCCCCAATTTTTAAGGGGATGGATCTGCTTTCCCGTAAGGGTCCCCAACAGCGGGTTGGCCGGGCGGTCATTTGCAGGTCAATGGATGATGATCTCCTTGATCGTCTTCTTGAGACCTAGTCGAGCAAGGAATTTTTGGCCAGTAGGAAAGGCCTTATTTTGAGTGAGGTAAGCTTCCTCGTATTTATTCATTTTTTCTTCCTCGTCTTATTTTATACTTGTATTTTTCAGACTTTTTCTTTATTTTATGTAGCTTGCCATGGTCTCGGCTTATAAAGCCATCAAAGCTAAGGCGGTTGACTCCCATGAGCATAAACTTGAGAAACAGGCTGAAAAGGACAAAGCCGACTTGAAGAGGGCCGTGGAGCTCCTCAAGAACCTTCGCGCCGATGTTAATGCCTATAAAACGGCTAAGGCTAAAGCCTAAGAGGAAGAGAAATTGGGCAAGGAAGCTCTAGCCAAGGCCGAGGAGGTTTCGCGACTTGGTCTGAGCTGGAGGGGCAAAAGAATGAGGCCCTCAACAAAGTCGAGGAGGTCTCTTCCCGGCTGTGTAAGTTGGAGGCTAGCCTTCCCTCTAGGGATTCTGAGGCCGTGTCCCGTTATAAGGCTAGCTCGGCCTTTAAACAGGTCGTGGCGAAGAAGACGGCCACAATGTACTCCGACTGCTTTCTACACTTAGCTAGAAGGGCCATTGTGGATCCTTCTCTCGGTCTCAACCTGGAGGGACTTGCCTGGATTATCTGCCAAGACTCCTACGATGAGGCAGCCCGGTCCATGCACCACCTCGTTCCTTTTTCCAGCAACGCTCTGAGGGTCATTGCCTCTCTAGATGCTCAAGCCGGCCTGCCTGCTTAGGTTCATCCTCCTCTTGATCCACAAAATATACATACTTTAATTGAAAAGATCGAGGATGAGGTTCTGAGTTCTGGAGAGGACGAGGAGGCTGAAGCTGCGGGGGGAGGGCCCACCAAGGAAGCTCAAGCTAAAGCCCAATCTGACCAAGTCATCATTCCTCCCCCGACTGCCAATCAAGATGAACTGTTTATGGGGGATGATCAGGCTTAGGATATTTTTTGCTTTTGTTATAGTAATAGAATAAGGCCTTTTGTACTTCACAACTTTTATCAATATAAGGCCCTTCTTCAATTCTTCGTCATCTTTTTTACTGCTTTGATATGAAATGCATTTAACTTGAATGTTTATTGTGTTGCATATATGTTGTATGTTTGTTTGTTGACTATTTGCACAAGTGCAAACTAACTTGGGAAGTCGAGGAAGTCCTTCTTGTAATTCAAGTTTTAACTTGTTTAAACTAAGGAATCTCGTTCGATTTTAGACAATTTGTAATTTTGAAAGTTGTCATTAGGCCGAGGGAGGTTCCTCGGCATGACGCTTATGTTATTGTCTGATTTTATCTCTCTATGTTGAGGAAGGTCACTCAGCCACAGGTTTTAAATAATTTTTAATGCTTTGTCTGTCTATGTCGAAGAGGGTTGTTCGGCCATAGGTACTAGGCAATTTTTAATGTTTTACCTCTTTAAGACGAGGAAGGTCGTTCGGTTATATGTCTTAGGTAATTTTTTTGAGGTTTTACCTCTCTATGCCGAGAAAGATCATTCGGTCATAGGTATTAGGTAATTTTTTGAGGTTTTACCTCTATATGCCGAGAAAGATCGTTCGGTCATAGGTTTTAGGTAATTTTACGGGAGTTTATCCCTTGATACCGAGGAGGGGCTCCTCGTCATTTGTTTTGCTAGTCTATGTATTGATGAAAACTAAACTTCATTAACTGAAATTGATTAAATCGAAATGCAATCCTATTGAAAATAACTATAAAAGACTAATAAATATTAATCTATTACATAAAATACATACTATAAACTAGTGATAATATTTCCGTAGATGATAAGAATGCCACGGATGTTTCAACTCTTGTACATCTGGGGCTTCATTCTGTAGGTACAATATCTGATAACTTGAGCGATGATGTAGAGGTCTTCCCGATTTGGGGAGAGCTTGTTTTGTTCAGCATTCCTGCCAGTTGGTTCAATTTTTCTAAGTACCCAATCACCACCTTGGAATACTCTCTTGTTGACCCTTTTTTTTTTTTTTAAAAAAAAGAAGGGGATCAACACATTTCACCATTCTTATCACAACATCTAGTCTTATTTCATCAACTTGGTCTAGGTCTAGGAGCCTATTGACCTTGTTAACTTTCTCATCATAGTTTGAACTTCTTATCGTAGGGATAGCTATCTCAGCTTGTGCCATGGCCTCAAAATCGAAGGTTAGTGCGAATGGGTTTTCCCTGGTTGGCCCCCGGGTGGTTGTGCGAACTGCCCACAAGGCTAAGGGAAGTTCGTCCAACCATCTACCATCACTTCATTCTAGGTTCTTGGCTAGGGCTATTAGCACCAACTTGTTAGCTGATTACGCTTGTCCGTTGCATTGAGGTCTGCTCACAGATGATTTGATGTGTCTGACTCCTAGTATGTTCAGTTCTACTGTGAATGCCTTAGAAAATTGAAGGCCATGATCTGAAAATGATAGTGTGTGGAACCCCAAAGCGACACCAGATGAAGTCGTGGACGAAGTTGATTGCGTTCTCCTCTGTTATTTTGGCTAAGGCCATGGCTTCAATCCATTTGGAGAAGTAGTCGTCTGCCATGATCACATATTTGCAATTACCTCGGGCGGGGGAGGGGGGGAGGGAAAGGGTCCTATAATGTTGATTCCCTACATGTCAAATGGCCACGTAGGTATTATGAGAGTCTGCTCCACTGCTGGAAGTCTAGGAGTGTCAGAGTATCTCTGGCACTTATCAAACTTTCTTACGTAGGCTTGTACGTCATCTTTCAGGTTTGGCCAATAGTAACCTAGCGTGATGATTTTGTCGGCTAAGGTTCTGGCCCCCGGGTGACCACCATAAATGCCTTCGTGGACTTCTGCCAAAAGATTTTCTGTTTCCTTGGGATAGACGCACCTCAGAAGGGGCTTTGTGAATGATCTTCTGTAGAGAATTCTGTTTATCACTGTGAACCTTACTGACTTCTTCTTGATAAGTTTAACATATGCTTCATCATCTGGGAGTTGGTTCTTTTCAATGAAGTCCATATAGTCATCTATCCAACACCTCTTCTACTCATCTAGGAGCATTACTTGCAGTCTTTCGTAGGCAGGTTCTTTGGCGAAGACTATGTGTGGTTAGAGTCGGGATCTGTCACGTCAATAGTTGTCATTTTAGATAGAACATCTACCACTTGATTATCCTCCCTTCCTATCTGACTTATTTTAAAAAAAATTAGCTTTTTCGTCATGTATAGGACTAGGTCTTTATACTTCGTAAGTGTGGGGTGTTGAGTGTTATACTCCACTTTTATCTGCTTGACTACGAGTTGGGAATCACAGAAGTCGGCGATTTTAGTTGCTCCTTAGAAGGATGCCAACTCTTTGCCGAATATCAGGGCCTCGTAATCAACTTGATTGTTAGAGGCAGGAAACTTCAACCTGATTATGTCTTGGATGGTGTGTTCCTTATTGGGACTAGGGGTGTAAACGAACCAAATCGAATCGAATATCATCATATTCTATTCGTATTCGTGAAAATATTCGAATATTCGTATTCGTTTGTATTCAAATATAAAAATTGATTCGTATTCGATTCGAAATTGATATTCGAATTATTCGATTCGATTCGAGTATTCGATTTGAGGCCCAATACCCAGCCCACGGACCAGGTGAGGCGGTCGCATGGAAGGAGGCGAGGCTGGCGCCTCACGGCCAGAAGCTAGTCCCGTGTGCAGCCAAGTTGAGGCGGGCGCCTAGCTCTATCCGAGGCTGGCACCTGGTCGGCAGAAACATCGGCCTTGTGTGGCCCATTGATGCGGCCACCTGGGAATTACTGAGGCTGGCGCCTTGGAAATCAAATCAGTAACCAACACAGCAGCCAACAACTCAAACAAGCAGTTTTATAAAAAAAAAAAATTAGATTCGTAACATCAGTAACCAGCAGCAAGTCAAACAAGCAGCCAACATAGTTGTTTTAAATACAATCATCCAAATTCCAAGCAGCCAACTCAAACAAGCAGCCAACATAGTTGTTTTAAATACAATCACCTAAATTCCAAACCATTGTAACATCAGTAACCAGCAGCCAAATTCCAAGCCATCAGTAACCAGTAGCCAACAAATAAGGCAACAAGCAGTTTTAGAAAAAAAAAAAAAACCTCAAACAAGGCAACAAGCATCCAAATTCCAACCATCAGTAACCAGCAGCCAACATGGCAACAAGCATCCAACTATCAGATTCATAATATGGCTTCCTTCAGGCACATTAGAAACTGCTATCTAAATCCCTAAATTATAAAATTATTTGCGTTGTATTACACAGCACAAATTAGGAACAAACAATATATCTTATCCGTTCATTCTTCTCTTTAAAGATAATTTCATAGGATGAAAATATCAGGTGCCATTTTGTTAAGAAAAATATTGATGCAATTATAAAATCTTTCTTCATCTCGTCTTTTCTTTCTAAGGCATGTCTTCGAAACATGTAACATATTCTACGAATCAAAAGACACCAGTAGATGGATTTCTTTTTATTGTTTCTGGCAGTCCATTACATTTTATTTGAAGAACAGGGTGTATATCTAAGGACTGAAGAAACATATGACTGTGAAAGGATAGATACAAACTGGAGCTAGGAGCTAGTGAAATTTGAAATCAGAAAATAGTGGACATTGAAGGGAACACAGATAAGGGCTAAGATGAATTGATTGAGTCCCAAACTAGGCCTTCTGGCCTCAAATCCAATTAAGTTATCAATGCAAGCTATTTTTATTTATAACTTTTGACATCTTAATTGAAAACAATGATAAATTGAAACAGAGCATAACAATGATAAAGAGAGAAATGGAAAACTGCTTTTCTGAGAAAACCTGGTGGAGACTGGAGAGACCGGCGAGGCGACGGTAAAGGGATCGGTGTGAGAATGGAGTTCCGTCGTTCTCTTCTCTTCTCAGTTCTCTGCTTCTCTCTAGGGTTAGGGTTAGAAATTAATATAAAAATTCGAATTCGAATACTTATCGAATCAATATAAAAATTCGAATTCGAATTCGAATTTTTCAAATACGAATACCGAATACTCGAATCGAATACCGAATCAAATAAAAAAAGTTCCATTCGTTTACAACCTTAATTGGGACTTGCTAGCACAATTCCGGCTCCGCTTCTCTCCTTAGTGGCGGAACCATCAGTGTAGATGACCCAACAGTTGGATGGGAGCTCGATGGTCGGTTCTTACTCCACAGGTTTTTTTCGTTTACGGGAGGTGGGGTCGAGTTCACCTATGAAGGTGGTTTCAACCATAAAATCAACCAGAGCCTGTGCTAGCAGTGTCTTCCTAGGTTGGTATCTGATATCGAATTTAGTGAGCTCGATAGACCAATTAGGGAGACGTCCTGAGCAATCCATCTTGTGCAAGATTTTCTTTAAGGGTGCATTAGTATACACAGTGATGGGATGAGCAGAAAAGTAGGCTAGTAATTTTCTTGCTGCTATGACTAGGGCGTAAGCTATCAATTCTGCGTTGAAGTACCTGCTATCCACATCTGATAGTGCCTTGGAGTTATAATATATTAGTTTCTATATGGTTCCTTCATTTCAGACTAATGCCGCAGCTATAATGTTGTCCGTTGCTGTTAGGAAGACGTATAACATCTCTCAAGTAACTACGCTGCTCAACAAAGGAGGGGATTATCACGACCCTAGTTCTAGGCATAATTTATACATGCTTGAATTAGTAATTATGGCGTGCATTTCATATTATTATATGTTTTGCATTTTGTTGGTAGCAATTATGTGTTAGTTAATATTTTATAACTTATATGATACTAGTAAAAGCCCGTGTCCGAGGACACGTTTTTTTTTTAATTAATTTTTTTTTAAAGGGCAAAATGGGAAAGAGACAACTTAGTGAGGGCAAAATGAGAAATTCGGCAGATGAAACTGTTCATAGTACTGTAGATAGTGGAGGTGTGATTTATACTATAGATTTTAAATATATTAATAAATAAAAAATAATTATTTAATGTCTTATTGAAAATATTAAGAGTGGTGTAGTTAAAATGGTAATTGTTGAAAATTATTATAACTTATTATAATCCATGAGGTGCTTAAGTATAAATGTAGGAATTTAAGTCATCTAATTGTAGTACTAAGTTCATGGAGGAGCCTTAGTGTAAATGATAAATGTTTATCCTTATGATTTTTGAAGAAGCTTCATCATTTAAAAAAAACCCTTTCTCAGCTCATCTCCTTGGTCCAAAATTCCAAAACCTATTTTCCAACTTAAAAATCTCCTAAATATTCTAGAAAAATCCGTTCATTTCTTTGTGTTCGGGAGAAGAGGGGGGTGGGGTCATTTTCATCCGATTGAAGTTTCAAGTTTTTAATATTATTTTCAAGTAAGTTATTATATTTTTCCTTGAATTGCATGCTCATTTAGTGTTAAAATGGATGTTGTTGTTGTTTAATGGTTGCTTGTGATTTTTGATCAATTTTCTTGAGTTGGAATTGGTAAAAATGGCTTTGGCTAACTTGGAAATGGTTTGAGGTCATTTTGGTTGGGATATATTGAAGTTGGTATTTTGATATTGTTGTTTAAGTTGGAAAAATGGACTTGTAAATGTCTCATTTGAATTTGCTGAAGTTTCAGCTGATGTGCTGAATTCTGCATAGGACACGAGTCGTGCCCTCTGGCACAAGTCATGCCATATAGTCGTGACCAGTCGTGCCTTGGGGTGGACGACTGTATCAGGCTGCATGTAAAAGGGTCATGAGTCGTGCCCTGGGGCCCGAGTCGTGCCCTGCCCAATTTTGCTGAGTTGTTTTCAAAGCAATGTAGGTTCAACTATATAACATATATTTCAACCAATTGAACACTATAATCAAAGTACAACATATGAGCTACAAAATGATGTCTTTACATACCAATTGTGATAATTGGAAGATGGTTAAATATTTGGTTAAAGTAGGTTGGAACCATTGATTTCCATTGAACCTAACTTGTTTAACATCCTTATATGATTGATGATACATCCTTGAATGATTATTATAAGTGTGTAGACCTTATGTGTTGCACCTTTTGGATTTGTTTGACATCTTTATGATATGCTTGATTAGGGTTCCCTACTTTGGAATCCTAAGTTGAATTGAATTGGTTCAAGGATGGTTTAGCCTTTGTGCTACTTTTGATGGATACTTGTTATCATTTTGCTATCATTTTGATATGCTATATTGGTATGGTTCCCTACTTTGAAATCATCGATTATTGTAAGCAAGTATTTAGTACTGTGCTTCTATTTAAAGTCCAGCTGATACTTGATTGTTGGGCAGTGTTATGGGATTATAATGAAATCCGAGCCGAGTTCGTTATAATCCATACACTGGATCCCTTTTTCCCTACCATTGGCCATGGTTTGGGTAGTGGGATAGCTTCCCTTTTTAGGGTGTAGTCTAGTTGCACATTTGGGATATGACTTTGTGTCATTTTCACCCGTATTGTTGATATTGTGATTGGGTTTCGGAACCGCTTCTTCAGCTGTTGATGCTACTCGGATCGTGATATCCTTTTGAGGATTAAACCTTGGCTCAGTATCCTTTTAAGTGTTACATTATTTCACTTATGTGTTATATATATATATATATATATATATATATATATATATATATATATATATATATATATATATATATATATATATATATATATATATATATATTCTTTATGTTGATAAGATTGTGATATATATATGATGAGTTGATGTTATATGCTGCCATAATGTGATTGCATATCATATTGCTGCATATATAATAACTTGCTGAGATTTATCTCACCCCGTCCTTTTATTGCTTTCTTAGATAGAGTCGAGCCAGGGGCTAGGACACGTTGAGCACCAAGAGGACGCCTAGTTGTGATTGTATTTTGAGAAAGGTATTTTGTAAGGTTACATTGATGGATAAAAATTCACTGTGTAATAAAATACCTAGCAAGTGTACTAGCTACCTTTGTAGTAGTATGCACAAGCAAGGATCGAATCCACAGAGATTTGTGTGTTGAACAAATTGATTTAATTAGTGTGAAAAGAAACAAAGAAAAAGGGGGGTTTTGATTGTTGAATTGTTAAACTAAGAAAGAAAAATAAATAAATTAAAAGATAACAAGAGACAAGAGATTCATGGATTGGGGATCATAACAATTATCACTTTATGCTTTTTATTTCATGTAAAAAGGATTCAATCTCATTCTTGGGTTCGTTCACAAAAACCTAGGGTTAAGATGTTAATATCACAGTTACGTCGATAAGAACATTAAAACCCTAATATCTCTATCTTGTTTATATATTCAGTTACGTCAATATAAACTTTCAAGAGATTCAATTTAAATCACAAGAACATAAGAACCTAGATTCATTGATTTCAGTTACGTCCTCAATTAAATCTATTCTCTCAATAATGGTCAATGTATAAATGTCCGAGTTACTGAAACGATTCATACCCAAATAGATTCATAGGCCAAAAGTATCTTAACATACAATTGAAGCCTATGAATGATCTTGAAGAATATTGAGAGAACAAGAACGAAAGAGAGATAGGAAGAATTAAAACCTTAGCATAAAGATCAAATTGTTACTCACCTCAATCCATGAATCAAATAAATTAGCCTTGAATGGCCATTAGAATAAACAAATCAAAACCTTGTTCTTTCATCTTCATAAATAAATAAAAACCTAAATTATAATAAAGGGAAAAAATATAGAGAGAATGATAAAAATCAAAAGATCCAAAGATCCAAAGATCCAAAGATGAAAGATCCAAAGATTAAAGATAAAAGATGATCCAAAAACTAGTCTAAGGTTGTTTTTATAGGAGGAGGGAGGTGAAAATCCTTTTTGGAAACAAATTAGGGTCAAAATAGAAAATCTCCCGAAATCTGTTACTGATTTTGTGCAAATCTGTTGAAAATCACGTTTTCCTCATTTGTGACGAAATTAAATCTGTTGTAAAAGTCTTTGTGGGCGGTCGCCCATAATTGCCCATTGACCGCCCATGAGTACAGAGTGAACCTCGGCCAGAAAATTGCATTTGTGCGGCCGCCCAAGACAGGAACAGCGGCCGCCCAAACTTCCTTGGCCCAGCCCAGCGCCTTGGCCCATCTTCAAGTCCCTCGGACACACTTGCCCATGTTGCTTCATCCTTGGCCCCATTTCTCAAGCCTTGGCCGGCCAACCTGTGCAATCCTCGGCCAGCAACCATTAAAGTATTTTGTACCATTTGTATTCGGCTCGCCTCGCTATTTTGCTGTCGCACTTTAGCCACTATAAAAAATTCTTTTGCACCTCTCTCTTTGAGATTTTATTTTTCATTTTAGCCCATGAATTTTTATAAATCAAATTCCTCCCAAAATTTCCATATTTCCAGTTTGGTCCCTGAATTTCCAATATTTACGTTTTGGTCCTTGTACTTTGAAATGTCAGTTTTGTCCCATATTTTCCAAAATTGCAATTTGATCCAAAAACTTTCAAAGTACGCTCCAATCCTCCTTTTTGTCAATAATTGCACTTCAACCCCTGTACTTTCAAAACACTACAAAATACATTAAATTCCCAAGGTTTCGAGCATTAAATAAGCTAGAAAATATATCTTTTGGATGGGTAAAACCACATCCATCAAATACCCCCAAACTTATCTTTTGCTCGTCCTCGAGTAAAACAAAATTAAAATAAAAACTAACTAACTAAATAAAACAAAAGAAAATATTTTTGGGATTTGTTCAATTCATATAATAGGCCGTTGGCACAACAAGTCTCAGATCTTTACAACACACATAATCTACAAGAATTATCATGAACATGGGACTATAATTACATGGATGCATCTAACTTACAATTCTCCACCACATAATGAAAGATGAATGAAATATGGGAGATCATTGTCACCAAAGTAAGATATTTTATAGGGTCACTTACCACATGCTCTAAATCAATGATAATAAGATGAACTTTCTGCACAAGGAACACTCATATGCATGTTTAAACAAAACTATCAACCCGGATACTCTTTAGGGATCAAATATGGCTTTATGGTTTGTAATGTATCGCGATACACGCGGGCTAGGTTCACGGTTACAAAAGAAGGTAAGGACATACGAAGTCAAGCAAGTGAAACTAGAAAGTCTTCATCATACACCCTCACTTTGAAATTTATCACTCCGCTCCAAGCCAACCCATTGATTTAACCCCCAAACTTATAATTTTGTATACTTTCAAACGTGGGATTGATCACCTTTCTTTCTTTTTGATCACTTTCCACTTCAACATTAGAGATGGCAAGGCAAATTTTTTTTTTCTCTTTTTTTTTATTTGTTTTTTTTTCACAAATATATCACAAAGAATGTGCATTCAATACTTTTGCTCAAGCCCCTCTTTTCTTTCAATACAATTCATAACCCCTTCTTCTCTTTTTTTTTTTTTTCTTTTTCATTTTTTCATGACCACTTTCCACTCAACCTTTGATTTTCAAAACATCCCCCAAAATTTCCCATTCATTTCCTAGTATCACTTTCTTGAAAAGGTGCGAAAAATAGTGTATAGGTTAAAAGGCTAGGATAATGAGGGTACAAAAGAAGGCGAATGGTGGTTTAAGATAACCTCCCACTTTGTGAGAGATTCCATTCTTTTTTCAAGCTCAAAAGGGATTCTAGCGGAAATTTTTTTATATAAGTGACGAGAAAGTTAAAGGCTCACAAATAGGGTTCAAAGAAAATAGCCACATATCACTTCCCGAATAGCCTAATTGATGTGTTATTGACAGTCATGCAAACATGTTCTAGGGACCCCGAGAATGTCAAAGTGATCCTATAAAGGTCTCCTAAGTTGGTAACAATGATCAAGAAAAATAATATGAAAGTGAAAGGTGGAGAAATCATACTTTACATGTTTCAATGCAATTATATTCCAATATTGACAATAATACTCAAGATTTTTAAAATTAAATCACTCTCAAATCATCATGGACTCTTGCCAACTTCCCAAAAATATGAAAAGAACAATTTTTTTAAAAAAAAATTCTATTTTTTTGGAGGGTGACACTATATACACTCCCCTATAAACCCACAAACTCGAAGAGATATCTACCCCCAAACTCAAAACATGCTATGTCCTCATAGCAAAGAGAACAAAAATATGCATTGGGTTAAAAGGACGATATGACACAACAAAACAAATAAATAAAGCAAATAAAAACCTACCTACTTGGGTTGCCTCCCAATTAGCGCACTTGGTTAAGGTCGTTAGCCCGACCGTTGCTCCCAATTACATCTCTTTGGCCTTAGCTTTTCTTCCCTTGGCCCACCTTGCATATTCGCGGGCACAAATGCCCACCGCTTTCCACATGTATGTACCATTTTTTATTAGCTCGGGTGGAGCCCAAGAAATTTTATTGGCCTTCTTCTTGGCCTTCTTTTTCTTTTTCTTCATGGGGGTCTCTCCCCCAAACTCGTTTGGTTCCTTGGTCTCACGAACATCAAGCACCTCATCTTTCTCAACATCTTTATGAGAGAAGCTATCTTGGTCATCAATGTTAGCCATAAAAGAATCAGATAAGTCAAGACAGTAACATTCCTCAATTTTAGCACATAAATTATTACTTTCAGCTTTTAGAGGAAAAAAAGATTTTTGTTTTGACACCGACTCCTTACGGGGTCGGTCTAGGGGGTGATACGGTCCGTCACTCAAAGAGTGTTTGTCGGCCTTGTTGTTGCTAGCCATATCATGAACGTCCGCTTTATCCCTAGAATTCTCACCGTCACTCTTATCTACTTTAGCACACATGTCCTCCTATATGTCATCTAAGGACTCACAACCTTCCCCATCATCGTCCATGGGGTGTTTCATCACATCATTAACCGAAATTTCTATTTTCTCATCCGCTACCATCATGGACAACTTCCCATCCCCACATTTATTATTGTGTTAGTTGTGGCCATGAAGGGACATCCTAGCAAAATAATAGGGTCTCTATTCGTACTTCCTCCACTAACCATATCCATAACCACAAAGTCAACGGGAACTATCAAGGTCCCCACTTGAACCAATACATCCTCCACAATGCCCATTGGTCTCCTAATAGAACGGTCCGCTAAATAGAGGGCCATTATGGTGGGCTTCAACTCGGACAAGCCCAATTGCAAGTATGTGGAGTATGATAATAAATTAATGCTAGCACCAAGGTCTAACATCGCCTTCACC
>JAFEMH010002561.1:232500-331269 GCA_022495995.1 Adenophora triphylla var. japonica | reverse complement strand
TTAATTTTTATAAATAAGACTTTAATATTTCATCTATTTATTTTATTTTTGGTCAAATCTTGATGTTTATCATAGAGTAGTCAAATTAGGGAATATGCTGCAGCTTTCCCAAATATTATATTGTTATTGTGTCAGACTATTCTCATGCTTTAAGTTGCAAAATGCAAATACTAATGCAGCTCTCATCAATATCAAGAAGAATGGGAAACCCCCTTGCTCTATTCAAACATACGTCAAAAAACATTTGAAAACATTATTTTGAAAGTTATAATGGGATTAAACTAACAATGTCTAAAAGCCTAAATTATTGTAATTTTTGTGGAGAATCTAATTAATCTTTTCTATAAAAATTAAATTTGAAATTACAACTTACCAAAAACATTTCTCCACTATGTTTTGTTCATCATTATTCAAAAAAGTCAACCTAATTGAGTGTCATATTTGCACCAAGGAAATTAAGGAATCTGACTTATAATTCTACTAAATAAGTTGCCTAGTTTGTAATGAATCAATGTAAAGTACTTATAAACCACATTAACTAAGTTCAAGCCTACATAGCTGGCTTGGGGTTAGTTGATGATTAGAGTTGCCAATTCACCACCTTTGAATTTACATAAATTTAACTTTTTAACACTAGAAAATAGAAAATTATTAATTTAAGAAAAAAAAAAGCTTCTCAGTAAGAAAAATTACAATAGTTTTTACCTTTAACCCCTTTTGAGCCAAAATCATTTATTACAATGTATTTTATTTTATTGGGTTAACTTTTCACTCATAAATTATATTCTGACCCTTTCAAACAAAAAACTCTGGCTTGGCCACTAAATCCCAACAACAACTCTCAAATATCAAACTATCATCCCTGCCCTTATTCCAAGTTACACTGTTAACTAATCTAAAAAACAGAGATCAATGAGGGTTTATTTAGCGATCAAACTCCAAGCTTTGGATTAGGAATGGAAGAGCAATTTGAGTACCGCTAAATTATGTGTTCTGCCATTTTGAGTAGCCAAACACATACTGAGCAAAACAATAAACATAAATTGGCACAATAAACACAAACAAAGGACCGATCTTGGACCTCTTGGTAAAGCAACAAAAGCAAATATACATGAGACATTCGGGAAAAAAAATAAACAAATTAAGCACCAACGTTAAATTCCTAAATTTAAGATACAAGATTCACATAACACAATTAAAAACACAAAATCTAAAATTGTTAAAAATAAAATGAAATAGAACAGAAATACAAGCATTTATAAAATTAATGATGAATCTGTTGAGAAAGGAGATTACTTTGTGTAAGAGAGATGGTAGGACAGCTTACCAGAGCCATGGCTAAACAGATTGAGGTGTGAATCGCAGCAGCAGCAGCAATGCTAGCGAGAGAAGGAGGGTTAGAGTAAGACTCTGGATTTCTAGAGAGCTTTAGGGTTTTCGTGAAGTAGGAGAATTTAAATATTTATTTGTACAGTACCAATCGCAGCAGAAATGCTAGTGAGAGAATCAGAGAATTGTTAGACCTAGACATGGCCGACCCGCATCCGTTCGGACCCATGAAATTGTACCCGAATTTGATCCGCCGAAGTGAAACTGTGTAAGACCGTAAATCGTTGGACCGCACTCCGTACAATTGGTAGCTTTCCTCTTTCTCAAAATCTGTGACCCGTGGATTCAACCCGTAAAATCGCACCATTACGACCCGTGAACCGTACCTGAGACCCGCGTGTTGTTATCTGAAAATTTCAGTCTTGGTACCCTTCAATGGCAGATGAAGGAAAGGCTGCTTTGGATATTCTGCCGAGCACCTCATTGTTTGTTCATCTATTTTTATTCTTTATACCTTAAAATAAATCCAATGATTTAAGTTGACAAAAGATCTATCCTTTGCATCCCAATACTGCAATACATAAACCTTTCCAAAGAGATGTCACGGTTTAAGAATTAAAGAGCAATCAAAAATCAAATACTATTTCACACTAGGTTAAATAACTATGTGGTGAATTCGGAAATGATGTTAATGGGATCTTGAATGTTGATTCCCAGGAAAAGCAGGCCTTAAGTGTAAGATCCTAACAACTAAATTTGAAAAAAAAAAATGAAAAAAACAAAATTATTTTGGACCCGTGGGAACCGTGTACCGTGGGCAAAATCGTAGAACCCGTATCGGGAACTGCACTCAGATCCGTGCATCTCACGGTTCGGTTCCGATTCTTCATTTTCGACCGTGACGTAGCCGGTCGGACCCGGACCCGTACCCGAATTTGGTCATGTCTGGTTAGACCATTTACAATCGTTTCAACACCCTCATTTTTTCAACACCCTTTAAAATACGACACATCAGTTTCTCTCCTTTACCTAATTATTCAACACCTCATTCAATTTTTAACCCCTACAATGGTTTCAACATCCATATTTTTTCAACACCCTTCCAACTCATCATCCTATACCCCCATTTTATACTCCCTCCGTTCCACCCAAGTGTGCACCATTGACCAAGGCACGCCGATTAAGAAATGTGTGGTAGAAAATGAAGAGAGGGAATGAGTGGAGTAAATAGTAGGTTGGTTGAATAAATTGTGTGGTGGAGAATGAGTGGAGTTAATGAGTGGGTGGGGTAGGGAGAATATAAAATATTAAAGGACATACCATTTATGGTAGTTCACACTGGGCTGGAACGGATCAAAAGGGAAATAAAGTGTCTTAGGTCAAACGGAGGGAGTATTCTTTATTTTGATAATTAGTAAAATAGTAATTATTATTATTATCAATTATAATTAAAAAAATACTTCACACTTAATTAATTTTTTTAATTGCTATTAAATAAATACATAAAATGACGATAATTATTATTAAAGTAATACATCATTAGCTTTAATGATGTACTACTTTAAAGTAGTACATCATTAAAGTAGTACATCATTATACTACTTTAAAGTAGTACATCATTAAAGCTAAAAAAAAAAAAAAAAGGAAAAAGCTGGTTGGTTGGTGACGCCAAATACAACCCTCTCACCGATCCCTCATCCACGTGGCCCAATCACCTTTCACTCCTTTCCTCTCAACAATGTTTAAAACTCTCAACATTCTCCCACTTTCAACACTCAAAACAACAACCATTGTAGAAGAAAAACAAAATTTTTTTGTTGACAACACCCAACACAACAACCATTGTAGATGGTCTTATATTAGTAATGCTAGTGAGAGAATTGTTATATAGACAGTACAATTGTCGATTAAACCCGTAATTTTCAAACTTCAATTATGTTATCGAATAAAATAACTATATTACTCTTAAATTCATACACTCATTATTCAATGTTACATACACCCATAACATTCAAACCAAAATATACTTTCATTGTATACACACCCGTAACATTAACTCAAATTTACCCCCTTATCAATTTTTCACCTTCCCCACCTTCTCTCCTTTTTCACCATTTCATCAATCCAAAAATCACCATGTTCATTTTATTTTTATATCAAAAAATTACTACCTCCCTTTTCCTCCTACTATTATTTCTCAAACAAAAAAAATTACATATATATTTTTTCAATATATTCAGCATGATCATGGATAAAATGGCTTTACAATCGAATGTCAATGTAATATAAGTTTTCTTCACTTTCTAACCATATAAATGTGTTAAACTTTTGTTTTTGTTTTCGTTGCAAAATTTCGGCCAGTAGTGGCCAAAATTCAAGTCAGGCTCGACCACACCCAGCCGAAAAACTTGAAAAAGTTCGGCCACACCCGGCCGAAAATTTGAAAAAGTTCGGCCCTTGTTGCCGATTCTGGGTTGTTTTTCGGCCACACCCAGCCGAATTTTTAAATTTTTCGGCCACACCCTGCCGAATTTTTAAAAAAATCGATCACACCCGGTCAAATTTTCTAAAATATTTCGGCCACACCCGACCGAACCTTTTAAAAAATCGGCCACAACTGGCCGAACTTTTGTTTTTCTTCGTTCCACTTCCTTATTGTTTTATTGAATTTTTGCAGTATTCACTAGGTGACAACAACTATAACCCGGTTGATTTTGAAAGTGTTTTGCGAGACTACATCACAGAATTCACAATGACTTTGTATTTTAGAGACCGTAAAATAATTTTTGAATGGGCGCGTAAAAAGGGGGAACAACATGGATTTATCATCGTTATCGGTCGGTCAGATAATGGAAGCCGTCATTCCGCTTCTCGAATGACGCTTGTTTGTAAACATAGGGGGACATACAAGGAAAAGTCCGTCTTTCTTCCTCTTAAAAATCTGGCAACAATGAAATTTTGGGGAAAAAAAGAAAAATAGAGAAAGCGGAATAAAGTAATGCGATTGTAAGTTTCAGTTGAACTCCAAACAAGTCACTGTTGATGGTCAATGGCAATTAAGAGTGGTATGTGACGTTAACAATCATCTGATTTGTCAATACATGTTGGGTCACTCTAATGTTGGTAGATTACAGAAACAAGAGGAGGAATACGTGATAGAAACGTCACATGCAAATAGCCGGCTAAAGGATATTTTATATGGCTTAAAAGAGAAATTACTGGAAAGTAAGTCTTTAATGCGTACTATTTATAATGTGTGCGTGAAGAGCAGGGCAACTAAGCATGCGGGTCGTTCTCAAATACAACAACTCTTGTTTAAATTGAATGATCATGGTTATCACTTCGAATATCGGCAATGCGAGTATACAAATGTTATTAAGGAGATATTCTTTGCTCATCCGAAAAGCATTGAATTGCTGAAAGCATTTCCATACGCCTTATTCATGGATTGCACTTACAAGACAAATAGGTACAACTTACCTTTGATTGAGATTGTGGGTGTGACATAAACAAAAATGACATTTTTAATTGTTGATGTATACTTAGAGGCTGAGAAAGAAGCAAACTACATGTGGGCATGCGAAGTATTGAAATCTCTGATGCTTGAATCATGTCTTCCTAATGTTATCGTGATCGATAGGGAGCTTGAATTGATAAATGCAATATGTGAGACGTTCCCAACAACAACTCATTTGCTCTGTAAATGACATATCAACAGAAATATTCTGCAAAATGCAAGAAAATGTTTGATATGAAAGAGATTTGGGAGGCATTTATTCTTCATTGGAATGCAATGATCAAAGTTGATACAGAGGCATCGTTTAATGACTTTTTACGGCGATTATCAGAAGATTTCAGTCGTTATCCCGATGCGGTCAATTATGTCATGAACTAATGGATTGTGTCATACAAAGAAAGATTTGTTTCGTGTTGGACAAATAAAGTTATGTCCTTTGACAACTTGACTACAAACATGTATATCGGGCAAACTTTATTTTTAATGTGCCATATGTTTTGATGTTTCCTATGTTTTGTTTCCTATGTGTTTTTTAATTATATGCTAATAAAATACGTAACTTATGTTAGGGTAGAGAGTCAACATGCCTTGTTGAAGAAACAACTTGCATCGAGGCAGGGAGCATTTGAGACATATTGTAAACAAATTTATAAACTCATTGAATGCTCTCATATTGCAATTATTGCCTCATTTGAGAAAAAGCAGGACTGTGGTACAACATAAATTCAAGTTATCGCTATGGAGTGAGGTTAGAGGTATGGTGTCTATAAATGCATTGGATTTGATTTTCAACTCATTGGATTATCTATATGATGGTAGCCGAGATCTATTGTTGTATGGGTGTGCTATGAGATCGGCATGCGGACTCCCTTGTCCACATGAGCTTGCACATTTCATGTGATTTAACTCGCTCATCCCACTTGAACTATTAACAATAAAGAAAATGCATAAATTAAAGAACACAAGATTTGGAGTGGTGAAATTACCCGGATCCGGCTGCGCGGACCGCGCATCTCGCATGCTGGCTCGTCTTTTGCCGCGTTTTTTCGTTTGTAGAGTGCCACGCCATTTTGATATAGCCCAAAACATTGGGAAAATGCTTTATTTTTAAAAGGTTGTTGTGTGATGAGCTTTTGAGTTCGGAGGTCAGGTTACGCCTCGAGAAGAGAATAGTAGAGCTCACCCGAGTCGCCTAGTATACACGAGTCTTTCGATACCCCTCTTTCTTTAAAAGTTGTGTGTGTGTGCTTTTAAAATGCATTTTGAATAGAATGTCTACATTGTATGCTATGTATTGATATGAATTGAAATAGTATTGGAAGGAGGCCTTACCAATATTGGTTCATGTCTATCTTCCGCTTAGGAATGCGTTGGTTGAGTGTGAATAGTGCTCCGGGATGGACCGGGATTGCCTCGGGATGTACCGGTGTCTGCGGACAGAGCTTCAGCGTGCCTCGAGAGTGCTAGGTGTGAATTCGGGCAGAGATTCGACGTGCCTCGAGATTGCTGTGTGGATTCGGGCAGAGGTTCGGTGGCCTCGGAATTGCTGTGTAGATTCGAACAGAGGTTTGGCGTGCCTCGGGATTGCTAGGTGGATTCGGGCAGAGGTTCGTCTTGCTTCGGGATGCCTCGGAATTTGCCGGTATGGCTTTGGGATGCTTCGGGATGGACCGACAGGGCTTCGAGATGGCTCGTGAACGTCTTAGGATGGCTCGGCAGGGCTTCGGAGCGCCTCGGGAGGGCTCAAAAGGCCCCGGGAAGGACCGAAAAGGATCGGGATTGCCTCGAAAGGGATGAGAGGGGAGTCTGAAGGCTGGGGAAGAGAGGAGAGAAGGGAGGTGTGAAGAAAATGAGATGGGAGCCCTCTATTTATAGGCCCAAAAAAAATGCAAACAACGCGGACACTTATGTCATTACCATTTTTTTGGTTTTTCCGGATTTAAGGAAATATTGTGGGCTTTAAGGGGATTTTTTCATGATTATTTTTAGTTGCGAAAGTGTCCGCGCGGACACTTCTGCAGGCTGAATATTTTTCGTAATTCCCAAAAAGTCCTTTTATTTTATTTTATCCCAGAAGGATCCTACCTTGGTTTGGTTGGTGGTTTTGGGGTTTTTAAAGGCTACAGGTCTTTGGGATCACGTTTGTGTGAGTCCTCGGTGTTTCCCGTGTGTCGGATGGGAAGTGATCCGGATTGGGGTACTTACAGAATCCCCTCGGCGAGGTCACTTATGAAGGAAGTGGGATCGTCGATAAAGATAAGGGTATTGATCTGGATCGCTTCTTGGGAGAGGGAAGGTGACCATGTTGGTCGGGATGTGAGGACGTGGTGGTGTCCTAAGGTGACATGGACGTGTCGGTGTCCTGATGTGAGGTGGACGTATCGGTGTCCTGATGTGAGGTGGACGTGTCGGTGTCCCAAGGTGAAATGGTGAGTGGACGTGTCGGTGTCCTGATGTGAGGGGGGACGTGTCGGTGTCCTGATGTGAGGTGGACGTGTCGGTGTCCTGATGTGAGGTGGACGTGTCGGTATCCCAAGGTGAAATGGTGAGTGGACGTGTCGGTGTCCTGATGTGAGGGGGGACGTGTCGGTGTCCTGATGTGAGGTGGACGTGTCGGTGTCCCAAGGTGAGGTGGACGTGTCGGTGTCCTAAGGTGACCGCTTAGGTTGGATGGCTGGTGTAGCGTTGTGAGAAAATTTTCATCTTTTCATCTTTTTGAGTCGCCACCTATATTATTCGGTTGGAAACATAGGAAAACCATTTTGAAAGAGATTTGGGTTCGGGGCTTAGGTTATGAAATGGGTAGGTTTAGAAGGCATCCATTTCACCCAATTCGAAGATCGGTCTTGCTAAAGAAAAGAGAGGTTTTCAATCTTTTTAATAAAATAATTAAAGAAGAACAAATAAACCCTAATCAATTTCTTGATTAGGAATGTCGGATTGTATGCTTCGAGATCGCCTTCATTGACTGAAGGGACTCTAGGCTAATCCTTTTGATGGGATTACACTACTCTAAAATCAATAGAGAGGTTGAGAAGAGAAACGAAAGTTTAAAGGATGATTACCTTTTGAGAAGAGATTCGGACAGAGTTTCGACTCAAGTTTATAGTCGAACCTTGATTTGGACAGAGCTTCGCCTCGATCCTTGATTTGGATCTTGATGCGGACGGAGCTTCGCCTTGTTCCCTTGATTCGGGCTTCGATGTTTGTTAATCAACAAGGTTGATGAACAAACTTTGAGGTGATTTAGGGTGATTTCGTAGGAACCTTTCAGGGAGAGGAACCTACAAAATGCGTGTGTTGTGTGAAATTGTCGACCTCTGAAACACTGAAAGTCATCCAGTATTTATAGGAGGTTGGAGAGGTGAAGGTGGAGAGGTAAAATCCCCTAGGAAGGTTCAGAACTCGGTTACGATTGGATACCCGAATTGATAAGATTTTATCCAAAAAGAGAGTTTGAAACGGAGAAGGAGAGCGATTTCTGCCCATCCTGTCGAGGGGATATCTCGCGCGAGATAAGATATCTCGTGCGAGATAAATAGTCTGATGACTATTTTTTCCTCTTCAGTTGTTCCGTTAGTCAGTTAGGTCCAAAACTAACGAGGTTAGTTAGAAACTTAACGAAACATGACGAAAGCGATATGCTTTCATCAAAACATAAAAGAGAGATGAAGAGTAGTGTAATCATGTAATTATGAGTTCGAATGGGGTGTCTACAGAGCCCCTCGGCGACAGTCTTATGAAAGAAGAAGTGTCGTCGATAGAAAAGACATCATTACGAACACTGGATGAGTCGTACCGCACGGCTACCTACGTATCTCTAAGAGAGAATCAGACCAAACGTAGTTCGACTCCAAAACACGAAAAGGCTGCTTTAGGTATTTTGAAAATCATTTTTGGAAATCGAGGAGATTTTATTTTTGAAAAGGCAAATCCATGCGAGGAATCAAATCATGATCCAATTACGAAGATACTGTTTGTTGACGAAGTGAGGTGACGATCTGGCGATTCGGGACCGAGCTTTTGTTGAGGTGGCGATCTGGCGATTCAAGGCCGAGCTTTTTGTTGAGTAGTACTCGACATACTACTTGTAGATGCTTGACGCATCTTAGATGCTTGACACACCTAATTGGTGACGATCTGACGATTCAAGACCGAGCTTTTGTTGAGGTGAGCACTCGACATACTACTGTAGATGCTTGACGCATCTTAGATGCTTGACACACCTAATTGGTGACGATCACGGTGATTCAAGACCGAGCTTTTTGTTGGTGAGTACTTGACATACTACCTGTAGATGCTTGACACACCTACTTGGTGACGATCCTGGCGATTCAAGACCGAGCTTTTTTGTTGAGTAGTACTCGACATACTACTTGTAGATGCTTGACACACCTACATGGTGACGATCCTGGCGATTCAAGACCGAGCTTTTGTTGGTGAGTACTTGACATACTTACCCTAGATGCTTGACACACCTACTTGGTGACGATCCACCTGTAAGGGCGCTGAATCGGGCTTTTGATGGTATATACTTGACGCATATGGTTGCTTGACGCTATGGTTGCTTGACGCGATGGTTGCTTGATGCGATGGATGCTTGACACAATGGTTGCTTGACGCGGTGGATGCTTGACGCTATGGTAGCTTGACGCTATGGTTGCTTGACGCTATGGATGCTTGGCGCGATGGTTGCTCGGCGATATGGTTGCTTGACGCTATGGTTGCTTGACGCAATGGTTGCTTGACGCTATGGTAAGCGAAATTCAAATATTCAACATGTTTGATCTAATTCTTGAAAGTAGGCACTTGACGTGCCTTACGCATTTTAATTCCTGCAAGAGGGTTAGTGAAAGCATTTGCATAACAACATACATTCACTTAAGCATTTGTTTGTTCAAGACGATCAATGTGCACTCGACTCCAAGAATCATCGGGAGAATGAGTTTTATTTGTGAGAATTGAGAATCGTTTGTGATTTAGATTTTGGTTTAGAAGACTGACTCGTGAGGTCCATCTAAAGATCGAATGAGACAGTCGTCAAATAGGATTAGTTGAGATAACCTAAGTTCAACGCTAAGGATACTTTAAGGATTTTCGTTGTCGTAGGACTTTTCCATCTTGAAGCCCCAAGTTGCTCGTGTGATGATCATTGGCGAACAAGGTCCAAACCACTCCAATGGCTTTTGCTATGTAGAACTGATGCTGCCCAAAGCACGTATTTTCCAAGGCTTCTCTTGACATTAAGCCCCAAGACTTCTTGTATGTTGTAGATGACTTCGTGAACAGGCTTGTGAGGCTGCGGTGAATTGAAGAAGGATGCCCTCCTTTTTTCCTTTGAATTTTTTTTTTTTTAGTAACGCACCCTGGTTTTTTCCTAGACCGCCCTTTCGGGTTTTCAATCTAGCGGGCATCTCTTTTTGCGTCTTTTGTTTTTGTGCTCTAAGCTTTTGCCTAGGTCGCTCTTTACGAGTTTTCAACCTAGCGAGCCATTTTTGAAAAGCATGTTTACTCGAAGAGAACTCGGTTGGAAGAATCTCATTAAGGAGAAAGATGAGATCTCAAGTTTAGTTGAGAAGGACGGACTCTATTTTTTGAAGGTGATCCAAGCATTGACTCTTTGGAGAAGTGTATTCTCTAATGATGAGAGTGAGAAACGAAGAGGAAAGCCCCTAATGCAGATTTGATTACTCTTGAGAGTTTAAGTAGGGATTGACTGGGGGAGGAAAGGTTAGGAAGCCCCAATTTTGATGCTTGGATTTCAAGAGTGTGTATGAGAATGGCTAAGAGGAAGCCCCTAGACTCAACAAAGAACGCTACATGGCTCAAAGGTCTAAAAAAGTTGTTCTTCCTATGTATCATCGAGAAATTTCTTAACGAGTTTGAAAAGAAAGCCAATCATTAGCACGACTTAAGGCTAAACATTTCTCTTTATGGATTGATGTTGAAGGTCTTCTTCATTTGCGTTGCCATTCGGGCTTCATTGTAAGAGGATGTTGAGGGATCCTCTTTTCTTCATTGATATCACTTGACTCTTCTTCTTTGCGGGAGAGTCCTTCTTGCCTTTGTTGAAATTTTATCCTTGTTGTGGGGCGATGAAGGCTTGAGAGTTTTCTCTCTTTTTTTTTTTTTTTTTGATACTCTATTTTTGCCTAGGACGATTTGAGGAGTTTCGACCTAGCGAGCTTTTTATTTATTTTTGTACTCTCAAAGCCTTGAATTGAGTAGCCCCACTTTTCTTGGGATGAATGTTGATAGCAGGGCCTTTGGCTTCCTTCGTTTGTTGATCTTTAACTTTCAACATGAGTAATGTTTAGTCTTAAGCCTTCTAGGACAGTTTTCATTTCAAACTAGTTTAGAAGTTTCTATTTTTCGTGATGATTTAAGAAATGAGGGTCCACTATTCAGCATGGATCAAATGATACTCATAAAGTAAAACAACTCTTGGGAAAGTGTTTAGGATAAAGAGATAACTTTTATTGATAAGGAAATTCGAAACAGACTCGATAGTTCACTTGACACAAACTAGAGAAGATAGAGATGGACTAGAATGACGAGAATGACTCTTCGAGAACATACTATGTTTTTTTTTCTTTTCTTTTTTTTCAAAGGAAAAAGGGAGAGGACAATCGGAGCCCCAAGGTGGTGATGCTTCAGTTGATCTTGCCGGCTTCATACAAGTCTTGGATGGCATCCCTCAAATTGTAGCAATTGTTGGTGTCATGACCACTAAGGCTGATAGTAATCGCAAAATTTGTCGTGGTCCCAATCTTCTCTCATTTTCTTAGGATGATAGTCTTCCATTGGCTTCAATTTTCCTTGGCCTACTAGATCATCGAACATTTCCTTAAGAGTAGCCCCACCAAAATCATGATAGGTACGGCCCAGGTGCTCCCCTTTGTTGGACAATTCTCCTTTTAAGAATTCTTTCTAAGAAGGATAAATTCATCAACTCTAAGGCCCGATTTATGGAGTTCGAGGAAACTAGGGAAGTAATTGTCGGCAAGCTTCTCTTGGTATTCTTCGCGGAGGCATTGAAGTAGGATATGAATTTGTTCGTCTAGGCTTGGCCTATCAACGATTTCGATCAGTTTGATCGTCCATCTTTTGACGAAGTCTGCGAATGATTCATTTGAGAGTTGCTTGGTTTGCTCAAGGTCTCTCCTAGTAGTGCGGTAGGTAGTGTTGTCCTCAAATTGTTCTTGGAAGGCACGGCGGCGAGTGGCAATCAAGCCTTGTGGAGAGTGGAAGAGTCATGTACCAATCTATAGCGGCACCGTCAAGGGTTTGAGGGAAGCATTGAACTAGCAGGTTGTCATCAACACCCATAGGTAGCATGGCCCAAGAGTAGGTTTCCAAATGAGCTTTAGGGCAAGTAGAACTATTGAATTTTGCAATGTCGGGCGTCTTGTACTTTCTAGGAAGCTTTGACATGGATTGACGAAGGGTGTCATAGTAGATAGAGAGCGAGGCTCCCTTGCTCACATCGAGGGATGCAAGTTTTTTTTCTAGCATTGCCATGGTGAGGGGTTCGTCCTTGCTTTCCCTCTTTCTTTCTTTCTTGGAAGCATAACTCTCATTGTCGGAGGAGGAAGATGATGAGCTAGACTTATACACCTTTTTCTTGTGCTTGCGGTGCCTTTTAGCTTTCTTAGGGAATGATACTTCATCATCGGAAGAGGTCCTACTTTCTTTCTTCTTGGAGCTTAATTCGGCCAATTGTAGTTTCATGGCTTGGAGTTCGTCAACCATGGCTTTCATTTCCCGGCTTGGATTCTCACTTTCAAGTTCTAATCGGGCCTCCATTTCATCGGCTTGGGCTTGTAGCATTTCTTCATATCGAATCCTTTGATCCTCAATTTCCTTTTTGAGTGCTTCGGAATTCATCGTGTCGTAAGGAAATTGAGTTGTTACCATTGGAGAGGTAAGGGAGCTTGACGACCTTATAGATGAACTAGAGATATCTCGACGAGACGCCTTTTCGAATATTAGCCCCAAACGATCCTAGATGGAGAAAAGGATGATGGTTAAAATTACCTCACGAGCGATTTTTTTTTGAAGTTTCATTTTTATTAGAGACGGAGTTTTGACTCAAGGAGGGAGCGCACATCGATCATCAATTACAAACACAGATTCTGCAACTAAAATCTCGCGCGGGACGAGGTAATCTCGCACGAGATAACCATCCGGAAAGATGGATTTTTCCTAAATTCATGGTCGGACGGACAAAGATCCGTTTTCTATCTAGCATCCTAGGTAAAGCTTGCAGGCATACGTAATTCGAACCAAACCTAGGGACTCGGTAATTAACCATTCTTTGTAAAATAAAGCCACGTAAAATTGGCTGGAAGGATTTTTTTCTTTAAAGGGACTTAGAAAGGGTCATTCGAAGGGACTTTTTCTTTTTCGAAGGGACTTTTCCGAATCCTTTCTCGATAGTCAATTTTACATTAACTTTATTTTGGTCAAAGACAAGAAAGATTACCAAGTCAAAACCGACCGGTCACGGAGTGTTCTTAAAAAAGACAATCTACATGAAGATGTGGCGATGCAGGGCTGGAAGGCTAGGCTCCCCGCGATATGACAATCTAGGTGGATTGAATACGCGGAGTGGGATTGTCCAACTTCGGAGAGACCGGCGACTAGGTGGTTACCGTCATCCGTCCTTAGTGTGGGTCCCGGGTTGATCGGGGTATGTAGTGCAATGACAGATATAAATGAGTGCGCGTGTGTGAGAGTCAATCTAGGTGATAGAGTAAAAATAGAGATTTTTTTTTTGAAAAATAAAAGAAAAACAGATAGTGGCCGCACCAAGTGGTTGCCTACGTTTCTCCCAAATTAGGAAGACTCAGGCCGTCGTAGTTCCACATAAAGAGAGATAAAGAGAGATAAAGAGAGATAAATAATTCAATTTACAACTCCCGAATTCCCAATGGACCGGACTTTAATTAAATAAAATCCAATCGCACGCAGTTTATAAATAATAATCAATTATTTAAAGGAAACGAAGGTTCGAGTTCTACACCTTAAGGGAGGCCTTAAGATGCGGAAACTCTGCAGATAATGAATTCTGGGATCCCCCTTGCATGTTCGGCTCTCGTCTTGGACTATGAGATAAACGGGAGAAACCGAGGAAAATAAGCAGATTGCCGAAGCCATATCTCGCGCGAGATATGATATCTCGCCGCGAGATATGCTTCATCTAAGAGCAGAAAATTCGAATTTACAATTTTTTTTGAAAACCTCTCTTTTAATTTTGACGCAAGTTTAAGCCTCTTAATTTTCAGTCCCCAGCGGAGTCGCCACTGTAGCGTTGTGAGGAAAATTTCATCTTTTCATCTTTTTGAGTCGCCACCTATATTATTCGGTTGGAAACATAGGAAAATCATTTTGAAAGAGATTTGGGTTCGGGGCTTAGGTTATGAAATGGGTAGGTTTAGAAGGCATCCATTTCACCCAATCCGGAGATCGGTCTTGCTAAAGAAAAGAGAGGTTTTCAATCTTTTTAATAAAATAATTAAAGAAGAACAAATAAACCCTAATCAATTTCTTGATTAGGAATGTCGGATTGTATGCTTCGAGATTGCCTTCATTGACTGAAGGGACTCTAGGCTAATCCTTTTGATGGGATTACACTACTCTAAAATCAATAGAGAGGTTGAGAAGAGAAACGAAAGTTTAAAGGATGATTACCTTTTGAGAAGAGATTCGGACGAGTTTCGACTCAAGTTTAGAAGTCGAACCTTGATTTGGACGGAGCTTCGCCTCGATCCTTGATTTGGATCTTGATGCGGACGGAGCTTCGCCTTGTTCCCTTGATTCGGGCTTCGATGTTTGTTAATCAACAAGGTTGATGAACAAACTTTGAGGTGATTTAGGGTGATTTCGTAGGAACCTTTCGGGGAGAGGAACCTACAAAATGTGTGTGTTGTGTGAAATTGTCGACCTGCTGAAACTTGAAAGTCATCCGGTATTTATAGGAGGTTGGAGAGGTGAAGGTGGAGAGGTAAAATCCCTAGGAAGGTTCGAACTTCGGTTCGATTGGATACCGAATTGATAAGATTTTATCCAAAAAGAGAGTTTGAAACGGAGAAGGAGAGCGATTTACGCACATCTGTCGAGGGATATCTCGCGCGAGATAAGATATCTCGTGCGAGATAAATAGTACGATGACTATTTTTTCCTCTTGATTGTTCCGTTAGTCGAGTTAGGTCCAAAACTAACGAGGTTAGTTAGAAACTTAACGAAACATGACGAAGCGATATGCTTTCATCAAAACATAAAAGAGATGAAGAGTAGTGTAATCATGTAATTATGAGTTCGAGAATGGGGTGTCTGAGCCCTCGGCGACGGAGTCTTATGAAAGAAGAAGTGTCGTCGATAGAAAAGACATCATTCTGAACACTGGGATGGTCGTACCGCACGGCTACCTACGTATCTCTAAGAGAGAATCAGACCAAACGTAGTTTGACTCCAAAACACGAAAAGGCTGCTTTAGGTATTTTGAAAATCATTTTTGGAAATCGAGGAGATTTTATTTTTGAAAAGGCAAATCCATACTGAGGAATCAAATCATGACCCAATTCTGAAGATACATGTTTGTTGACGAAGTGAGGTGGCGATCTGGCGATTCGGGGCGAGCTTTTGTTGAGGTGACGATCTGGCGATTCAAGGCCAGGAGCTTTTTGTTGAGTAGTACTCGACATACTAATTGTAGATGCTTGGCGCATCTTAGATGCTTGACACACCTAATTGGTGACGATCTGGCGATTCAAGGCCAAGGCTTTTTGTTGAGGTGAGCACTCGACATACTACTGTAGATGTTTGACGCATCTTAGATGCTTGACACACCTAATTGGTGACGATCTGGCGATTCAAGACCGAGCTTTTTATTGGTGAGTACTTGACGTACTACTGTAGATGCTTGACACACCTACTTGGTGACGATCACAGCGATTCAAGGCCAGAGCTTTTTGTTGAGTAGTACTCGACATACTACTTGTAGATGCTTGACACACCTAGTTGGTGACGATCCACGGCGATTGAAGACCACCGAGCTTTTATTGGTGAGTACTTGACATACTTACCACTAGATGCTTGACACATCTATTTGATGACGATCCGCTGTCACGGGCGTTGAATCGGGCTTTTTGTTGGAATATACTTGACGCATATGGTTGCTTGGCGCTATGGTTGCTTGGCGCGATGGTTGCTTGATGCAATGGATGCTTGACATGATGGTTGCTTGACGCGGTGGATGCTTGAGCTATGGTAGCTTAGCTATGGTTGCTTGACGCTATGGATGCTTGGCCAGCGATGGTTGCTCGGCGATATGGATGCTTGGCGCTATGGTTGCTTGGCCTTGATAGTTTGCTTGGCTAGCTATGGTAAGCGAAATTCAAACATTCAACATGTTTGATCTAATTTTTGAAAGTAGGCACTTGACGTGCCTTACGCATTTTAATTCCTGCAAGAGGGTTAGTGAAAGTATTTGCATAACAACATGTATTCACTTAAGCATTTGTTTGTTCATGACGATCAATGTGCACTCGACTCCAAGAATCAGCGGGGAGAATGAGTTCTATTATGTGAGAATTGAGAATCGTTTGTGATTTAGATTTTGGTTTAGAAGACCAACACGTGAGGTCCATCTAAAGATCGAATGAGACAGTCGTCAAATAGGATTCCGTTGAGATAACCTAAGTTCAACACTAAGGATACTTTAAGGATTTTTCGTTGTCGTAGGACTTTTCCATCCTCAAGCCCCAAGTTGCTCATGTGATGATCATTGACTCAAAAAGGTCCAACCCACTCCAATGGCTTTTGCTATGTAGAACTGATGCTGCCCAAAGCACGTATTTTCCAAGGCTTCTCTTGACATTAAGCCCCAAGACTTCTTGTATGTTGTAGATGACTTCGTGAACAGGCTTGTGAGGCTGCGGTGAATTGAAGAAGGATCCCCTCCTTTTTCCCTTTGAATTTTTTTTTCTTAGTGACGCACCCTGGTTTTTCCTAGACCGCCCTTTCGGGTTTTCAATCTAGCGGGCATCTCTTTTGCGTCTTTTGTTTTTGTGCTCTAACTTTTGCCTAGGCCGCTCTTTACGAGTTTTCAACCTAGCGAGCCATTTTTTTTTTTTTGAAAAGCATGTTTACTCGAAGAGAACTCAGTTGGAAGAATCTCATTAAGGAGAAAGATGAGATCTCAAGTTTAGTTGAGAAGGGACGGATTCTATTTTTTTTGAAGGTGATCCAAGCATTGACTCTTTGGAGAAGTGTATTCTCTAATGATGAGAGTGAGAAACGAAGAGGAAAGCCCCTAATGCAGATTTGATTACTCTTGAGAGTTTAAGTAGGGATTATTTGGGGAGGAAAGGTTAGGAAGCCCCAATTTTGATGCTTGGATTTCAAGAGTGTGTATGAGAATGGCTAAGAGGAAGCCCACTAGACTCAACAAAGAACGCTACATGGCTCAAAGGTCTAAAAAGTTGTTCTTCCTATGTATCATCGAGAAATTTCTTAACGAGTTTGAAAAGAAAGCCAATCATTAGCACGACTTAAGGCTAAACATTTCTCTTTATGGATTGATGTTGAAGGTCTTCTTCATTTGCGTTGCCATTCGGGCTTCATTGTAAGAGGATGTTGAGGGATCCTCTTTTCTTCATTGATATCACTTGACTCTTCTTCTTTGCGGGAGAGTCCTTCTTGCCTTTGTTGAAATTTTATCCTTGTTGTGGGGCGATGAAGGCTTGAGAGTTTTTCTCTCTTTTTTTTTTTTGATGCTCTATTTTTGCCTAGGACGATTTGAGGAGTTTCGACCTAGCGAGCTTTTTATTTATTTTTGTACTCTCAAAGCCTTGAATTGAGTAGCCCCACTTTTCTTGGGATGAATGTTGATAGCAGCGCCTTTGGCTTCCTTCGTTTGTTGATCTTTAACTTTCAACATGAGTAATGTTTAGTCTTAAGCCTTCTAAGGACAGTTTTCATTTCAAACTTGTTTAGAAGTTTCTATTTTTCGTGATGATTTAAGGAATGAGGGTCCACTATTCAGCATGGATCAAATGATACTCATAAAGTAAAACAACTATTGGGAAAGTGTTTAGGATAAAGAGATAACTTTTATTGATAAGGAAATTCGAAACAGACTCGATAGTTTACTTGACACAAACTAGAGAAGATAGAGATGGACTAGAATGACAGAATGACTCTTCGAGAACATACTATGTTTTTTTTTTTTCTTTTCTTTTTTTTTTCAAAGGAAAAAGGGAGAGGACAATCGGAGCCCCAAGGTGGTGATGCTTCAGTTGATCTTGCCGGCTTCATACAAGTCTTGGATGGCATCCCTCAAATTGTAGCAATTGTTGGTGTCATGACCACTAAACTGATAGTAATCGCAAAATTTGTCGTGGTCCCAATCTTCTCTCATTTTCTTAGGATGATAGTCTTCCATTGGCTTCAATTTTCCTTGGCCTACTAGATCATCGAACATTTCCTTAAGAGTAGCCCCACCAAAATCATGATAGGTACGACCGGTGCTCCCCTTTGTTGGACAATTCTCCTTTTCTGAATTCTTTCTAAGAAGGATAAATTCATCAACTCTAAGGCCCGATTTATGGAGTTCGAGGAAACTAGGGAAGTAATTGTCGGCAAGCTTCTCTTAGTATTCTTCGCGGAGGCATTGAAGTAGGATATGAATTTGTTCGTCTAGGCTTGGCCTATCAACGATTTCAGTCAGTTTGATCCTCCATCTTTTGACGAAGTCTGCGAATGATTCATTTGAGAGTTGCTTGGTTTGCTCAAGGTCTCTCCTAGTAGTGCGGTAGGTAGTGTTGTCCTCAAATTGTTCTTGGAAGGCACGACTGGCGAGTGGCCAATCAAGCCTTGTGGAGAGTGGAAGAGTCATGTACCAATCTCTAGCGGCACCGTCAAGGGTTTGAGGGAAGCATTGAACTAGCAGGTTGTCATCAACACCCATAGGTAGCATGGCCCAAGAGTAGGTTTCCAAATGAGCTTTAGGGCAAGTAGAACTATTGAATTTTGCAATGTCGGGCGTCTTGTACTTTCTAGGAAGCTTTGACATGGATTGACGAAGGGTGTCATAGTAGATAGAGAGCGAGGCTCCCTTGCTCACATCGAGGGATGCAAGTTTTTTCTAGCTTTGCCATGGTGAGGGGTTCGTCCTTGCTTTCCCTCTTTCTTTCTTTCTTGGAAGCATAACTCTCATTGTCGGAGGAGGAAGATGATGAGCTAGACTTATACACCTTTTTCTTGTGCTTGCGGTGCCTTTTAGCTTTCTTAGGGAATGATACTTCATCATCGGAAGAGGTCCTACTTTCTTTCTTCTTGGAGCTTAATTCGGCCAATTGTAGTTTCATGGCTTGGAGTTCGTCAACCATGGCTTTCATTTCCCCGGCTTGGATTCTCCTTTCAAGTTCTAATCGGGCCTCCATTTCATCGGCTTGGGCTTGTAGCATTTCTTCATATCGAATCCTTTGATCCTCAATTTCCTTTTTGAGTGCTTCGGAATTCATCGTGTCGTAAGGAAATTGAGTTGTTACCATTGGAGAGGTAAGGGAGCTTGACGACCTTATAGATGAACTAGAGATATCTCGACGAGATGCCTTTTCGAATATTAGCCCCAAACGATCCTAGATGGAGAAAAGGATGATGGTTAAAATTACCTCACGAGCGATTTTTTTTGAAGTTTCATTTTTATTAGAGACGGAGTTTTGACTCAAGGAGGGAGCGCACATCGATCATCAATTACAAACACAGATTCTGCAAATAAAATCTCGCGCGGGACGAGGTAATCTCGCACGAGATAACCATCCGGAAAGATGGATTTTTCCTAAATTCATGGTCGGACGGACAAAGATCCGTTTTCTATCTAGCATCCTAGGTAAAGCTTGCAGGCATACGTAATTCGAACCAAACCTAGGGACTCGGTAATTAACCATTCTTTGTAAAATAAAGCCACGTAAAATTGGCTGGAAGGATTTTTTTTCTTTAAAGGGACTTCCAAAAGGGTCATTCCGAAGGGACTTTTTCTTTTTCCGAAGGGACTTTTCCGAATCCTTTCTCGATAGTCAATTTTACATTAACTTTATTTTTGTCAAAGACAAGAAATATTACCAAGTCAAAACCGACCGGTCACGGAGTGTTCTTAAAAAAGACAATCTACATGAAGATGTGGCGATGCAGGGCTGGAAGGCTAGGCTCCCCGCGATATGACAATCTAGGTGGATTGAATACGCGGAGTGGGATTGTCCAACTTCGGAGAGACCGGCGACTAGGTGGTTACCGTCATCCGTCCTTAGTGTGGTTCCCGGGTTGATCGGGGTATGTAGTGCAATGACAGATATAAATGAGTGCGCGTGTGTGAGAGTCAATCTAGGTGATAGAGTAAAAATAGAGATTTTTTTTTTGAAAAATAAAAGAAAAACAGATAGTGGCCGCACCAAGTGGTTGCCTACGTTTCTCCCAAATTAGGAAGACTCAGGCCGTCGTAGTTCCACATAAAGAGAGATAAAGAGAGATAAATAATTCAATTTACAACTCCCGAATTCCCAATGGACCGGACTTTAATTAAATAAAATTCAATCGCACGCAGTTTATAAATAATAATCAATTATTTAAAGGAAACGAAGGTTCGAGTTCTACACCTTAAGGGAGGCCTTAAGATGCGGAAACTCTGCAGATAATGAATTCTGGGATCCCCCTTGCATGTTCGGCTCTCGTCTTGGACTATGAGATAAACGGGAGAAACCAGAAAATAACCAGATTGCCGAAGCCATATCTCGCGCGAGATATGATATCTCGCCGCGAGATATGCTTCATCTGAGAGCAGAAAATTCGAATTTACAATTTTTTTTTTTGAAAACCTCTCTTTTAATTTTGACGCAAGTTTAAGCCTCTTAATTTTCAGTCCCCAGCGGAGTCGCCACTGTAGCGTTGTGAGGAAAATTTCATCTTTTCATCTTTTTGAGTCGCCACCTATATTATTCGGTTGGAAACATAGGAAAACCATTTTGAAAGAGATTTGGGTTCGGGGCTTAGGTTATGAAATGGGTAGGTTTAGAAGGCATCCATTTCACCCAATCCGGAGATCGGTCTTGCTAAAGAAAAGAGAGGTTTTCAATCTTTTTAATAAAATAATTAAAGAAGAACAAATAAACCCTAATCAATTTCTTGATTAGGAATGTCGGATTGTATGCTTCGAGATTGCCTTCATTGACTGAAGGGACTCTAGGCTAATCCTTTTGATGGGATTACACTACTCTAAAATCAATAGAGAGGTTGAGAAGAGAAACGAAAGTTTAAAGGATGATTACCTTTTGAGAAGAGATTCGGACAGAGTTTCGACTCAAGTTTAGAGTCGAACCTTGATTTGGACAGAGCTTCGCCTCGATTCTTGATTTGGATCTTGATGCGGACGGAGCTTCGCCTTGTTCCCTTGATTCGGGCTTCGATGTTTGTTAATCAACAAGGTTGATGAACAAACTTTGAGGTGATTTAGGGTGATTTCGTAGGAACCTTTCAGGGAGAGGAACCTACAAAATGTGTGTGTTGTGTGAAATTGTCGACCTCTGAAACACTGAAAGTCATCCAGTATTTATAGGAGGTTGGAGAGGTGAAGGTGGAGAGGTAAAATCCCCTAGGAAGGTTCCAGAACTCAGTTCTGATTGGATACCCGAATTGATAAGATTTTATCCAAAAAGAGAGTTTGAAACGGAGAAGGAGAGCGATTTCTGCACATCCTGTCGAGGGGATATCTCGCGCGAGATAAGATATCTCGTGCGAGATAAATAGTCTGATGACTATTTTTTCCTCTTCAGTTGTTCCGTTAGTCAGTTAGGTCCAAAACTAACGAGGTTAGTTAGAAACTTAACGAAACATGACGAGCGATATGCTTTCATCAAAACATAAAAGAGAGATGAAGAGTAGTGTAATCATGTAATTATGAGTTCAGAATGGGGTGTCTACAGAGCCCCTCGGCGACAGGTCTTATGAAAGAAGAAGTGTCGTCGATAGAAAAGACATCATTCTGAACACTGGGATGGTCGTACCGCACGGCTACCTACGTATCTCTAAGAGAGAATCAGACCAAACGTAGTTCGACTCCAAAACACGAAAAGGCTGCTTTAGGTATTTTGAAAATCATTTTTGGAAATCGAGGAGATTTTATTTTTGAAAAGGCAAATCCATACTGAGGAATCAAATCATGACCCAATTCTGAAGATACATGTTTGTTGACGAAGTGAGGTGACGATCCTGGCGATTCGGGACCGAGCTTTTGTTGAGGTGACGATCCTGGCGATTCAAGACCGAGCTTTTTGTTGAGTAGTACTCGACATACTACTTGTAGATGCTTGACGCATCTTAGATGCTTGACACACCTAATTGGTGACGATCCTGGCGATTCAAGACCGAGCTTTTTGTTGAGGTGAGCACTCGACATACTACCTGTAGATGCTTGACGCATCTTAGATGCTTGACACACCTAATTGGTGACGATCCTGGCGATTCAAGACCGAGCTTTTTATTGGTGAGTACTTGACATACTACCTGTAGATGCTTGACACACCTACTTGGTGACGATCCTGGCGATTCAAGACCGAGCTTTTTTGTTGAGTAGTACTCGACATACTACTTGTAGATGCTTGACACACCTAGTTGGTGACGATCCTGGCGATTCAAGACCGAGCTTTTGTTGGTGAGTACTTGACATACTTACCCTAGATGCTTGACACATCTATTTGATGACGATCCACCTGTCTGGGCGTTGAATCGGGCTTTTTGTTGGAATATACTTGACGCATATGGTTGCTTGACGCTATGGTTGCTTGACGCGATGGTTGCTTGATGCAATGGATGCTTGACACAATGGTTGCTTGACGCGGTGGATGCTTGACGCTATGGTAGCTTGACGCTATGGTTGCTTGACGCTATGGATGCTTGACGCGATGGTTGCTCGACGATATGGATGCTTGACGCTATGGTTGCTTGACGCAATGGTTGCTTGACGCTATGGTAAGCGAAATTCAAACATTCAACATGTTTGATCTAATTCTTGAAAGTAGGCACTTGACGTGCCTTACGCATTTTAATTCCTGCAAGAGGGTTAGTGAAAGCATTTGCATAACAACATACATTCACTTAAGCATTTGTTTGTTCAAGACGATCAATGTGCACTCGACTCCAAGAATCATCGGGGAGAATGAGTTTTATTTGTGAGAATTGAGAATCGTTTGTGATTTAGATTTTGGTTTAGAAGACCAACTCGTGAGGTCCATCTAAAGATCGAATGAGACAGTCGTCAAATAGGATTCCGTTGAGATAACCTAAGTTCAACACTAAGGATACTTTAAGGATTTTTCGTTGTCGTAGGACTTTTCCATCTTCAAGCCCCAAGTTGCTCATGTGATGATCATTGACTGAACAAGGTCCAAACCACTCCAATGGCTTTTGCTATGTAGAATTGATGCTGCCCAAAGCACGTATTTTCCAAGGCTTCTCTTGACATTAAGCCCCAAGACTTCTTGTATGTTGTAGATGACTTCGTGAACAGGCTTGTGAGGCTGCGGTGAATTGAAGAAGGATCCCCTCCTTTTTCCCTTTGAATTTTTTTTTTCTTAGTGACGCACCCTGGTTTTTTCCTAGACCGCCCTTTCGGGTTTTCAATCTAGCGGGCATCTCTTTTGCGTCTTTTGTTTTTGTGCTCTAACTTTTGCCTAGGCCGCTCTTTACGAGTTTTCAACCTAGCGAGCCATTTTTTTTTTGAAAAGCATGTTTACTCGAAGAGAACTCAGTTGGAAGAATCTCATTAAGGAGAAAGATGAGATCTCAAGTTTAGTTGAGAAGGGACGGATTCTATTTTTTTTGAAGGTGATCCAAGCATTGACTCTTTGGAGAAGTGTATTCTCTAATGATGAGAGTGAGAAACGAAGAGGAAAGCCCCTAATGCAGATTTGATTACTCTTGAGAGTTTAAGTAGGGATTGACTGGGGGAGGAAAGGTTAGGAAGCCCCAATTTTGATGCTTGGATTTCAAGAGTGTGTATGAGAATGGCTAAGAGGAAGCCCCTAGACTCAACAAAGAACGCTACATGGCTCAAAGGTCTAAAAAAGTTGTTCTTCCTATGTATCATCGAGAAATTTCTTAACGAGTTTGAAAAGAAAGCCAATCATTAGCACGACTTAAGGCTAAACATTTCTCTTTATGGATTGATGTTGAAGGTCTTCTTCATTTGCGTTGCCATTCGGGCTTCATTGTAAGAGGATGTTGAGGGATCCTCTTTTCTTCATTGATATCACTTGACTCTTCTTCTTTGCGGGAGAGTCCTTCTTGCCTTTGTTGAAATTTTATCCTTGTTGTGGGGCGATGAAGGCTTGAGAGTTTTTCTCTCTTCCTTTTTTTTTTTTTTTTTGATGCTCTATTTTTGCCTAGGACGATTTGAGGAGTTTCGACCTAGCGAGCTTTTTATTTATTTTTGTACTCTCAAAGCCTTGAATTGAGTAGCCCCACTTTTCTTGGGATGAATGTTGATAGCAGCGCCTTTGGCTTCCTTCGTTTGTTGATCTTTAACTTTCAACATGAGTAATGTTTAGTCTTAAGCCTTCTAAGGACAGTTTTCATTTCAAACTTGTTTAGAAGTTTCTATTTTTCGTGATGATTTAAGGAATGAGGGTCCACTATTCAGCATGGATCAAATGATACTCATAAAGTAAAACAACTATTGGGAAAGTGTTTAGGATAAAGAGATAACTTTTATTGATAAGGAAATTCGAAACAGACTCGATAGTTTACTTGACACAAACTAGAGAAGATAGAGATGGACTAGAATGACAGAATGACTCTTCGAGAACATACTATGTTTTTTTTTTCTTTTCTTTTTTTTTTCAAAGGAAAAAGGGAGAGGACAATCGGAGCCCCGAGGTGGTGATGCTTCAGTTGATCTTGCCGGCTTCATACAAGTCTTGGATGGCATCCCTCAAATTGTAGCAATTGTTGGTGTCATGACCACTAAACTGATAGTAATCGCAAAATTTGTCGTGGTCCCAATCTTCTCTCATTTTCTTAGGATGATAGTCTTCCATTGGCTTCAATTTTCCTTGGCCTACTAGATCATCGAACATTTCCTTAAGAGTAGCCCCACCAAAATCATGATAGGTACGACCGGTGCTCCCCTTTGTTGGACAATTCTCCTTTTCTGAATTCTTTCTAAGAAGGATAAATTCATCAACTCTAAGGCCCGATTTATGGAGTTCGAGGAAACTAGGGAAGTAATTGTCGGCAAGCTTCTCTTGGTATTCTTCGCGGAGGCATTGAAGTAGGATATGAATTTGTTCGTCTAGGCTTGGCCTATCAACGATTTCAGTCAGTTTGATCCTCCATCTTTTGACGAAGTCTGCGAATGATTCATTTGAGAGTTGCTTGGTTTGCTCAAGGTCTCTCCTAGTAGTGCGGTAGGTAGTGTTGTCCTCAAATTGTTCTTGGAAGGCACGACTGGCGAGTGGCCAATCAAGCCTTGTGGAGAGTGGAAGAGTCATGTACCAATCTCTAGCGGCACCGTCAATGGTTTGAGGGAAGCATTGAACTAGCAGGTTGTCATCAACACCCATAGGTAGCATGGCCCAAGAGTAGGTTTCCAAATGAGCTTTAGGGCAAGTAGAACCATTGAATTTTGCAATGTCGGGCGTCTTGTACTTTCTAGGAAGCTTTGACATGGATTGACGAAGGGTGTCATAGTAGATAGAGAGCGAGGCTCCCTTGCTCACATCGAGGGATGCAAGTTTTTTTTCTAGCATTGCCATGGTGAGGGGTTCGTCCTTGCTTTCCCTCTTTCTTTCTTTCTTGGAAGCATAACTCTCATTGTCGGAGGAGGAAGATGATGAGCTAGACTTATACACCTTTTTCTTGTGCTTGCGGTGCCTTTTAGCTTTCTTAGGGAATGATACTTCATCATCGGAAGAGGTCCTACTTTCTTTCTTCTTGGAGCTTAATTCGGCCAATTGTAGTTTCATGGCTTGGAGTTCGTCAACCATGGCTTTCATTTCCCCGGCTTGGATTCTCCTTTCAAGTTCTAATCGGGCCTCCATTTCATCGGCTTGGGCTTGTAGCATTTCTTCATATCGAATCCTTTGATCCTCAATTTCCTTTTTGAGTGCTTCGGAATTCATCGTGTCGTAAGGAAATTGAGTTGTTACCATTGGAGAGGTAAGGGAGCTTGACGACCTTATAGATGAACTAGAGATATCTCGACGAGACGCCTTTTCGAATATTAGCCCCAAACGATCCTAGATGGAGAAAAGGATGATGGTTAAAATTACCTCACGAGCGATTTTTTTTTTGAAGTTTCATTTTTATTAGAGACGGAGTTTTGACTCAAGGAGGGAGCGCACATCGATCATCAATTACAAACACAGATTCTGCAAATAAAATCTCGCGCGAGACGAGGTAATCTCGCACGAGATAACCATCCGGAAAGATGGATTTTTCCTAAATTCATGGTCGGACGGACAAAGATCCGTTTTCTATCTAGCATCCTAGGTAAAGCTTGCAGGCATACGTAATTCGAACCAAACCTAGGGACTCGGTAATTAACCATTCTTTGTAAAATAAAGCCACGTAAAATTGGCTGGAAGGATTTTTTTTCTTTAAAGGGACTTCCAAAAGGGTCATTCCGAAGGGACTTTTTCTTTTTCCGAAGGGACTTTTCCGAATCCTTTCTCGATAGTCAATTTTACATTAACTTTATTTTGGTCAAAGACAAGAAAGATTACCAAGTCAAAACCGACCGGTCACAGAGTGTTCTTAAAAAAGACAATCTACATGAAGATGTGGCGATGCAGGGCTGGAAGGCTAGGCTCCCCGCGATATGACAATCTAGGTGGATTGAATACGCGGAGTGGGATTGTCCAACTTCGGAGAGACCGGCGACTAGGTGGTTACCGTCATCCGTCCTTAGTGTGGGTCCCGGGTTGATCGGGGTATGTAGTGCAATGACAGATATAAATGAGTGCGCGTGTGTGAGAGTCAATCTAGGTGATAGAGTAAAAATAGAGATTTTTTTTTTGAAAAATAAAAGAAAAACAGATAGTGGCCGCACCAAGTGGTTGCCTACGTTTCTCCCAAATTAGGAAGACTCAGGCCGTCGTAGTTCCACATAAAGAGAGATAAAGAGAGATAAATAATTCAATTTACAACTCCCGAATTCCCAATGGACCGGACTTTAATTAAATAAAATCCAATCGCACGCAGTTTATAAATAATAATCAATTATTTAAAGGAAACGAAGGTTCGAGTTCTACACCTTAAGGGAGGCCTTAAGATGCGGGAACTCTGCAGATAATGAATTCTGGGATCCCCCTTGCATGTTCGGCTCTCGTCTTGGACTATGAGATAAACGGGAGAAACCAGAAAACAACCAGATTGCCGAAGCCATATCTCGCGCGAGATATGATATCTCGCCGCGAGATATGCTTCATCTGAGAGCAGAAAATTCGAATTTACAATTTTTTTTTTGAAAATCTCTCTTTTAATTTTGACGCAAGTTTAAGCCTCTTAATTTTCAGTCCCCAGCGGAGTCGCCACTGTAGCGTTGTGAGGAAAATTTCATCTTTTCATCTTTTTGAGTCGCCACCTATATTATTCGGTTGGAAACATAGGAAAACCATTTTGAAAGAGATTTGGGTTCGGGGCTTAGGTTATGAAATGGGTAGGTTTAGAAGGCATCCATTTCACCCAATCCGGAGATCGGTCTTGCTAAAGAAAAGAGAGGTTTTCAATCTTTTTAATAAAATAATTAAAGAAGAACAAATAAACCCTAATCAATTTCTTGATTAGGAATGTCGGATTGTATGCTTCGAGATCGCCTTCATTGACTGAAGGGACTCTAGGCTAATCCTTTTGATGGGATTACACTACTCTAAAATCAATAGAGAGGTTGAGAAGAGAAACGAAAGTTTAAAGGATGATTACCTTTTGAGAAGAGATTCGGACAGAGTTTCGACTCAAGTTTAGAGTCGAACCTTGATTTGGACAGAGCTTCGCCTCGATCCTTGATTTGGATCTTGATGCGGACGGAGCTTCGCCTTGTTCCCTTGATTCGGGCTTCGATGTTTGTTAATCAACAAGGTTGATGAACAAACTTTGAGGTGATTTAGGGTGATTTCGTAGGAACCTTTCAGGGAGAGGAACCTACAAAATGTGTGTGTTGTGTGAAATTGTCGACCTCTGAAACACTGAAAGTCATCCAGTATTTATAGGAGGTTGGAGAGGTGAAGGTGGAGAGGTAAAATCCCCTAGGAAGGTTCCAGAACTCAGTTCTGATTGGATACCCGAATTGATAAGATTTTATCCAAAAAGAGAGTTTGAAACGGAGAAGGAGAGCGATTTCTGCACATCCTGTCGAGGGGATATCTCGCGCGAGATAAGATATCTCGTGCGAGATAAATAGTCTGATGACTATTTTTTCCTCTTCAGTTGTTCCGTTAGTCAGTTAGGTCCAAAACTAACGAGGTTAGTTAGAAACTTAACGAAACATGACGAAACTGATATGCTTTCATCAAAACATAAAAGAGAGATGAAGAGTAGTGTAATCATGTAAATATGAGTTCAGAATGGGGTGTCTACAGCTGGACCCTTTGACAGGATTCCTACGTATCCCAAATGGGAATCAAGCCTGATCGTAGTTCGTGTGTAAGCTGACCGCTAGGGTCGGATGTGAGGACATGGTGGTGTCCTAAGGTGATGTGACCGCTAAGGTCGACTGGTTGCGGATGTGGTGGTGTCCCGTGGTGTGACCGCTTGGGTGGGATGGTTGGACCCTTTAGTAGGATTCTTACATATCCCGAATGGGAATCAAGCCTGATCATAGTTCAGAAGATTTGGTAATCTTACGAAAAGGTGTGTTATCTTACTAGAAGATGGGTAATCTTACTAAAAGTTAGGTAATCTTACGACAAGATAGGTACTCTTACTAGAAGATGGGTAATCTTACGAAAAGATGGTATGTGGTGTATGAGGACGTGGTGGTGTCCTGTGACTGAAATTTTATGTGTATGGATGTGTCGGTGTCCTAAGCTGGGGATGAAAGTGCTTGCGCTTTGAGAGGAAGGCGTGCTTGCCTTCGTGTTTTGATTTTGGGAGGCATGCTTGCCTTTTGTTTTGATTTTGTGAGAGGCGAGTTTGCCTTGTGTTTTGATTTTGTGAGGCGTGCTTGCCTTGTGATTTGTCTGCTGGGGAAAAGTTCGGGCTTACGATGGCTGCCGGGGAAATGACTTGTTTGTTGTGAAGGCATTTGTGCCTCAGGATTTGTGTTCGAAGGCATTTTGTGCCTTGGGGTCCGGACTTACGATGACGGCGGGGGTTTATTTGCTGGGGATATATATTTTCGTACGGGTTTACAAGGATGGCCATTTGACTTTTTTCCGCTGGGGAAAGGAGGTTCGGGCTTACATTGATGGTCGATGTTATTTTTGTGTTTTTGTGTTTTGAAGGCGTTTTGGGCCTTGAGATTTGCGTTCGAAGGCGTTTGTGCCTTTGAGTTTATGTTTGTTTTGCCGTTTAGTCGGGGAGATCCGGACTTACGATGACGGCCGGTGTTTGTTTATGTTGGTTTAGGGACCAAACTGCATTGATTTTGGTGGAAATGGTCTTTGGACGGCCAGGGGCAAAGATTATAAGGGCAAAAGGGGGATTTCACCTAGGCTGCAAAGGTGTCCGCGCGGATACTTCTTGCATGCAAAGTGATCCGCGCGGATACATTTGCAGATCTGGTTTTCTTGACCAGAATCAAATTTCCAGCAACGCCATTCCATCTTCTTTTTCAAATCTCAACCGAGGGAGAAGAGAGAGAGGGAGAAGAAAACTTGATTTTGAGCAAAATTTTCTTGAGAAAATCCTTTCGAGTCGCTAGATTGTTAGCATGGCCGAAAGATTGGGACGAGGTCGTCCTCAAAGGGGCCGAGAGGCCATATAGAGGAGGTTGGACCTCCAAAGGAAATTTTTCTTCCTTTGCACCTTCAATAATGAATCTGGAAGAGTTGTATCCGGATTTTGATGTGCACAACTCGAGGGGGAAAGCGAAAATGGAGGTAAGAAATCAAATTTTGTTTTGATTCTTGCTTGAATGATGTATGCTAGAACTAGGTTTTTAGTTTTTGCATATTTGGGGCTTTTGTTGTTGCCATGCTTATTTTGTGAAATTGATGATGGATTATTGAAATTTGGTGCATATGAATTGTGGATATGTGATTTTTGTTCAAAAATGTGGAGTTTAGCTCTTATTTGTGAAAATAAAGTGCCTCTCCTTGAAATGCATGCTTTGGTGACTTGTACCTTGATGCTATTTTTGTATGTACGTGGCCTTTTGTGGGGGAAAATTGTCGTGTAGGGACGGACTTTGTGTGGAAAGTTTTTGTGTGCCGTGTTTTTGTGACGGGCCTTTGTTTGAAAATGTGTCGTGTAGGGACGGATCACTTGTGTTTGTTGAAAATGTGTCGTGTAGGGGACATATCCCTTTTATTGGGAAAATTGTGGGTAGGGACGGATCCCTTGTGTTTTTTGAAAATGTGCCGTGTAGGGACGGATCCCTTTTATTGGAAAAAATGTGTGTAGGGACGGATCCCTTGTGTTGAAAAATGTGTGTAGGGACAGATCCCTTTGAAAAAATTGTGTGTAGGGACGAATCCCTTTTTTAAAAAAATTTGTGTGTAGGGACGGATTCTTTGTGTTTTTTTAAAATGTGTCGTGTAGAGACGGATCCATTTTATTGAAAAAAATGTGTGTAGGGACGGATCTCTTGTGTTGAAAAATTTGTGTAGGGACGGATCCCTTTGGAAAAATTGTGTAGGGATGGATCCTTTTTTTGTGAAAAAAGTGTGTTTGTGTAGGGACGGAACCCTTTTGTTGGAAAATTGTGTGTAGGAACGGATCCCTTTTCTTGTGAAAAATTGTGTTGTCAGACTTGCCGTGTTGAGACGGACTTTTGTTTGTGAAATAGTCACTTTGAGACGGACTTTTGTTATTTGTGAATGATATGTGTCATTGTTTTTGTTTTTGTATATTTGTTAATTTTCGTTATTGATGTACCTTTGTTGTGTTTACCTTCAGGATGAGGTGCCTTCGTATGGAAAGGCGAAAAGGATGAAGTCGGGGGGGTCTCTTGAGGCCGTGGTTGAGTTGTGGAGGGGCATGCCTGATATCTCCCGGGATGGGAGACCTAGCCCTCGGAGGCTAGTCATTGCCACTTGGCCTTGTCTGAGTATTGGTGGGACACCACGCACACCTTCCACTTTAGCTGGGGGGAGATGATGGTGACTCCCACAAATTTTGCTGCCATTACCGGTGTTGGGTATGCATGTTTTAACCCTCCTAGTTTGTATTAGATTTGATTGATACCATAACCTCCTGTCTATTTTAAGGACTTTAGGACCCTATGTAATGAAGCTTAGACTTCAATTTTTTAGCTAAGTCCATTTTATAGAATAGGTTAATCTTAGGCTTGAAGACTGGCACAAGATTCATTGGAAGCAAGGTTGCAGTTCCAGCAGTATTCAAAACCGCCCTATGAACCGCACTTGCAAACCGCAAGTGTAGTTCTACCTTGAATCTGCCTTTTGAACCAACCGCATGCAACCTCCCTTGAACCGCACCTGTGCAGTTCATATGCAACCGCATCCATGCAACCTCCTGGTGTAGCAAAACCGCATGTTCCTAACCGCGTCTCACCAACCGCATCCAATGATTGGCTACTTGAAGTAAATCACTTTTTATCCGTTGGAATCCACGTCAGCAATATCAAAAAGTCAACCACCACATCTTTTCACGTGATTCAATGTCGGAGAAGATGCACGAGGATCTTGAAAAGGTGACAGGTGTCCTAACCTCATTGCTTGCGGTGGAGCACGATCGGCTTTATCTGCGGCAGTACATGCAAAGGACAAAAGTGATTCTTTGTGGACGATAGGATTGCATCAAAATCTTGTCCTTACAAGCTTTGTATCCAACGGCTAGTTTCTTGATGCTTGGGTATAAATACCCCTAATCTTCACCATTTGAAGATTGCTTGAAAAATTGAGAAGTCTTTGTGTTCATAGAAGGCTGAAGCTACGCGAGAAATTGTTCAACCCTTTGAATCTTCATCTTCATACTTCAAGAAATATTCCCCGGCCAAATCAAGCCTTAACACATTCAAGAATCATTGAGCTCTACATCTCACAGATTTAAAGAGCCTTGATCTTGTCCTCACACACACACCTCATTTGTTCTAATCACATAGATTAAACACTTGAGATACACTGGTTATAGTTTTGGATTTGTTCTTCATAGAAAAGATTTTATTGTACTTTGTAATCTCTCAATACTTAATATAAAATCTCTCTTAGAAATCCAAGACTAACCATCTTGGTAGTGGACGTAGATCGTTTATCGATTGAACCACTCCAAATAGCGTGTTCTTACTTTTTGCATTTATATTTCTTGTGCTTACTAATTATTTATCTTTGTCTCTGTTTGATCTTTATTTAGTTATCCATTATTGTGAAATAGTGTTTGGAGTTAACAAAGTCAAAACCACACTTGTTTGTAAAACTGCACTTACCAAAACCGCATATCAAAACCGCATTTTACAAACCGCCTCTAAAACCGCTTTACACTCTATAATTCCGCTGTGCATTTTACACCATCACTTGCGATGCATTATCAACTGCAAGAGGATTTTGTAAGCAAGAGGTTTAGTTTTTAATAGAGGGCGAAAAATTTTAAACAGCTATTCACCCCCCCCCTCTAGCTGTATTTTCACCCTTGTTGCCACCTTTGGGACCAACAAGTGGTATCAGAGCTAACACATTTTAAAACCACTGTTTTTCAAGCTTAACAGCTTGCGTGCCGATTCGATATGGCAAACACAAAGACAATGACTAATGTTAACTATTCACACATTCCAATCTTGGACGAAGACCACTTTGACATCTGGAAGTGCCGAATGCTTATTCATTTGGAAACTATAGATGAAATGCTGGTGGAGTGCGTGATCAATGGCCCGTTAGTTCCAATGAAGGCCAACACAGATGCAACCACCAGTGCAACAATTCCAGAGGTCAAAAAGCCAAAAGAAGAGTGGTCGGATGAAGAGAAGAGATTGGTTGCCTTGGATAGCAAGGCTAGGCACATCATTTCTGGAACCCTCCCCGTATAAACTCTACAGAAAGTGATGTATCTCAAAACCGCAAAGCAGATGTGGGATGCCATTGAGAGCTACCTCGAAGGTGATGATGAATGCAAGGAAACCAAATTATATGCTGTTGAAAGATCATACAACAACTTCAACAGAAAATCCAACGAAACCTTGCGTCAAACCTACGACTGATATGTTGAGGTAGTTAATACTTGTAGATCTCTTGGCAAAACTTTAACCGATAAGGAAATCAATATGACTTTCCTATCTGCTTTAGGTTCTAAATGGGTAAATAAGGCTACCTCTTTAGAAGACTCCAAAGTTCTGGGTACTTGGTCGTTAAGTAACTTGTACGCCAATCTTAGAGTCTATGAATTAAAATTAAATCATATTGAAGAGATTGAAGGAAAAACCAAATCGCTTTCCATGTCCGTAGTGGAACAAGAGGAGAAACCATCTACATCCAACCAAACCGCTGATCCTTCCATATCAACCTCATCACTCATCGAGATGGATGATGATGATTTTGCCATGTTTGTGAAAAGATTCCAAAAATTTAGAAAATCCTCAAAACCTTTCACAAAATCATTTTCAAAAGGCAAACCTCCTGCAACGTTTTCTAAGGATGGAGATACAAAGAAAAAGAGTGATCTAGTTTGCTACAATTGTAGAAAACCTGGTCACTTTGCATCTGAGTGTCCACAACCTAAATATGAATACATGAAAAAGAAAACCTCTCCTGCGAAATTTTCTCGTCGTAAGGAGATGGTTCTTGAGGAGGAAGAGAATTCCAAGAAATTAGCAACTTGGATTGAAACAGATTACGATGATGGAAGTGATGATGAAACCGAAGAGGTTAATCTGCGCTTAGTTACGAGATGCTTCCGATGAATCGGATTACGAGTCGGTCGAGTTGCAAGATATGGAAGAAAAGGAGGTTTCTACAAAACTTCCAAATTTTAAATTGGATGATGATATCAAACTTACTCCTAGCATTAAGATAGGAAATTGCTCGTATCCACGTCCCATTTTTCCTCCTACAAATGCACCACCTTCAAAAACTATTCCAAAGAAGAAAATCTTGAAAAAGGTGGTGGAAGAGGTTTCTCCCATGGAACATGAAAGGATGTTCAAGGAAGCTGAAATGGTGATCCATCAATTCTCCAATCTTAAGAAAGCCTTAAGCTTAGCTCATGATGAACTTAATGCGTACAAGACGGAGAAAGCGTGATGAGGTCTGAAATTTCTAATCTTAAGGACCAAATCAAACAGATGACTCCTCTTGGCGATCAAAACCACATCCTTGAAACTAAGGTTGCTGCACTTCAACTCGGGAATGATGACTTGGTAACCCAAATCGACGATCGCCAAAGATTATTGATTCGTGGCTCAAGTCTCAATCCACCAAGGATAAAATCATGGACTTCTAATTTCCTCCTGGAACTAAGGATGGTCTAGGGTTTGGATCTGAGGAAGAGGAGAAGTATGCATCCTTGAGTGAAAAGGATGAGGAATTTCCAGAACTAACTAAAGAAATTCCCAAGGAGAAGCATGCTAAGGGTAAGGGTAAAGCAAGACAAGTAAATTATGTCTACCCTAAAGGAAAGCAATATGGGAAGAATTACGTGTTAAAACCTAAGAATTACGTGGAAGCACTGAAGAGGAAATGGCTTATGGAATTGGTAGAATTCTGCTCCAACCGCTTACGGTGGAAAAGGCGGTTCTGCTAACTCTAGGTCTGACCGCGTCTCTTCTTCGACCGCTCCTCTGCCTTCAAAAGCAAGAATAGCGTTCCCGGAAAATACGTGGTCAAACCAAAGCTTGTTCCCTTTATCTCGGTAGGACTCTTAGTTGGGCTGCACCTCCCAAACCGCTTCCGTGTCCCAAACCGCATGCAACTCCTAAGAAGAGTAAGGAGTTAGTAAAACCTCATGATGCTTGTAGCTTTTATAAATGTTACGTGTGTGATGGTTTAGGTCACAAGGCTGCGAGAATGCCTTTTGCGGTTCACACCCAATGCCGGGGAAGAGCAAACCTCCTTACATCCAAACGGTGTGGGTCGTAAAGGGTTGCTAACTTCAGGACCCAAGGAATAAAGGGGACCTCGTTCTTAATGTTTACATTTCGGGTCCTCTGCTTCATGGCTGGTCACTCCAAGGATAATGAATGGTATCTTGACGGTGGTGCTCAAGACATATATTTGGAGATAGATCATTACTTGAAGATGTCGTTGAAGCAAGTGGTCCGTCTGTAACCTTTGGTGACAACAACAAAGGCAAGACCATTGGATATGGTGTTATAAGGAGAGGAAACATAACCATTGAGAAGGTTTCTCTAGTTGAAGGACTCAAGCACAACCTCCTTTCAATTTCTCAATTTTGCGACAAAGGAATGCTTTGCAACTTCACGTCATCAAATTGCTTTATCAAAGACAGCATTTCCGGCGTCACCCTACTCACGGGGATTCGTAAGAGTAATATTTACATTATTGATCTAAATTACGCATGTAGTATTACTAATCTCTGTTTTGTAGCCAAGAATGTGAGCAAAAATAGTTGGCTATGGCACAAGAGGTTGAGCCACTTGAACTTCAAGTATCTTGCAAAGATTGGTAGGGAAAACCTCGTTCGTGGTTTACCCAAAGTGGCTGACCACCATCCGAGGAGAAATGCGGTGCATGCCGGCTTGGTAGCGATCCGCGTCGTCTTTCACCGGCAAGACCGCTCCATCAACTTCAAGATGCTTACAAGCTTCACATAGATTTGTTTGGACCCGTAACCACTTGCCGGCATTGGAGGAAATAGATATACTTTAGTGGTGGTGGATGATTACTCAAGATATACGTGGGTTGAGATGATGATTTCCAAAGATGACTGCTATGAGATTCTCACCGCACTTTTTAGACGGCTCCAAACTCAAAAAGAAGATGACATCGTTAGTGTTAGATCAGATAATGGAACAGAATTTAAGAACAACGGTGTTGCTCAGTATTGTGATGACCATGGGATTGATCACAATTTTTCAACCGCTGGTGTTCCACAACAAAATGGGGTTGTGGAAAGGAAGAATAGGACGTTGATTGAAATTTGGAAAGACAATGATATACGAAGCAAAGTTACCTCAGTATTTTTGGGCTGAAGCAATCAATACCGCATGCTTCACTCAGAACCGCTCCCTCATCAACAAAACCTATAACAAGACTCCCTATGAGCTTTGGCGAGGAAGAACCCCCAACATTGCATTCTTCAAGATCTTTGGCTGCAAATGTTTTGTCCTCTACAACGGAAGAGAAAATAGAGGTAAATTTGGAACCAAGGCCGACGAAGGTATTTTTGTTGGGTATGCTAAACATTCTAAAGCTTTTCAAGTTTTCAATAAAACTAGTTTAAAAATAGTTGAGTCTGTCCATGTTACTTTTGATGAGCATTCTCTCCTTGAGCCACATTTGGCTCCAAATGTTGCTGATGATTTTGTTGAGCATAATGAACCAGGTGAACCATCTCAAACCGCACGCTGAACCTCAAGTAAAATCCAGCACCCTCAACTGAAATTCCCTCAAACCGCAATTTTCAAACCTTTGAACTTCCTACTCCGGATGCAAGCTGCAAGGAAGAAGAAGTTGAAAATTCCTATCCGGCTTATAGAACCTCTTCGTCAACTTACATTCCATGACTTATTTGAAGGATCTAACGACGTTCAATTGAAGATCTTGACAAACCTCGATCCAACCGGACTTACCCCAGAGGTTCGTGAAGTCAGCAGTCACCCCCTTACAAATGTGATTGGTGATCTGTTTTTCGGCGTTCAAACAAGGAGATCGAACTATGACGAGCATACTTTACTTTTGTCTCAAGTTGAACCCAAGAAGATTGATGAAGCACTCCAAGATTCAAGTTGGGTCGTTGCTATGCAAGAAGAACTCAACCAGTTTGAAAGATGCAAAGTCTGGACTTTGGTGCCTAGACCTCAGGATCAAGGAGTGATAGGAACTAAGTGGGTATTTAGGAATAAGATGGATGAGAATGGAAGCATTACTAGGAATAAAGCAAGGTTGGTTGCACAAGGATATAGGCAAGAAGAAGGAATTGATTATGATGAAACCTTTGCTCCAGTTGCAAGATTGGAAGCTATCAGAATCTTCTTAGCCTACGCCTCTTTCAAGCATTTCAAGTTATATCAAATGGACGTAAAGAGTGCATTCCTCGGCGAGCGCAAGAGGCCGTGTATGTTGCTGACCACCTGGATTTGAAGACTCCAAATTTCCTAATCATGTCTACAAACTCCAAAAAGCTTTGTATGGACTTAAGCAAGCTCCAAGGGCATGGTATGAGACTCTTTCTAAATTTTTACTAGAAAAAGGATTTAAACGTGGTAAAATCGATACAACTCTTTTTATTGCCAAATATAATGAGCATACTTTACTTGTTCAAATTTATGTCGATGATATTATTTTTTGTTCTACTAATGAATTACTTTGAGATGAGCATGATGGGAGAATTAACATTCTTCCTCGGGCTTCAAATCAAGCAATGCGAAGAAGGTATTTTCCTCAGCCAAGCCAAGTACACCAAGGAGTTGATAAAGAAGTTTGGTTTAGAAAATGCTAAAGCATATGATACTCCTATGGCCACCGGCAATAAGCTAGATAAAGATCTCAAAGGTAAGAAAGTTGATCAGACTTTATATCGAGGTATGATCAGCTCATTACTTTACTTAACTACTAGTAGGCCAGATATCATGTTTAGTGTCTGTGTATGTGCTCGCTATCAAGCAGATCCTAGAGAAGCACATCTTATTGCGATCAGCGTATAATCCGCTATTTATACGGAACCACTAACCTTGGACTTTGGTATTCCAAAGATTCGAACTTCGATCTTGTAGGTTATTCGGATGCGATTATGCGGCTTGTACTATTGACAGGAAAAGCACTAGTGGTACTTGTCATTTCCTCGGGAATAGACTAGTTGCTTGGGCCGGCAAGAAGCAAGCTTCGGTTTCGGTGTCAACCACGAGAGTGAGTATATTCTTCTTTGGTAGTTGTTCTTTGTCAAATCCTTTGGATGAAGCGGCGGTTGGTAGACTATGGAATCCATGAAGGGAATTGCCCTATCATGTGTGACAACACTTCAACCATTTCAGTCTCCAACAACCCTGTCATGCATTCCAAGACCAAGCATATTGATATCAAGTATCATTTCCTCAAAGACCATGTGGAGAAGAGGAATATCCATTTAGAGTACGTGGGGACAGACAACCAGATTGCTGATATCCTCACAAAGGCTCTTGACTCCAAGAGATTTTCATTCCTTAGAGGAGAAATGGGTATGCTTGAACTTAAATAAATTCCATTCTTTTTATTAACTAACTTGGTTGTTGAGTATAGTTTCAATTCCACTGTTGAACCGCGTGTACCAAACCGCAAGGATGTCCAACCGCCTTGCGGCCAACCGCTTCACTCAAACCGCATCTTTGCGGCTCAACCGCTTGGACCTCAACCGCGTTTCAACTTGGAGTAATTTCTAACTTTTGCTTATGTTAAAAAAAAAAAAAAAAAAAAAAAAAAAAAAAAAGCTGTTCAAATTCTTTTTATTTATTTTTCAGTCCTTATCTTTTTCTTTAAGGGTTTATTTGCAAATGTTTTCCCACGAAAATTTAAATTTTGAGAGCATTTAATGCAAAGGGAACATTGGCATTTAATGGCCTTCATGTCAGCCGTCATTGGTTGATGGGATGAAGCTGAAAGGGTGCTATGTTTGCAATGATTCACTGAGTTGGTGAATCAGTCTGACCTTTCAACTGCCAAACCCTAATTCTCTCCTATAAATAGAAGACATAACATACCTTTTCAAACTTTCCATTCTGTCTTCTCTGGCACCGTACCTTCTCTGTGTCAGTTTACCAACTTGCTTTCTCTCTCTAACTCTCAACTGTCTTAAAGATTTAAGTTTTTCTTCAAATCAATGGCTCCCAAACCCATTGAAGACATGGTATGATTTCTTAAACCTAAACATCTTACTATTCTGCAAATCATACTTGTTTATTTGTTAATCTGCCATTGTTGAACCCTTGAAAGCTTCGAACACCCATAAACTGACTTTTGTTCATATGTTCTTCATTTCTTGATCATTTTGGATAAAATTTGTTGGGTTATGTTCGGAATCCAGCCTAGATTAAGAATATATGCTTTATTTCATAATCTACACATGTTTTGGGTACTGATTTTGAATTTTGAATTTATTAAGTTTCGAAACCCACTTTATGATTTCTTCATTTTAAGGTGATCCCGAGTAAAGTAGATATTTTTATTGTTATATTGTTAATCTACTGCTCAATGTGATCATTTTGACATGTTATTTGTTCATTTTGGTTAACATTTTTCAAATCTCTGTTCTTGGTGTTCTTCGTGTTCTTCATGCACTCATGTGACTGTTCATTTTCATTTTCAGAAAAGTTCTTATGTTTTGGTTTGACCTAATTTTCAAACTTGTTTTTCCATACTTAGAAAAATTTCTGAAAATTTTATCTATGTGTTGCATGTTTGAACCGCATCTTTAGAAACCGCATAATATATGTTTTGAAACCGCACTTATAGTTGCTTAATTCTTGTTTCAAAACCGCATCTCTGAACCGCATGTTTTTCTCTTCTAAACCGCATGCTGAAAACCGCATATACATTTTCAAACCGCATGCTAGAAAATTACTTAAGTTTTACTAAGTATATAGGCTGGACACCATAAATTTCCTCTCTAAGCACCGCTTGCAGTGTGGGATAATTTTGGATTACAATGCCACGTACTAAGTATAGATTTTTGTGTTTTTCTTATTAGTTTCCTACCTGTGTTCACAGTTTCATTGTGGTTGGAAATTTTTATTTCCAAAACCGCACTATTGCCAACCGCATGTGTGCCCCAACCGCATATGAACTGTGATTTTCCTAAAGTGTTCTAACTTGAGTGTTTTATTTGTAGAATACCAAGTATTTCCTGCCAGGTTGGGAGATAAATGAACCAGAGTTGCGGTCTGATGCTCTGGGAAGAGAGATGATGAGGAAGATGCAAGCTTCTGGAATCCTTCCCCTATTCAACAAAAATCAAACCTATACCATCCCCTCCTTCATTGATCAGTTCTATGAAACCGCAGTGAAAGGAGGGCGAAATTTTGTTACGATGGTAGCAAGATCCCCAATTTGGTGGGAGAAGTTGAAGGATTCAGAGTCTCCATAGACTACTTGGACATCAGGAGCACTTACGATTTTCATGTATCTGGTGCTCCAGTTGAAGTTTCTCAGGAGGTCCAAGATGCTACCTGTTCAACTCTGATAGGAAAGCTAGATTCTCTTGCTGGCCATTACAAGACTACGCCACGAAGAGATTTTGGTGAGATGATGAGCCACTGTGCTACCTTGTTGGAAAGTCTGTTTGTGGGAAGGCGGCAACCACAACAACTTCACCTCTCATCAATGGCAATGCTGGCATGTGCCATCTACAACGGCATAAAGCTTCATTGGCCCAAGATCTTGATGAGAGAGATTGCCGGCATAGATGCGTATCAGTGAAGGTTAAGAATGAGAAGATAAGGTGGAGACCTTTTGGGAGAGTCTTGACCGCAATCTTTGGGAACTTTCGGCATTTGGAGGATCTTAGGATTGCCACCCAAATTATGTGTCGATTGGGGTGTTGAAGAATCTTTTGGCCTAAAAGCTATGCATTCCTTCGAGAAGATCTTTTGGGAATGATGATTATAAGGCCATCTATGATCTTGATACACTCCCGAACAAGGAAATGTATGTTGCAATGAACCTGCTCTTGCTTCAACCGCACTTTGGGAAAAGCAATAAAGAAGGCCTCAAGGAAGAGGAAGGCTCTGCAGAACCACTCCCTAAGCCTACCTCAACCGCACCCTCTCAGCCGCGTGGTTCGAGTGGTGCAGGCCCAAGCCAGAAGAAGCCAAGGAAAGAGAAAGAGAAAAAGAAGATGTCCCTCATTGATGAGGATGATGATGAAGAAGAAGAAGATAATTCCATTGCTCCATTAGTGGCCAGGGCTAGGAAGGCCAAGCAGACTCAGATTGATCTGGCCAAGATGACTGATGAGGAGCTATCAATATTTTACAAAGCTGAATTTGAGAGGCTTGAGAAAGAAAGGGCTGAGAGGGAAGCAGCCAAAGGAAAATCCAAGGATCCAATTCCCCAACCGCCTCCATCTCAACCGCCCCAAACCAAACCGCTTGCCCAAACCCCTCCTCAATCTCCCATCCATTCCCATCAGCCATCCCCTGAAAAATCCCCTGCCAAAGCCCCAACTCCTGAACCTCATTCTCCTCCCCAACCGCAAAGAGCTGCAACCGCTCAGGGGGAGAAACCAAAAAGAATTAAGCAAATTGCCCAGAAAAGGACCCCTATCAAAGGCCCCAAACGCTTTCTTCATCGCGTTTCTAAACAACCAACTCCTTCACCATCTTCATCCCATTCCAGTTCCCCTACCTCTACAAGTTCAATCATCAAAATCCTCTACCCAATCTCACTCTTCTTCTAGCCGAGAACAAATCCCTAACTCCATCACCTCAACATTCCAACCGCTCCCCATCCGTTCACCATTCAAACCGCGCCCAAACACCGCCTTACTCCCATCTCACTCCGGCCCATCTCCATTTCTAACCAAAACCGCGATCCTACTCCACCTCCCGAAAATTCCCCTCCTCCTAAATCACCTTCTCCAAACCGCCTTCCTACTCCACCTCTTCAAACCTCTCCCATTCCACAAACTTCACCTATTCAACAGAAAACCCCCTCTGTTGAAATTCACACTACCAGTTCCTCCTCAAACTCTAACCCTATTACTGGGAATTCCTACTTCAAACATTCCTCCTCTTTCGACCGCACCTACTCAAACCGCACCAATTCCTACCATTTCAACCGCACCTACAACTTTACCCCAAACACTACCTATTCCTACATCAACCGCTTTTCAATTCACTATCCCGGCCCGTGTATTCCAAACCCTCCTATCTCCTTTGCCTCAAACCGCCCTACAACTCAATCTCAACCGCCTCCTCGGTTACCCACATTCCATCTACTTCAACCGCCCCTTCGATTACCTTCAAATTCTTTCCACCCTCCAAGTGATTCAATCACAGGTTGGTTTGTAAACCAAGGCCATATGCTTAAACTCACTTGAATCTAACATGGCCTTAACCGCATCCAATGCCAACCTTGAAGCCTCCAACCGCATCCTTCTTTCCAAAGTGGACTCTCAAGCCACCTGACTGGCAATCATGAAAGCCCAAATGATTGATGTCATTAAGGGGGAGAGAGTTTCCACAGAAGCTGTCAAAACCGCAGCTACTGAGTGCTTTCAAGCGTTTAAAGAAGATTTAGCAAGAGGAGTGCTCAAAGCTATGGGTGATGCGGTTTCTAAGACTCAACTCCAAGAGATGCTTTCCAAGCTATCTGATGAGTTTGTTTCTTCAACCAATGCTGCTCTGATTTCTTTCATGAAAACTCTTGAAGATTCCCATCCTCAACCGCAACCGCAGCAAGCATCCACCTCAGCCGCCCCTACTCAAACCGCGTTGGATGACTTGCAGCTGAAAATCTTCTCTGAACTGGACTCCCTCAAAGAAAGAATCAATGTTGACCTCAACATAGTGGGAGACAGTATCAAAGAGCAAGTAAAGAATTTTGATGATGATATCTCCTTCAGATTTGAGAACCTCAAAGCAGGCTTCAACCTCAAGCTAGACAACTCCATCAAGGAATTGAAGTCCAACCTGAATGTGACTGTTGATCTGGAACCGCTTAGAGATGCTCTCTCTACTCAAACAGTAGCCATTCAGGATGAGATCTTCACATTCTACAATTCCTTGAAGGCCTGCATTGAAGGATTCACCTCTCAGATCAAGGACAGTGTTGATGCCAACTCAAGATCAGTTGATCTTTGTTGGAGGCTAGCTGCTTTGAATGCATGTAACCGCTCTTAAATGCTGTTGAAACCACTCTTGCAAGGCAGGTTGAAGACCTCGAGGCTTTAAGAAGAAATATCAGAGGTGAAAGCTCAGCCTTTAGACAATCATCAGGACCGCAGTTGCCCAACCAGGAAGTAAATCAACCAAGAGAGCAACCGCGTCATCATCATCAACCGCCTCATCATCGACCGCGTCAGCAATAGGACTTCTCTTTTGTAATTCCTTTTATCCTTTTTTTTTGCTGAACTCCTTTTTGATTTGTTGGACCGCACTCCATGTATTTTTGTCCAACTTTCCTTTGTTTTTGAAACCTTTGTATTTTGCTTCTCTACCATTGTAAGTGTAACCGCATTGGTAGTAATGAAAAATGCATCATTGGTTCCTAAAACCTTGTTCATATCAAACCACTTGTTTGTAGAACAATGAAACCTCTTATGGTTGATAACCTCATTCAAATATTTTCCAACTTAAAATCACTATTTTGAATTGATGTTTAAACATTCAGTTTAAACCACACTTTGAACTTAAACTCACAATTTTTAAGTGCACTGAATGCATTTCTATAACTTTCCATATTGTAAGTTTTTATCTTTTAGAAAGTATAGAAATCTATAGCTTAAGCTAAGTGTGTGCATTGACTTGGGACATGAATTACCATGTTAATTCTTATGGACATGTTTTTACCAAGTACAATGATTGCTTTAGTTATAGTAGGTAATGGCATCAATCAAATAGGGGGAGATTGTTGGGTATGCATGTTTTAACCCTCCTAGTTTGTATTAGATTTGATTGATACCATAACCTCCTTTCTATTTTAAGGACTTTAGGACCCTATGTAATGAAGCTTAGACTTCAATTTTTTAGCTAAGTCCATTTTATAGAATAGGTTAATCTTAGGCTTGAAGACTGGCACAAGATTCATTGGAAGCAAGGTTGCAGTTCCAGCAGTATTCAAAACCTCCCTATGAATCGCACTTGCAAACCGCAAGTGTAGTTCTACCTTGAATCTGCCTTTTGAACCAACCGCATGCAACCGCCCTTGAACCGCACCTGTGCAGTTCATATGCAACCACATCCATGCAACCTCCTGGTGTAGCAAAACCGCATGTTCCTAACCGCGTCTCACCAACCGCATCCAATGATTGGCTACTTGAAGTAAATCACTTTTTATCCGTTGGAATCCACGTCAGCAATATCAAAAAGTCAACCACCAAATCTTGTCACGTGATTCAATGTCAGAGAAGATCTGCAAGGATCTTGAAAAGGTGACAGGTGTCCTAACCTCATTGCTTGCGGTGGAGCACGATCGGCTTTATCTGCAGCATGTACCCGAAAGGACAAAAGTGGTTCTTTGTGGACCAATAGGATTGCATCAAGTACTTGTCCTTACAGCAGTTTGTATCCAACGGCTAGTTTCTTGATGCTTGGGTATAAATACCCTAATCTTCACCATTTGAAGATTGCTTGAAAAATTGAGAAGTCTTTGTGTTCATAGAAGCCGAAGCTACGCCGTAAATTGTTCAACCCTTTGAATCTTCATCTTCATACTTCAAGAAATATTCCCGGCCCGTAAATCAAGCCTTAACACATTCAAGAATCATTGAGCTCTACATCTCACTTGATTTAAAGAGCCTTGATCTTGTCCTCACACACACACCTCATTTGTTCTAATCACATAGATTAAACACTTGAGATACACTGGTTATAGTTTTGGATTTGTTCTTCATAGAAAAGATTTTATTGTACTTTGTAATCTCTCAATACTTAATATAAAATCTCTCTTAGAAATCCAAGACTAACCATCTTGGTAGTGGACGTAGATCGTTTATCGATTGAACCACTCCAAATAGCGTGTTCTTACTTTTTGCATTTATATTTCTTGTGCTTACTAATTATTTATCTTTGTCTCTGTTTGATCTTTATTTAGTTATCCATTATTGTGAAATAGTGTTTGGAGTTAACAAAGTCAAAACCACACTTGTTTGTAAAACTGCACTTACCAAAACCGCATATCAAAACCGCATTTTACAAACCGCCTCTAAAACCGCTTTACACTCTATAATTCCGCTGTGCATTTTACACCATCACTTGCAGTCTGTTATCAACTGCAAGAGGATTTTGTAAGCAAGAGGTTTAGTTTTTAATAGAGGGCGAAAAATTTTAAACAGCTATTCACCCCCCCCCCCCTCTAGCTGTATTTTCACCCTTGTTGCCACCTTTGGGACCAACAACCGGGCTGTCCTTTAAGGGGGAGTCGGTGAAGTGGCGGGACTGGATGTCCGATGAGTTGCTGACTGAGCTGCTTGGCTTTGTGCCTTGGCCCCATAAGGACTTGGGTATGGTGTACCACGATGTGGAGGAGAAGATTACTGCCAACATCGGGGATTATAGCCGGGGCACTGGGGTAGTGATGGCAGAGCAGCTGACGCGCTCGTTTATGTGGTTTGCCCTTTCTGAGACTTTGTTCTCGAATCATGCATCTTTCGTTCTTTTCCCTCTAATGGAGAGTCTGGTAGACTTGGAGAGGGTTTGTGATATTGCTTGGGGCGAGGCGGGCTTGGCCGAGCTCTATTTTGCTTTGGACAGATTCAGCCGGGGTGCGGTCAACTCCCTGGGGTGCTTTGACTTCGCACTGGAGGTATGAGTTTACATGCTTTTGTAGTTTAGCATTTCATCATTTCTCATTTTCATTTTTCTTGTTCTGAGCACTATCTGCTTTTTTGTTGCAGGTGTGGTGCTATGAGGTCTTCCGGTGCCAGTCGTGGGATTGGCAGGATGAGACCATGTTTGGGTATCCTGCCATGTTATGTTGGGCTCGCTCTTTGAGGAAGAGGAGGACGAGCCGGGGGAGAATCACTGTCATATATAAGGATGTGCAGTGATTCCTGGAGTGATGCCCCGGTCATGCACTTGTTCCCATCATTGAAGAGCTTATATCTCATATCAAGGACAATATTTATGTCGTTGGTGAAGCTCCCCTCGTTCTCCCAGTTGTTGTGGCTCCTACTGCTTTGGATTTGACTGCTCAACTGGATGATTTACGCTTTTCAGGGGAGGGAGAGGTTAGCTTATTCTTCTGAGCTGTCGTGGCCAGATTGTTTGGGGAAGAATAGCCCTTTATGTTTGATCAGCCTGAGGCCCCTCCTACTGACCCAATTGGCTAGCTCACCATTGTCAATCTTTTGCAGGATAATTCTTTTCAGCTGAAAACATTCGTTCGTGTTGTAGCCATGGTCATTGTGGTATTCACAAAATTTGTTTCTTGACCTTTTATTGGGCCTTCTCAATATTGGAGCGGGGGGAGGAATTTCAACATCTTTAAGAATGGCGGAACAAATAGTGATCAACGGAGTATAGGTACTCTCATCATCAATTCTTTTGAATTTCTTCGTGTTCCGGGTCATGTTTCTTCCCTGTTCATACCCTTGGCCAGAACCTTGTCCATGCTCCTTTACTTGTTCAATTCTTTCTTTTGCTGACCTACGGGCTGCCAGAAGTTCTATTGGCTCCTCGACAGAGGCAATGGCAGTAGCCCTTTCGTACATTTCCTCTACATATTTTAGTCTATTTGAGGCAATGCTCATTTTCAAGTAACTAGAGGCCAAGACACCCTCAAAACTAGAGCCATCAATTTGGGTTAAGCCTATCGGGCCAGCCCGCCCCGCCATGCAATAGGGGTGGGTTGGGTTGACATATTTCTAGCCCGCTAGGAATTTGGCCCGCCTCGCCCCGTTTAGTGGCGGGTTGGGCTCGCCCCGCCCGCAAGCCCGTATTGACAGCTCTACATTTATCTAAAGAGGGTAATAACAAATTTTGGCATTAAGGTTTTGATTCAGTTTTGTAGACTTCATGAGTACTCAAATAGCATCTGACATGAAGAACTGAAGAGTGGTTATACTGTTGTTATTGTTGTAGAATTTTTGTTAGTTAGATTTAGAACTTGAATAATATTGTTGTTATGCTGCCAGTTCTGCAAATTTGGATCCTCTATAATGTTGATGCTGGTTCTCTGTATCACAGCTTGTCCGGATAATCTTTGTTTGTATCAATAGGAATTGTTTTCAATCACCCCCCTGCACATCATTTTCTCAAATATACTTTGTGGAAGTGTTGTGGTACTCTGTGATGTTATGCCTAGAACTCAAGCTTCAAAGGCCTTGGAGGTATTGGAATCAAGAACCTGTCAGTTGTCAGATGTGGTAGTGGTAGTAAAGAAGATGGCTTTTATACATTTTGGATAAATTTCTTGAGAAACAAACTTGTGCATATATCCTATCCAAAATGCATGAAAGCTAATCATTCATTACAAATTATTTTTGTGATTTTTTTTTCTAAATACACACAACAGGTCTACATCCAATCTCAAGTTCTTAGATGAGTTGTGCAACTATGCCTGCTCCTTATTTACTTAATATTTCCTCCCTCTCATTTGAATAGGTGAGAGTTAGTATTTTTATAACATTTTGACTAATAATTTATAAGATATTAATTATTCTATAAAATCTAAATATTGTTATATCTAGTATTCATATCATTTTATATGAATACAAGCAACTGAAATATGCAGAAAAATGTTTTTACAGATGACCCGTATTGGTCTGCCTGACCCACCAACCCAAGGTGGGTTGGGTTGACATATTTCCGACCCGCCAGGAATTTGCCCCGCCCCGTTTAGTGGCAGGTTGAGCCCACCCCGCCAGCCCGTATTGACAGCTCTACTCAAAACATAGTTGAATGTCACTCTGGGTTAAGTCCACTATTTGTTCTGTCACCTTCCGGAATTGAGTGATGTAGGATTTCGTGGTTTTCCCAACTCCCTGTTTTATCGGACTAGATCAGCTTTTGGCCTGGCTGGCTCTCCAGCCCCCGCGAACGAGTTAAGAAAGAAATATCTTAGCTGTTCAAAACTGTCTATGGATTTAGTTTTGTGGGCCATCATCCAAGAGAGTGTCTTACTTGTGAAAGTGGATGCCAAAGTTTTGCACCATACCTCTTCGTCATCAGAAAATAAGACCGTTAGGCCTTCAAACCTCCCAATATGGATTTTTGCATTTGTTGAGCCATCATAAGGTTCTAGGGAAGGAGGTTTGGCCTTTTGTATGGGGGACTTGGTTTCGCCCCTTTTTGAAAACAAAACCTCTTGCTTACAAAACCGCTCTTGCAGTGTATCAAAACCGTAAGTGAGGTTTGTAAAATGCACAACGGAATTTCTCAAGTAACAAAGTGAGGTTTTAGTAGTGCGGTTTATAAAACAGTAAAATGAGGTTTGACAATGATTAACTATAAACACAATTCACAAATCTGGACAACCTATATTGATCAAACAGATAAGACAAATTAGTTTGAATAATGAACAATAAAGAAAATGCAGAAATTAAATAACACAATATTTGAAGTGGTTTGATCGTAAATGATCTACATCCACTACCAAGATGGTTAGTCTTGGATTTTCTAAGTACTAGATTTGTATTAGATGATGAGAGAGATTACAAGGTTACAAAAGGGGATTATAAAAGGGTTTGACGGCTCTACTGGTGTGTGTGTGCAAAAGTGTGTGTGTGTGTGTGTGTGTGTGTGTGTTAAGATTAGTGTGTGTTTGTGTGTGCAAAATTAGGTAAAAATAATATGTGTGTGGCTAGATTAAAGAGGATTATAAAAGGGTTTAGAACCTAGAAACCCTACGTATGAATTGGAAAACCTAAAGGAGGTTAAATGTTAATCTTTAAAGGAGTTAGAGTAGAATAACTCATAGGTTAACAAGACTAAGAGAAATAGTTTGGGTTAAGTAAATGTGTATTACTTGTACTCTAAGTTATGCGTTGCATGATTGTAGATTCGTGCGGTGATATTTGCTAGGAGCGTGCATCAATCGAGGTAAGGGATTAAGCTATTTAGTATTTAAAGTATCCTTTTTAAGATAGGATTCCATAAATTGTATTTGTTTACTACCAATGTGGCCGGTAGTTTCATTTCTATATATTCCTTTGATTGAACGTCTGTTGGAATGTTCCTACCCTTGATATGTGTTGTTCAAAGGGTATCCATGATAATTGGATTTGTTAATGTGTTCTTGTATCTATGAACATGATATGTGGAATTTGATATATCTATTTGAACTCGCGATGTAGCTAGTTTTGTCTGATTGAAAAAGACGTAGCAAGAATTAGTCTGATTAAAAAGGACTTTATGAGAATTAGTCTAATCCCTGAAAAGGACTTAGACGCTTATACACTACTTGATGAAGTAGTTGACTATCATGATATGTCGGGATAAGGGAGCGCCCTGAACAGGCTTGGAGTCTCTTATTCAAGGATCACCCTGAAAAGGTGTATCAAAGTCACCCTGAAAAGGTGTAACGTTACTTTGGAATTGACGGACTTGTGTGAATACAGTCTTCATTATATATATTTTTGTGATAGTGCCACAACTTGTTATTTGAAAAGTATCTTTCGTTATTGTACTCGTACCTGTACTTTAATTGATATAGCTATCATATTGTTGAATAATTTGATTGGTTCGTTCTTTCGGTCATCTTTCCTTAGTACCCGGAGAGATTCCGTATGAACTTACTGAGCATTGTTCGCTCACCCCTTTCTTATAATTCCCCTCCCAGGTAATCAAAAGGAGGAGATGATCGGTCGCATGGATGGCGGCACGGATATTGAGGAATTAGAATTATGTTTTTTTTTAAAAACTTTAAGTATTGAGCTAGTGGGATCTAATAGCCGTTGAATTTTGAATATTAGTTATTATGGTTTGATTATATTAGGGTTAGGGTTGTCGATTGAGATGCCCTCTTAATGACTATTATCTATGTTTTGAGATTATTATTATTATTAATATTATTATGAATTATGGAAATTTGGGGTCGTTACAACAAGAATCAAACTCAAATCTAAAATCTAAACAATGAAGCGAATCCTAGACTATAACCGGTGTATCTCAAATGATTTAATCTATGTGATTAATCAACTGCGGTGTGTGTGTGATAAACAAGATTCAAGGCCGTTTAAATCTGTATGATATAGAGCACAATAAATCTTGGTGTTACAAGGCTTGAATTTATGGGCTGAAGATTTGTTCTTCAAGGTATGAAGGTTGAAGATGAAGATTCAAATGATTATGAATTTCTGGAAATTTCTTCAGATCTTCAAAGGACTCTCTTAATATCAATATTCTCAAGCAATCTTCAAATGATGAAGATTGGGGGTATTTATACCTGATGAGCCCGGATCTACTGGACCGGGCCCGCGCTCGGTCTAGTCCAAGGAACCAGTGACGTAGCAGTTCCTAGACCGCTGGAGGGAAGACCGCGGACAAATAGGCCCTTGTGGTCAAGACCGTGTCCCTCCTCGGTCCGTCCCCGTCGAGGACCCTTGGAACCCTGCTCGCTGGATCCGTGCCCGCAGGAGTCATGCCCGCATCAACCGTGCTCGCGTCATATATCTTTGACCGCGAGCACAACGTTGACCGCGGGCACAGGCTGCTTCCCGGTTAAATGTCAAGCCTTACTGAGCAAGTTAGCTTACTGGCTCTGACAGGCCACTTGCCGGCTCCCCCATCACGCATTCAATGCGGCTCAGTCCGGCGCCTACTATTCCATTTAATGCCATAAGCCGGCTACACGGCTCATGTCCCTTTCAGCCATGTCCCCTGGACAGTCCCTGTTCCCTCCCCGACAGACCAATTAGTGCGGACACGTGTAATGGTCTAAATACCAAAGTGCCCCTAGGGCCGATCTCATTGCTTACCTCAACAAGCACCATGGCATTGCCTATAAATAGAAGGCCTTTACCCTCGGGGCAAGGTAAGTTCCATATACAATTGAGTAAGCTCTTTTACTCTCTACACCTAAACACACACACACTCCAAAGGTATTCAAAGCCTTATTACTCAAAAGATTCTTACTCTCACACCCGAGGGCCCGAGTTGGAGTAACATCCAACTTTGACCTTAACGGTGCTTGTTTGTGTTGTGATCTAGGTACACAAATCCACCAAATATATCCTAGCCAGATATCCTTGAACCGCTCCCGACCCCGAAAAGCCGTGGCGTCATCGGTGGTTCCATTGCCGGAAATCGACTTTCTTTCGTTTCTCGTTAAAAATCTTTTGTTTTCAAGGCACCTCACGTGTCCTAAACAAATTCAAAGTGCCGAAAGGCTCTTCTATTTTACGTCACTAAGTTTTTCCCATTTAAAACTTTTTGTTTTCAGTACACACCCCTTGTAGTCTAAACAACCGACTGTCAAAAGACACTTCTTTTCAGCTTATTTTCACCTTCGTGACATGTCTCAAATTCTAAAAATGCCGGTCATTTAACCATAGAGGAGGAAAACCAAGCCGAACCCTCCAATAACAATAGGGAAAGGCAAACCAACTCTGTCTTCAATGTAATGGGGGCCCATTCTCGCCTCAAAATCCCCACTCAACGAGCTCTCCACCGGTTAACCGAGGAAGCACGTGCTGAGAAAGCCCAAGCCCTACTAAACACTAGCCCAAAACTCCCCAAGCTCGCATAAAAACACCAATCCGACCACCCCACTTTCCCTTAACAAATCCCGAGAAGGAAGGAAATCCTAGCCTCCAAATCCAAACTGGTCGCGGAAGCCATGGCCATCAACGACGCGGAGATGGAAATATTTGAAATAGAGGCCAATGGAGGGCTACAGTTCCCTCAAGGGTCACAAAGGTTCTCCCAACGAGCTCCCGCACACTCGCTTGCTAGTCAAGCCGTGGGGCAAACCGGGTTGACCCAGCCTCGAGCGCGGACAGCCGGCCAGACGGAGTGTGGTGCATGTAGATGATAGCGAGGAAAGGGGGGAAGAGGCACAGTCAAATCACCGTGCGAAGTCCAAAGCCAGACCTTTGGCTCCGGCCAAGGAGAAGGCCGTGACTCCACGGGCTAAAAAGCAAAAGGTTGATGATCGAACCCCGAGTTTGTGGAATTCATGCAGTAAGATGTGGGAAACCCATCGAAGGCCGCCTAAGTGTGGCCGCACTATGGACGCCTTCGCCGATAAAATTGCGCGGCACCGATCCGTAAGGGCAAACCCCCGCATGGACACCTATGACGGATCCAAAAATGCCAAGAGTCATATGGGAAGATTTGAGGGCCGATGGCTTTATTCTCCGCGGATGAGTCAGTGATGTGCAAAGCTTTGGCCGCGACCTTCACCGGCAAGGCCCTATCTCGGATGCTAGCCCTCAAGCTCCCGTGTATCCAAATATTCGCCCGCCCGTAGTCCTCTTCCTCAATGCCTTGCCGGAGCAGGTGTGCCCGCTAGACCAAAGACAGATCTTGTCCGTGTCAAGGTGCACCAAATGAGCCTACAAAAGATTATATATCCCGGTTCAGGAAGGTGAGCGAGGAGATTGTGGACCCGGACGAGGGGGACATCGACTATGTTTTGAAGGCGGCCTCGCAACTCCTTCCTCAAAATGAATTTTGCCTCCAAAGAAACCTAAATCAATGGAGGAAATGTATGAAAGGGCATCGGCCATTGCCTCCGCCGAAGAGCCTAGTGTGCCCGCTCCACGAGCTTCGCGAAAGAAAGGATAAGCCAAGTCCAGAGACCACCCCTGAGCCCGCTCATGCCAATAATCGTGGCAAAAACAGAGGCCGGGATCGAAAGGCTCAAAAAGGCCGTGGCCGAAACAGCTTTATACAGAGCTCACCGACCCAAGGGTGGTGATCATGAGAGCCTCAGACTTTCCTCCTCCTCCCCCATGCTTCGAAAGCCAAATGAGAGGAGTAGACTTAAATTCTCGTGAGTTTCACAACGACCACGGCACGGAATCGAGGATTGTTTCCACCAAGCGAGTAATCCAAACAGAAAATTAATAACTGGGAGCTAACCAAGCTGGGTTAAGGGAACCACATCGCCCCCAATAACAATGATCAAGAATGGCACGACACACCCGGGGACCAGACAGAATGAAAGAGATAATAATGATGACGATTTTGGGGACTACGACATTAACTTCATCGGGGAGGAACCTCCCACTAGTAGGCGCTTGTCTCTCCAAATTCGGACATTAGAGAAGGTTTTTTCCATCCCCGCCCGGCCCCGGAGGAAGAGCCGGAAATTGGGTTCAAAAGGAGCGAACTTGCCTCCACCCTTTTTCATTCCACACGCCCACTCACCCTCGTAATGAGAATCAACCGGCAAACATAGGCCGTGTGTTGGTAGATACCGGAGCCGCCCGCGACATACTTTACTACCATACTTTGATTGGAATGAGAATGACTAAGCACATCTCACTCCATATGCGGGCATGCTCGAAGGCTTCACAAACCACGCCTGTAAGGGTAAAGGGGACGATTGTGTTTGACGTAGCTATTGGGGAAAACCCATGCGTAAGACGGCCAAGATAACTTTCATGGTGGTCGATCTTCCTTCCCAATACAATGCCATTCTCACAGAATCGCCAGCCGAATTGGGAATAGTTGCGTCCGTCCCCACCAAAGGGTGAAATTTAACACCCGGCGGGGTTGCTACCATCAAGAACCAGCCGGGAGATTCCTCCGAGCACCGGAGGAAAAAAGGAAAGAACAGAAAGGCTGACATCCCGCCCGCAGACAGATAGAGGGCAAGGACAAAATAATAGAGGGAAAAGGCGAGGACAAATCAACAAAGGGGAAAGCCCTTGCACTCCCGCCGCCACCCGTACCAATTGGCATGCTTTCTTTCCATTCCACAAAGCGCGGAGCTCAAGATGAGCGTAAAATCAAAGCCTTGGCCGCCCGTTGAGGGAGGATATATTGATCGAGGAATAGAGGGGGAAATTGACCGCGATATCATATATTCAATGGCAACACCGACCGAAGCTCGTGTCAACCCCCCAACTATTGTCATTGACTCCTCGCACAATCGTGAAATCGCCGACCTTCAACCTAACGACGAGCTCGAGGAGGTGGTAATCAATCCCCACTTCCCCGAGCAAACAAGCTTAAGGTCAATGGAAATTCACAAATGAGGAAAGAAGGATACTTATTGAGTTCCTTAGAGCAAATTGCGATGTGTTCGCTGAGGGTGGAAGATATGCAAGGCATCGCGAGGACGTGATCCTCCATAAAATCAACGATGACCCTCCTTCAAAAACATTCACCAAAATCCAGATATTTCTCCCTGAGAAAGAGATTGCCATCAAGGAAGAGGTGGAAAAGTTGCTAAAAGCGGGATAATAAAGGAGATCTCCTACCCCAAGTGGCCGGCCAATGTGGTCATGGTTAAGAAATCCAATGGCAAATGGAGGATGTGCGTTGATTTCACCGATCTCAACAAAGCATGCCCCAAAGATTGCTTCCCTCTTCCTCGCATAGACAGATTGGTGGATTCTATAGCCGGACACAGTGGTTCTAAGCTTCATCGATGCCTACTCCGGCTACCACTGCATCCAGATGGCTCCCGAAGATGTCCGCTCCGTAGCCTTCATTGCCGCGGGCAAGACATACCGCTACACTATGATGCCCTTCGGGCTAAAAAATGCAGGAGCCACATATCGCCGCATGGTCAACTGGGTCTTTAAAAACCAACTAGGCAGTAAACTGAGGCTTACATCGACGACACGGTCATAAAAACTAAGGAAAACTCCCACGAGCTCGATGTGGAGGAAACCTTCAAAAACTTGCGCCATAACAAAGATGAAGCTAAACCCCCTTAAGTGCGCTTTCGGGGTCAAGGCGGGCAAGTTCCTGATTCATGGTCAACCAAAGAGGGATAGAGGCTAATCCGTAGAAAATCCAGCCCTATTAGACATGAAACCTCCCGCCCGCGTGAAGGATGTACAAAACTCAATGGTCGCATCACCGCACTTCGCCGCTTCATCTCGCGGTCACAGAGAGATGCCTCCCCTTCTTCAAAACTCTCAAAGGGGGAAGAGAGCCGATGAATTTACATGGAGCACCGAGTGCCATCGCTTTTGAAGAAGTCAAGACATACCTCGGGCACCACCTCTATCAAGAGCGGCCTCTGAGAAGAGCTTTTTCTATATTTAGTCATATCGATCCGGGCAAGAGCAAATGTTTGTGAGGGAGGAGAATAACTCCCAAAACCAGCTTTATTATGTAAGTAAGGCACCGTCCGCCGTAGAAGGGCGTTATCTTAATATAGAAAAGTTAGCTTACGCCTTGCTTGTATCTCGCTCGAAAATTAAGAGCCTACTTTTCTCGCACATCCTATAACCGTACTAACCGAGGCCCCGCTTAGAAAGGTTTTACATAAACCAGAGTCCCTGGGAGAATGCTAGCTTGGTCTATAGAGCTCACCGAGTTCCGCATCACCTACTCCCCGAGAAAGACAATCAAAGCGCAGCCTTAGTTGATTTTGTAGTAGAATCATCATTCAAATGGCGGACAAATGACCTCGGAAAAGAAAGCGAGCGTAATCGAAGATGACCCAAAAAGCCCGAGCACGTAAATTGTTCAACCAAGGGAGCGTCCGTAAGAGGTGGACTTTATATGTGGACGGCTCCGCGAGCAAGTTAATCAGCTGGAGCGGGCATACTTCGATTGCACCCGCGGGAGAAATTTATGAGGGCCTTAAGGTTCAAGTTCGAGGCATCAAACAATCAGCCGAATATGAAGCGATTATAGCGGGCATGGAATTGGCAAGAGACTTGGGAGTTCGTAATATTGAGATCAATAGTGACTCTCAAATTTCATAGTTAATCAAATTAGGGGGAGTATGATACTATCAACCCAAGACTAACTCGCATCGTGACCTCGCAAAACCCTCATCAAAAATTTCACTTACTATGAGCCGAACCAAGTCATGAGAGAGGACAATGTGGAAGCCGACCTCCTCTCAAGAATAACCGAGCAAGAAATTGGTGAGTTGGAGACAAATTGCCGATTGAATTCACTGAGAGACTCGCTATAGATCGAATACGTATAAACAATATTGAGGATCAAGTAAGTGGACTCGGGTGGATGAAATGAAGGATTACATCGAGAAGCAAACCCTCCCCGAGGATCCAAGAAAGGCTAGAGCCATCGAACGGTGTCCGCGAAATACCTCGTCCTCGATGGGGTGCTTTTTCGGCGATCATTCACCAAGCCTTTACTAAGATGTGTTAAGACTCACATGGTCACCAACTTACTCTATGAGGTTCATGAAGGAGTTTGTGGCGACATCCAGGTGCTCGCACCCTCTCGTACAAGATCAAATTCCAAGGTTTCTTTTGGCCCACAATGAGAAGGGATGCGCAGGAGTATGTTAGAAAATGTGATAAGTGCCAGAGATTCATGACATCCCTAGACTACCATCAACAGAGCGTACTTTGGTAGTACCATCGCGGCCGTTTGATACGCTGGGGATAGATCTTATTGGACCATTTCCAATCGCTAGAGGAAGCATCAAGTATGCCATGCGGCCGTGGATTATTTTACCAAGTGGATCGGAAGCAAAGGGCTTCGCCACTATTTCCGAGGATAACACTATCGCTTTGTCCACGACCACATCTATTGTCGATTTGGGGTTCCCCGAGCAATAATTTCAGTATAATGGCACCCAATTCTCCGCAAAATTCACCGCCGAATGTGTGAGAATGAAGGTGCAACACCGTAAGTCCGCAGCTGCCTATCCTCGTGGAAATGGTCAAGCCGAGGCCGCGAACAAGCTAGTCCTAACCGCCTTAAAGAAAAATTTGGAAGGACGAGGAGGACGTTGGTCGGACGAGCTCCGCATCGCATTGTGGGTTGTCCGCACCACGATAAGAAATTCAACAGAGAAACTCCCTTCTCGCTCACGTACGGGTCGAGGCAATGGCTCCAGCTGAGGTAGCCCTACCTCGTACAGAGTCACATACTTCGACGAGTCTCAAAACGAGGCAAATGTAAGGTGTGACCTGGACGATCTCGAAGGAAAGAGAATGCGGCACATGAAAAAATGGTGAACTACAAACAAAGCGAAGAAGCACCATGATAAAAGAGTAAATAAAAGGAGTTTTTCGCTGAGACTCGGGTACTCGTAAGCGTAGAGGTCCAAGGGACCCAACCCGGTTTCAACAAGCCGTCCCCGAAATGGGAAGGTCCATACGAGGTTACAAAGATAGTCAAAGAGGGCACCTATATGTTGCGACTAAAAGAGGGAGAAGAGCTTAAGCACTCCCGGAATAGCGACCACCTTAAGAGATACTTCTTTTGAAGTCTTTGTAATTTTTTGGAAGGAGTATAGACTATATATATATAAGGAAGAAGTTATCATCATATTTTGATGCAAAAATCAATTCCCACCAAATTTCAAAAGCTAAGTGCGGATGCCCGCGTGCGGATGCCAAATGAAGTTCAAGAGCCAACATATGAGCTCCTACTTACCGATGCGCAAAGATCTAAGGATCCGCATGCCTATATATGTACAAAGATCCATTACGATCCGTACCGTGATCGCGGAGGACTCTCCCCGCTCGCGTGACACCACCAAGAATAAGTGGATATAGATGAACGTAGGTACAAAGGCCACGATGCCCGTGCCTACGGACTCTAGCTGGGACAACGACCGAAGTCCGACCCACTAATTGCGCGAAGGACCTCGTTAGTGGCCGTTACTCGCATGCCCGTATGTGACAAAGGCCTACATATAAGCCCGTTCACCGTATCGCCACGAGACCCTCACGAAAAACCTTAGTGGAGTTTTGAATAAAGGGTCAAATAAGTGAGAACCTCCAATAAGGGGATACAGATGCCAGGGTTAAAGGGCCTCTATGCTAAAATATGCTCCTACCTTTCTCGTTGCGCGGAAAATAGCCTCACGGCCACCTTCTCGCATGCCCTATGAAAGTATGCTTGCCTTGCTACTTTTGACTTACACCACACCGCAAGGCCGGGAATAAGTGTAAATGGAAGAGAGTGATCAAACTAGTTTAACAAAGCCAAATAGACAACCGGGGTCAAGACCCCTAACTTTGCCACAAGGCTAAACAAACGCGATCATAGAAGAATAAGGTCGACTCTCACAAAAACCTAAGGGTTTTGAATAAAGAGTTAGGAAAACTCAAAAAATGCGGGCAAAGGGCCTACTAAGCACGCCCGCTGTAAGGAGAGTATAAAGTTAATTGCAAGTCAAAAAGCCGGAAAAGTGGTAAGGCAAGAATGCAAGTATTAAGATGCTCGAAGATTGCCAAACTACTCAAAATAGCCTACGAGACAAGCAATTAAGATAAAAATACAGGAGCCAAGTGGAGAAAAATTCTTCTATTAAAGATGAGGAAGTATTTACAAAATTCCTACACTATTACAAAGGGTCCTACACTATTACAAAAAGAAAAACAAAAATCCTATACCGAGGGAGCATTCTCCTTGGGCTCCTCGACGGCCGCTCCATCGCCGCCCACTCCCGGCTCCTCGGTGGCCGCACCCCCGCGCCCGCTTCGGAGTCCGGAGTCGGGAAGGCAGGCCGGTCTCCTGAGTCACCTCAGCCGGTAGGAGCAGCTTGTTGCTCGGCGGAGGCCGGAGCCGGAGCCGCCCGCGAAGGAAATAGGTCTCCTATGGCAGCCCATTTGGGAAGAACCCGAGCCAGTGGCATCCCCGAGAGAAATAGTGGTTCTCCCGAACCGCAGATCATCCACTCGCATGAGACTAAGGGCGGGCTCACCTCTCGCCACAGAGGCAAGGAGGCCGCAATGGACAGCTCCAAGCCTCGACCTCATCCTGACAAGTGGAACTAAGGCGTGCCCGGCAAGCACTCTTCATCCAGTAGCAACAACCGAGCCAATAACGGCCCCTCGTACAGAACCCGCCCGCGGCCGCGAAATTCCGGATTCGTGTCCTGACCCCGCCTCATACCGGGCCAGCACTCCGCGGTAAACCGATCGTAGCTCTTATACTCCTCAACAGCCTTCTTTGCGAGCCTCTCGCCAAAGATCCTCTCCCTCTCCACCAAACCGCGTGAGAGGTAGCAGCTGAGAGCTCATCGGCCTTAGCCTCCGTGAGTCCGACCGACTCCTCCGCAGCCTCCTAGCTTGGTTGCGAGCTCTTCATTTCTTTGCTCCAGCCTTGGTCTTGTGCCCGCGGAGCTCATTCCGCCGACCCTTTGCCTTTTCTAGGCTCGCTCCACTCTGGCCACCCTCTCCCGGAAGCCCTTCAGATCGGACTCTCGGTGAGCTCCTTTTCCTCGGGCATCCGTGAGGGAGCTCGTAGTACCCACCTTTTCCGGGCTCGCTCCACTCATGGAGTTTGCCCGCTGTGTCCTTAGTATTATCGGCAATCTCACGGACAGCCGTCCGCAAGTCTCCCTGAGCCTCATGGCCTTGTTGCCCACCCGCGAGGAAGAAAGTCGATTAGGTGGAACATCAAAAGCTAAGCGAGGAAGCCAGAGGAAAGGTCCCTACCTCGCAAGTGGCAACCCCAATGTCCCCCATCGTGGCCGATGCGTTCTCCTTCTCGCCCACCTCGGTGGTAGAAGTCGTGGCGAAGAGCCGGCTGATCGCCCCAATGCCCACAAAGCTATAATTTTGGGCGCACCGGCATACAGTCCACCCCAAGAATGGCGGCACGCCCCCACTCGCTTCCTTTTCTCCCATGCCTCCTCGCGGGTGGCCAAGCGAGGAGATAGGGTAGGCTATTGAGCGCATTGTCCCCGCGGTTGGGGAGCAAAGTGTAGAAGCGTGCCGCCAGCAGGGGCCGCGACGAGGTATCCCCCACTTTCGGGTCTTGGAGACCTCTCCCCGCGCGCCGCATCCGCATCTCTCTCTTCTCTTCTCGATTGCTCCCGATTATGCCCGGAGGCAATAGTGCGGCTGGAGATGACGCCCTGGACAGCAGCTGGGCGGTGGAGGACCCCGGGAGGTGGAGGCGTGTTCCTGGCGTAATGATCCCGGGAGCAAAGTGCAGTATCCCCGCCTTCCCGCTCACAACGGGCACCTGCCTTGTCTTTTCGAGGAAACTCCTCCCATCTCATTCTCGCCTCTTCAGTGGCGCCTTCTTTGTCTGCCTTCATGTTTCGGCCTTCATTGAGCAAATGGCAGTGGAGGGGCCATCGAAGTCAGTACAGTCCTGATCTACTCGAGGGAAAGAAAAATGGTTAGCAAAGCAAGCTCAAAATCAAAAGCAAAGTAAATTGGCAAACAGCCATAGAGGAATCGAGACCAATTATTTCGGGGGATCGCACTCGCCGCCCAAAGATATGTGTCTTACAATCCGCCTCGAACCGGTAATGTTCGTGCACCCGCCAATCGTGGTCACGGCGCAGGCTCTATTATTACTCGGGGCATGGGCGCCCCCGCGAGGAGCCACCCCGAGTATATTAATAGGGCTCATCTTCCACGATGGCGCCCACATCGTAAACAGCTCCTCCCCGCTCTCCAAATACCGGGCCGTGTATTTCTAGTGGCACAGCCGTAACACGGCAGAGGAAGGGTCTCGGATAGCTACTCGCGCCACCTTCATCGGACCGGATTTGAGGGTTTCGAGAAGGGCCATCCAAACCTAGACTCAATGACCAAGATGTCCCTCTCGGTTCCATCGGGTCAAATTTATTTGAGGGAGGAGAGAAGGTCCTGGTAGAATAATTCCTAGCCTTCAAACTCAAAATGTCATGGGATGCTCGGTTCCTCGGTAGTAAGCATAAAGCCCGGCCAGTGGTAGGTTCATAGCCACGGAATGCAGACCGCGATAAAGGAGACTATAGCCCTTAATGGCATTGGGAGTCAAAGTGCGCATGGGGAGGCAAATGCCGAACTCCAAGAAAAAGTAGAAGAATGGGTCCAGGGCAATCTCAAAGCCGTTCTCAAATTGGGCACCATAGAAAACCAAGGCCCTATTGTCCTCGCGACATCGCCTACCGTCTCGGCCGCAGCTTGTCCTTATCCTTCAAATGTATGTGCCCAAGGGTGCGCGACACTGTAGGCATTGCGGTCCAAGTTATAAACCTCGTAAATGTCCTCCTCCCACCAACGGTGGCCACCTCCTCGTCTTCTTGCTACGGCCGCGACCAGATTCACCCCCTACCGGCCTCTTACCTTTGTTCCTGGCAGGGCCACAACTTCCTCCTCCTCCTCCTCCTCTGAGTCGTGGTCGAAAAGGCATCCACAATGTTAGCGGTCTCACGCCTTCTTAGATGTCCCCGCTGCTCCTCCTATCCCCCTCCTCTGGTCATCCTCTTCGGCCTCCGAGCTCGAGGAGCCAAAGAGACCGCTGGGTCACCACTGTGGGCCATCTCCGATTCAACCTCACCAGAGCCAGTCTCAAAGTTCAGAGGCTCCAGCCTCCTCGCCATCGCTCGCATCAACCGGGGTTAGTTTCCCTGTGGCCGCGGCACCACGTTGGGAAACACAAATTCTCAAGGGGCGTAACATCTAAAGTGGTCATTCAGCGTGCAGGCGCCCGCGCAAAGATTGGCTCGATGTGGGGTCCATTAGCTCACACTTCTCCCAATCGCTATCTCTGCTCGGGACACGGACGCTCTCCTCACAAGTTCAACTGCGTTCGTGAGCTCCGATCTCTCTCAAGGGGAAACTCCGCACAAAACCCCCATTACAAAGTTTCTTAGCCTACTGTGATCCCCCAACACCAATACATCCCGCTATATATATATTTTTTCCTCGCCCTCCCACAACCGGGGTGGGACGAACCGCCCCCAATCTCGCTTTCTTACAAAAATACGTAAAGCCGTCCAAGGACAGCCTAAGCCACCCCAAGCCTACCTTTCCTAAAAATCCCCCCGCCTTTTTACAAACGGCAAAGACATTCGGGGCGGCTCCATCTCCTAGTTCTACTGACGGCGGGGTCCAAATTCACGAGCGGTCATTTCTGCTCAAAACCCGTAAAAGAAAAAAATAGAAGGAGATGAAGAAGAAAAACACCCAATACTTACGAGAGAAGGATCGAGAAAAGGATTCTAAGGCAAGAGCACAAGGATCGCAAAGAAGAATTTTTCTCTCTCAAATGCTCTCGAAGGTTCGAAACGGTAAAAAGTGGTTTCGAGGTTTAAGTGGTTTGGTATTTATAAGGCCTACCTATACGGGTTAACCCGTTAACCCGTATTAATTAGCCCACAAATCCTACCTCGACCCCGAACCGTCTCCAAACGTTTGAAAATTCAAAAATAAATACCTTTTGCATTTATTGCCCCTCGATGAGCGACACGTACTCTCGACGTACCAACAACCCGTCTTTTCATCTCGCCAAGGGGCCCACTCGTTAACCGGGAGGCACGCCACGCAAGTGGACTACGTGTCACTCATCGGTGCTCTCCCGAACGTTCCTCGCCCACGGGGCCAAGCAACAAACAAGGAAAAACGCTAACACCGGTGCTCGCGCGAGGAGCAATTGAGGCAGCATCGAGCTTCTAGTGAGCTCCTCACTCGCACCATAAATAATCACACTTGGAGCTAGGGGCCATTGATGAGCCCGGATCTACCGGACCGGCCCGCGCCTGGCCTAGTCCAAGGAACCAGCCGACGTAGCAGCTTCCTAGACCGCCGGGAGGGAAGACCGCGACAACAGGCCCTCGCGGTCAAGCACCGTGTCCCTCCTGGCCCGTCCCCGTCGAGGACCTCGAACCCCGTCGCCGGGATCCGTGCCCGCAGGAGTCATGCCCGCATCAACCGTGCTCGCGTCATATATCTGACCGCGAGCACAACGCTGACCGCGGCACAAGCCGCTTCCCTGCTAAATGTCAAGCCTTACCGAGCAAGTTAGCTTATCGGCTCGACAAAGCCACTTGCACGGCCCCCCATCACGCATTCAATGCGGCTCGCCCGGCGCCTACTATTCCATTTAATGCCATAAGCCTGGCTACACGGCTCATGTCCCTTTCAGCCATGCCCCCGGACAGCCCCTCGTTCCCTCCCCGACAGACCAATTAGTCAGCGACACGTGTAGCGGGTCTAATACCAAAGTGCCCCTGTGGCCGATCTCATTGCTTACCTCAACAAGCACCACGGCATTGCCTATAAATAGAAGGCCTTTACCCCGGGGCAAGGTAAGTTCCATATACACCGAGTAAGCTCTTTTACTCTCTAAACCTAAACACACACACTCCAAAGGTATTCAAAGCCTTATTACTCAAGCATTCTTACTCTCACACCCGAGGGCCCGAGTTGGAGTAACATCCAACTTTGACCTTAACGGTGCTTGTTTGTGTTGTGATCTAGGTACACAAATCCACCAAATATATCCTAGCCGATATCCTCGAACCGCTCCGACTCCCGAAAAGCCGTGGGCGTCATCAATACCCAAGCATAAAAAAGTAGCTATTTTACACAGATTGGCATCCGGTTGGCTCGATTGGTCCACGTGTCCACTTTTATCCTTTTGTTCGAAGTTGTTGATTAGGTTGTCAGACTGACTCACCGACATTCGGGATGAAGGACACTGTCACCTTTTCAAAATTCTTTTAAACTCGAGCGACCGTTAGTCACATTGATTGAACTCGTGGTCGACTCAACGTCGCGACGTGGATTAATCACCAAAAGTGGTCCAAATTTCTTCAAGTCTTCAATCATTGGATGAGGTTGCGAGATGCGGTTTAAGGCGCGAGGTCTCACATGGGAGGCTTACTCGCGGCTTGCCGAGTGCGGTTTCATGAAGAGGAATGCACAAGCGTTTGCTAAGCCGCGGTTTTCATCCACAGGTTTCAGACTAGCAATGCAGCTTTGGTGTCTTCAAAACCTCTTGACTTTGAAAACTCATGCCCAATGCAATTGTGTCATTCTTCAAGGCTAAATAAACCTATTCTATAAATTGGACTTGTTCTAAAAAATTGAAGTTTAAGCTTCATTACATATGGGCCTAAAGTCCATAAAATATAAATGAGGTTGTGGTATCAATCAAATTAAAGCTAAAGCTAGGAGGGTTAAAGTATGCATACCCAACACCTTACTTGAAAGTACTCCACACAACGATAAAAGTCAGTCTCAACAATTGCTGTTATTGGCATCACACGGGCCCCTTTCACGACAACATTAAAAACCTCATACATGTTAGTAGTCATAATATCATATCTGGAACCACTATCTTGCGCCAATGTCCATTTTCTGGCATCTAAATTCACAAACCATTTAATTGCCTCATGGTTAATTAAATGGATAGTCTCTCAAGAATATTTCAATTTCCTATCCATACTTGCTTTACCCGCTCTCCAAAACAGATGCTTCAAATCAATCCCTCTATGCTTATCTAAGAAATTTGCTTGCATATGTCTCAAGCAATATCGATGTCAGACATTACGCTGTCACCATGTATCTTTCGCTATAGTCTTAAAAATTCCGTGATGACAGTCAGATATCATGCACACTTCACGACTCTTTATAATATGTCTACAAACAAAATATAAGAACCAACGCTAGCTTGCCCTCTTTTTTTTCAAGAATAACAAATGCAATAGAGGAGTATATTGTATTTTCAAGGCCAACACCTAGCCAATAAATATTACCCTTTATATATACCTACGAATGAGCGTATCTATCAACAAATATGACAAGCCGACAATGAGAGAAAGCTTTAATAAAAGGCCCAAATGCCTGTAACATCTGCTCAAACATGCGTAATTTACTAGGAGGAGGAGGAGTATACTCAACAATTGTTATAGGGTTGTATTTTTGGATGAATGATAGGACGCGGGGTAACCTTATATACGATTCCTCCCAATATCCAAAGATTTCTGCAATGCTCTTCTGTTTCCACACCATGCCTTCTTATAGGTAAGTGTCTTGCCGTACATTTCACTAAAGTGTGCAATAATAACTCCAATCTTGACATATGCATCCTTCTTAATAAGACTAACTACTTGCCGACCAATAAACTTCGCATCTAGGTGGGGGTGATCTTGGCTTTCTCCAAAAAATAAGCAACAATGAGGACCCTTGTACTTGGTTGCTTCCCAATAGCCAAACTTCATCCGACTCACACGAATATAAAAATTGAATGTAAACTTTTTCAATAGACATTCTATTGCCTAGATATGAGTTGTGCTATATCCTGAACCGACGATTGGATTTAATGTGGCACCTCTTTATTTCAAATTGCGCCTCGTTCTTGTTAGAAAAACATATCCCTTTAGCAATTTCGTCTTTCTCTGTATCCCATATTGGAAACTGGATTGATTATGAGAATCAATCAAGCTTTCTTCTTATCGAGCAATATCACCAATATAATCAGAATATGATAATCGTTTCCTCTCATACCTTCGATTTTCCGGCACTTCATAATGAATCAAATGTGTTTCTGTGTCATCATCAATCAGGCCATCATCACCCTCTCCCAAATCTATATCAGAATCACTACTACACTCTTTATATCAATCATCAACACCGTCTATCATTGCATATACATCTGTATCTTCTTTTTCTTCTTCATAATCTACATCATCTTCTGAATTCTCATCATCAACTGGATCATTTAGGCTTGCTCTGTTATCATAATTTGATTTTTGAGTTGATACAAGTGTTGTGTGTACTTGGACCAACCCCTGCATCACGGTAGCAACATGGTGAATTTCCATACAAGGTCTTTGTAATGCATGTTTCAAACTCTTCATAACGTCAATTTTCAATCAAATTGATGACCACATACAAATGCAAATTACTCATCCCACCAAATTTAGCAGAAACATCGAACGTTATATCCATACCCGCACCATCTTCAATACGAAAAGGAGAGTACTCACCAATCCCACTATTAAAGGAATTGAGATATCTACAAATAACTTCCAACTCATATTGTGTCTGATCTACACCCATCACTTTATATAACTCATTAATCAATTGATTGTTTCTCCATCTACAATGAGGTATATGAATACATTTAGGCCCTTTTTGTAAGAACAGGACCATCAAATGGCTGCTAATCATCACCTTAAACCCAACTAGCACATGAAAAAGTGAAATCACTTTCCACCACCCACGCTTAAATCTAAAAGGGCTAAAAAACAATGATTAAGATATTGTTTGACACTGATTACCATTGTATGTCAACAATCTAAACAAAGAAAATTTAGTTTTTCAGAACTATATTGTGGTGCGTTTGTGACATGGAACAACACAATCCCCAACTCTAAAACCTTATTCAATCACTTGAACTGCTAAACAATGTGGTTAGTTATTTGTCACAAAATCGCTAATCCAAGTAGATGAGTTAAAGAAATTAGCCAGCTTGGTACAGGCTGTTATTGGTGGTGGTCCTAGGTAATTAAATTCGCATGTGATCAAGTATAATCAATTACGCGTTATTATTGCTAAACCATTTCCTTGGTCATTTCCATTTTTGGCTTTTCTGTGGGACCATTTGCTTTTTCAATTTTAATAATTTTTTTCTCTCTAATATAACGGTGACCTACCACTATTATTTTTTTTATTTTTTTTTTATTTTTTATTTTTTAATACCCAAGCTTCGAATTTCACGAACTAATCCTTTTACCAGTCACAGATCAACAATACTATTGAAAGATATAATGTCTTAATTTAGTAACCAATTGCCCAAAGGCTTTTATTTTGAGACAAGGAGAGATTACTTCTTATTCTGTTTGTAATGTTATTTTATCAAGGTAAAATTGTACAAAATTTTATTTTTTTTTATATTTTAAAATGTAATAGTTACTCGTATTGTCTATATAATTAATTAAATAAACTATCTATAGGATAAATTACACCGATGGGTGAACAAGAGACATGAACAAGATTAACGTCACTTTCATTTTGCCTTCATTAAGTTTGCTTCTCTTTCCCATTTTGTCCTTTAAAAAAAAATTAAAATAAAAAAGCAAAAAAAGCAAAAAAAAAAAATAAAACACTGTGATCCTGCTAGACGGCTGTAATGCATTAACAATTATTAAGAGACGTAAGAAAATACCAAAATATTTGACTTAGAGCATCTACAATGGAAGCTTTTTTCAAAAGTTTTTTATTTTTTACGCAAAAAGTTAGGTATAGAGTTTTTTACTATGAGTAAGTTTTGGGAGGAGATCAGTCTGAGAATTATACAGTCCAATTTTTCTAACTGTAAATATTTGGAACTAATATAAGATATGTTTGAGTAGCAGACTTTAATCTTTTACTATTGTGAAAAATCTTGAGGAACTCCTTAATAAGGAGTAGCTCTTTGTAAAAAGAGCTACTTTTTTGTGGATTTTAATTAAATTTCATTAATTTTCTAGACAAACAAAAGAGCTCTACTATTGTGAGAAAATATTAGAGATTTTAATATATTGCTTAAGAATGATGTGTCATATTGAAATTATAAAAAAATATTCACTTGAGCTTTTATCATTGTGGATGTTCTTATGATCTCTCACATTATGATTGATCTCTCAAATTAAATGTTGATGGCCGTGAGAATAAATTCGGGACATTAATTGGGTTTGGATTTTATATATATTCCCCCGTTACACGTGAGCTCAAGAATTAAAGAAAATTAGAAGAAAGAATTAGTGAAATGAAGTGTTTGTGAGTATAAAAGATAAAATAGAAAAAAAAATGTGTGAGAAATATTAAGTTGATTGATATTGTAAATATAAAATTAAAATAGCAGAGAAGAAATGTGAAAAATAATGTAAAAACTTTGTTATTTTGCACAGTATAAACTCACATAGAACGTCCTGGAAAAAAAAAAAAAAAACTTTTAACTCACGTGACGTGAGTGTATATATAATATAGTCTATTATCTAATAAACGAACTGTCATGTAGAAAGCGGATTGATGAGTACATGCAGAGGCCAGAAACTAGCCGAAATGAGTCGAGCCAACTTTTGACGCTTCGAGTTTGTTAACTTTTAAATGAGCTTGAGCTTTTCACGAGCTCGAGCTCGAGCCCAGAATTCCTATTCGAGCTCGGCTCGAATCAAGTTTCTAGCTTTTCGCGAGCCGACTCGCGAGCTTTTCGCGAGCTGGCTCGCGAGCTGCTCTAACTTCAGTATTAACGAGCTGAGCTCGAGCTTCGACTTATTTTTTGAAAAAAATCTGAAATCAAACGAGCTTTTATTGAGCCCTAATTCGAGTTGTAATCGAACTCGAGTCATATATATATATATATACTCCCTCCGTCCCGTAATACTTCACACGTCATCGCTCCGCACTGAATTAAGGAAAAAGTAAAAGGTTGACGTGAGCCATGTGAGTGTAGATAGTTAAGTAGGAGAGAGAATGAGTGGAGAGAATAGTAAATTATAATGAACGAGTATTAAAATAACGTATAGAGAGAATGAGTGGATGAATAGTAAAGATTCTTTGCCATTTTAGTGAAGTGTGACTTATCACTGACGCCCAAAATGGAAAAGTGTGTCATAATATGGGACATATATATATACTCCCTCCGTCCCACTTCAATGGATACCAAAAAAAAGGGCACACATATTAAGGAAAGGTAAGAGAGAGAAAAAGTGGAGAGAGAATGTTGTGAGTGTAAAAGTAAAATAGGAGAGCAGAATGAGTGGGATAATGGTTAGGAGAGAGAACGCTGTGAGTGAAAAAGTAAAATAGGAGAGAGAATGAGCTGTAAATAGTGAAGATTCCTTTCCATTTTGAATAAGTATCAATTGATGCGAGACTGACCAAAAAGGAAATAAGATCAATTGAAATCGGGACGGAGAGAGTATATACTAAAATTCATTCGAGCTTTTAACGAGTCGAGCCCGAGTCGAGCTCAAACGAGTCGATCTCGAACAAAGCTCGTTGAACATACGAGCCGAACACGAGTCGAGCTCGAAAAAATGACGAGCTTAAAAATCTGCCGAGTCGAGCTCAAGTTCAACTCGAGCCCACTCAAATTCGAGCTTTTCGAGCTGCTCGAGCCGAGCTCGATTATTGTGAAAGGTTTTCTTCTAGTCAAGCTTTATTATATTACCAGTAGTTTACAAGTCATTTAAAGGTACCTTATTTATTTTTACATTATTATTTGTATAATAACAAAATTACAGTAAATTTCTTTCTTTATTTAGAAATGTAATATTTATTTTAAAATAAAATAAAATAAAAAGTACGAAATTTATTTCGGATAGTAAAGGATGATTGTTTCCATACGTCTCATCATTAATTAAAGTCTTATTTTTTGTAAGACTAAGATTGTAAATGTACAATTGAAAATAGTTGGAAGTATCATTTTTTTTCTCTTTGTTATTTCAAATTCCATCAAGGAGAACCCAAAGTACAAACCTATTTCTTTATATTGTATAATGAAAAGAAAATATAAATAATAATGATGAAAGCATGTCAATTAAAAAAATAATCGCAGTGAGCTATATAAGGCAACTACAGCCATGACGTTAGTCATGGCTTCATCCTAGGTGGAGGGCAATTTTCCTTCAATTTTCCTCCAACCATGACTTTTTAAAAGTCATCTTATGACTCTTCATGGTTTTATTTTGTCAGATGAAGAGCTTCACGGCGTTTGGTGTTTTTTTTTTTTTTTTTTTGGTTTAGCACCAATTAGCTGGTATGTAGACGCTGTCATATTTTTGAAATTATTTTTTTTTTTTTTACAAAAATTGCAATTAACATATAAAAAATAATAAAAATACAAGAATATTGAAAAAACTACAATTATTAATAAAAAGTAGGAGAGAGAACTGACTTTTGTCATGAATTGAGATATAAAATTGTAGCCATATAACTGATGGACGCGAGGTGGAGGAGAGAGGGATGGAAATGAAGTGGTATGGATAAAGATGGTCTAAAGGAAATAGATCCAACGTGGCATTCAGACTGAGTCAAATTGTCGGTCTGTTTACTACTCCCTCCGTCCCAACAATTACTTCCACTTTTTTAAAAATTACGCAAATTAAGGAAATGGGAGGGAAGTAAAGATGTTGTGAGTGTAATTTGAAAATAGGAGAGAGAATGAGTGGAGGGAATAGTAAATTATAATAGTGTTGTGAATATAAAAATAATGAGGAGAGAGAATGAGTGGAGGAAATAGTAAAGATTCCTTTGCCAAAAAAGGAAAGTGGAAGCTATTAGCGGGACACCCAAAATGACAAAAAGGGAAGCTCTTATTGGGACGGAGGGAGTATTAATATTCCCTCCGTTCTGGCTCAAATGTCTCAAAATAAGTTTGGTGTGGAAATTAAGAAAAGTGATGTAAGAAAAAGAAAAAGTTTAAATGTTGTGAGTATAAAAAATTAAATAGGAGAGAAAATGAGTGTGAGGAATAGTTAGGAGAGAGGATGTTGTGAGTGTAAAAGTAAAGTAGGAAAGAGAATGAGTGAGTGAAATAGTGAAAAAAACTTTCCTTTTTTGGGTTGAGATATTTTAAATGGAACGCCCAAAATGAAAAGTTGAGACATTTGGACCGAAACGGAGGGAGTATAAAGATATTTTAAGTAAAAAGTTTAGATTAATTTAATTATTCTAATGAATATCTAAAAATTCTTATTGATAGCATATAATATAATTGTGTATCAATAACAAGTTTAAAATTTTTATTAGCATAATCAAATTAACTTAAAATTATTGATCAAAATATCTTCGTGTTAACAGCAAACAAGATGGGATTCTTAATTTGGAATGGAGGTAGTAGTATTTATAGTTGGGAAAATATTTTATAAATTCTAAAAAAAATTTAAAATGTTTCATAATTTTTTTTACATGTTGTATTATCATATTATATTGTTATGTAGTAATAATGCATACTCTCGTCCCGCTACAAATCGCACATTTTTTATTTTGAGCGTCCCATTACAAATCGCACACTTCCTAAAATGGCAAAGAATTTTTACTATTCCCTCCACTCATTCTCTCTCCTACATTATTTTAATACTCACAACACCATTATAATTTACTATTCTCTTCACTCATTCTCTCTCCTATTTTACTTTTACACTCACAAAATTTATATCATTATTTTTTTTCTTAATTCCCGCGCAAATAATAACAGTGCGGTTACTAGCGTGACGGAGGAAGTACATGATAATTTATAATACTGAATATTCATATGATATTGATAATGGCGGGTGGCTCTGGCAACCGACAACCGACAATTGGATTCTGGCGCCCGACTACGTATTCTGGTCGGATTTCGGTGACCAGCGATGATGGGCGCCCGACAGGAGCCTGTATTGAGATTGTTGTATACTCCCTCCGTCCCACTCGAAGTGTTCCAAAATTATTCATGTACGGAAATTAAGAAAAGTGATGTAAAAAAGAGAAAAAGTATATAGTGAAATAAATGTTGTGAATATAAAAAATGATATAGAAAAGAGAAAATAGGATAGAGATTAGGAAACAGTTAGTAGATACTCCCTCTGTCCCATAGAACATTACCCCTTTTGCTATTTTGGGCGTCCCTCTTTAAAGTCCCACTTTCCTAAAAAGGAAACCTTAAATCACTATTCTCTCCACTCATTCTCTCTCCTACATTATTTTAATACTCACAACACCATTATAATTTACTATTCTCTCCACTCATTCTCTCTCCTCCCACTCACAACACCTACTTTAATAACATTATTCCTTATTTTCCGTTCTCAATAGTAAACGTGTAATGTTCTATGAGACGAAGGGAGTATTTATTATGAATATAATAAGTGAATCTCATAAATAAAAAAATAATAAAAACGTTCCTTTTTTAAATTGAAACGTTTTAAATAAAACACTCAGAAAAAAGAAAGATGAAACACTTCGCCTAGTGAGTGGGATGGAGAGAGTATAACTTTATTGGTGTCTAGTACAAATTATATCACTGCAACGTACAGTATACTGCCATGCTACATGTAATTTTGTAATATTTGTCCACTCGTAACATAGATGGATTTAATAGTATTCTCTCCGTTTCGGTTAACTAGTAAACGCTTGTGTCTAAGGACATGTTTTTTTTTTTTTTAATTAAGTCCGTAATTGAGGATACATTTTTTTTTTAATTTAATTTTTTTTAAGGGCAAAATGGGAAAGGATAATTTAGTGAATGACAAAACGAAATTTGGTCATTGAAATTGTTCATCAGATCAGCAGCTGCGATACAAGTTCCCATTTATGCTATAGATGTTTAATTTTTTACAATATTTTTTTGTTTGTTCTAATTTTTTAAGGTTTTTAATTGCTTTTATTATTTTAAAATGGACAATCTAAAACTCACTTCGTCATTATCCCCACAAAACCTTCATACTTTCCATTTTTCTCTTTTTTATTTACTTTTTATACTCATAATATTTACTTTTTCTTAATTCTCGTGTTAATTCAAACTAAAAATTTTAAATCGGGACGAATAGCACCATACATATCCAACTAATTTAAATCTCAAAAATAGAAATTTGAATTTGCTCATGCGGACAACCATTAATTACAGATGTCTTTATTGGTGGGAGAGGTTCATAATCTACTTAATATTCACCATAAATAAATAGGATCAATTTTTTGAGCACAGTGATTTTAAAAAAATAAAGTAAAAAAAAGGTGTTGTAATTATTAAAAGTAAAGTAAGAAAAAAGTTAAGTAAAATAATAAATAAAAAGAATAGTAAGTTAATTAATTTTGTAAATACTATTTTTGCTTCCCACTTAAAGTGGGCCAACTTTTTTGATATCTATCTATATATAATAAGAGAATCGTCCAAAAGCCCGCCCAAATCAGGGGTAGTTTAGTAATTTCACACGATGGCAATTTTGTAATTAACAGGCCGGAGAGAACACGTGTGATGCTTGGAATGACAGTGGCGTGACACGCTGCCGACACAGCGCGTGTACGCTAACGGGTTTTCTTTTTTTTTTTTTTTAAGGCGACACGTGGCACAATCTGATTGGATGGTTTATTTTCAGATTTTTATTTTGCATCCCCTTTTTTCGACCTCAATTAATTTATAAAAAAAAAAAAAATTTAAATATTTTTACACCAAAATTCATAATTTTTTTTCATCTTTAATTAGAGACTAATTTCATTTAATTTGGACACAAAAAAAAAACTCTTTTTTAAATATAAATTTCTTTATCATCCTTTCTTTATTTTTCTTTTTAATTTTTCAATATCTTTTTTTTTTAATTAATTAAGTGTGAAGTATATTTTTTTTATTATAAATGATGATAATAATAATCATAATTTTACTTTTTAAATTTAAATTATTATTTGTAATGTTACTTCCTTCTCGCTTTCAAAATTTTGACATTAATTTTTTCACATATTAAGTAATATTGTATAAAATATTCCTTGGTACGAATATATTAATTTTTTTTTTTCCCGAAGTAGTATTATTTTGTAAAAATTAATGTTTATAATGTTCATGCTCTTCATGTAAAATAAATATTAATTCTTCGGCATGCTCAATTCATTGAGGCAAAGTAAGGAATTTTTTTTTCTTGATATAGAAAGTAGTATTAATTATGGATGAAAGTAATATTCATTTTTGAATTTAAGCAAAAATAATAATAATTATTTTTTGAGACAAGTAAATTCCTTTGAGGCAAAGGAAGCAATTTTCTTTGATATAGAAAGTAGTATTCATTATGGGATCTAACGTAATATTCATTTTTGAATCAAGTAATTTTTTTCCTTACAAAGTAGAATTTTTTTATATGTCCAAGAAAAATTAACACTGATTCCATTGGCTCAATGAACATTTAAAAAAATAATACTACGTTATTCGCCTAAAAAATTAATGTCATATTTTGAGACGAATGCACTAACATTACAAACATTAATTGCAGAGGCGAATGAAGTAGTATTAGTTTTTAAAATATTTATTGATGAAGGGAATAATGGTCATTTTTTTGATAAAAATGTTGTATTATCTTTGGGTTATTTATTTTGAATCGAAAAGTAATAATGAAAACTAAAATAAATAAACCTAGAAGGGAAAATTATATTTTTCGTCCTCAAGCTCAACTTTAAAAATGTCATTATACAAAAAAATATTTTCTTCATTTCAAAAATGAATATTACTTTCAACTCAAAATAAATCACCAAAAATAATACTACTTTTTTGCCAAAAATTGCATTATTATGTGCTTTACCTAGAAGGGAAATTTATATTTTCCGTCTCAAGTAACTAAAATTTTTGAAGTAGAGTAATCAAATTACTTTTTTTTTGCCAAATTTTAGGAAAACAGTGTTAGTATGTGCTTTAACTTGATATTGCTATTGCCCTATTTAAAGAATTATGTAAGTAAAAAACGGGTTGATAAATTTTTTTAATCCCTCCTAAATCCGCATTGATCCGCTTCTAATGAAAAGAGTTTGGAAATGTTTTCTTTTAAATCGGGTGGGATTGGGGTGGATTTGATATTAGCTCGAACCGTCCCATTTAACCCGAACCCGCATAGTATTCATCTTTTTTTATAATACATTTTAAATATTGATAATATTTGTATATTATTATATACTTATTTGTTTATAGTTTATTGTATTTTCTTATTTTTCTATGCCATATTATTAATGTATACATTTATAAGAAAATAAAGGAAAAATATTGCATTTCATAATAGAAATATTAATAATTTTTTCTTCAACTTTTGTCCTATTTTAAACATTTAAAAATTGGTTAGGATATTGAAGAGATGAATGATTTTATTATAAAGTATAAAAATTTGGGTATAAAGTAATTAGTGAATAGTTGTTGTGAGTATGACTTATAAGACCATTAAATATAAAAATATTAAAAAAAATTCATTTTACTTTTTTAAAACTTAAAATGGGACACCTTTATTTATTTGATAGTGAAATAATTTTTCCTAATGTTAAATTTAATTACTTGCGATATAAAAATAAAATGATTATATAACAATAACATTAAAGAGATATGTAAAAATCAAACAGGGATGTAGAAGTTGAATACGGTTCAAGAACAAAATAACTTCTCAAAAATAAAAATTGATGATACTTGAAAATTTCATTTCATGTAATTTGTTTGTTTGAAGAATACTAGAGTCAAGAGTTCAGAATTACAGTTGAAGATAAAGATTTGGAGACGTATAAGTAGATTGATTACGTTTTCCCAATCGTTGTTCAAACTAAGTGACACTGCTGCAAATTACGCACATATCACGTTCAATACACAATAAATATGTTTTACATAAAAAATAAGCGTTCAATTCCATTGCATTGAAAAATGGTTGTCAAATGTGATTATTATTGAATAGAACGGGAATTTACGTATAATACGCGTTTCGTACAAACTAACTATGCCTTAAATATATATTTATTTTAGTGACCTTCAATCTGATATTTGTACTAATAATATAGTTTTCAAAAAAGTTTTTTCCAATGTACACAACACATTTCTATTTCCTGTTATATTTGTATGAATTTTCGTCAATATATGTTAATATTTATCCGTGCATCGCACGGGAGTTACACTAGTAGTGATTAAGGAAAAGTAAATTAGCAGAGAAATGAAATGTTGTGCTTATAAAAAGTAAAATATAATAAATATTAAGTTAGAAAAAGTAAAATATACGAGAGAATAAGTGAAAATAATAGTAAAAACTCTTTACAAATTTGAAAATTTTAATTTGAGATAGAACCAACAAAATTTGAAAAAAAATCAATTTAAAATAATACAAAAAGGAGAGAATATATGATAATCCCTCGGTCCTAAAATTATTATCGCTTTTAAGCAACTTTGAAGCAACTTGCTCATTGCCAGATAGGTGATATGGTCAGGTCACACAATTGAAAGAACGCAAAACGTCCGTCTGTCTGGCCGAGTTCAAAGGTAGGTGGGCCCGGCTCCTACTTTCTTACTTATTGTTTTGTACCACACAACAAAAAAAAAAAAAGTTCTCTTATTTTTCCTTTTTATACTGCAATAATTATAATATATTTTAATTTTTTAAAAAATAAAGCATTTTTCATAAAATATTGACATGTCCAAATAAGTTATTAGGATGAACTGAATTTATCAATATAATGAATTTAGATTTTTCTGTATCAATTTAAAGAATAAAAGCAAATAAATATTTTAGGCATCAACGCAAATATATTGTGAATATAAAAATTAAAGAGAGAAAAAATAGAAAATGAGTTTTTGTAATAAAATTAAAAAATGGATCCTATTTGTTATTTTAGCTAACCATGCAACTAAAAACCTTAAATTGAGATTGACAAAAAAAAATTAAAAACCTTGAACCGAATAGGAAAGGAGTAATTTTTAATCTAAGATGATTAAATTTTTTCATTAATGATTTTTTAACAAAATTTGTTAAAAGAATTCAAAAAAAAAAGTTAAAAAATAAGAATTTCATAATAGTAATCTTGAGAATGAATAAAAAAAAATTAAAATAAATGGGTCTAAATTACAATAGATGCAATTTGCAAATGCTAAAACGAAATTTACTTTCTCAATTTACGTATGAATATTAATTAATTATCCCACATCACACACGAAAAAATAAATTACAATAAAATTAATAAATATACGGATCATAAAATTTGGGGATTCTGGCAGAATTCAAATTAGAAAGATCCAAACCCGCCTACCGCTGGCACCGAGTAATGGTACTGCAACCTCGGCTGTACGGATTCGCCTGAGCTCCGTGACGGCAGTTATAGTACGAGGCCCCGCGTCTCGAGCACGGCACACTGTTCCTACTCAACGCTGCATAGCTGATGTACCTTCTCCTGACCTGTAACATGCGCCGGTTGATCTCGGAATCCATCTGGAACTCATCCAGCTCAAACTCATCGCCGTCGCCGCCAGTAGCTAGACACTCCGCCATGGATCCCGTGCATACGGCATCGCCGGTGGTCGGCAACCAACTTACCTGGTGGTGGGACCCGGAGACAGAAGGAGATGCGATGCTTATCATGTGGGTGAGGAGGATTACAGCACAGATCACGAGAAAGCTAGTGGACTTCACCATTGTTGTTTGATTCTACTTTCTCTCTCTAAATATTTTTTTTCTCTCTCTCTAGAATTTGTGAAGTGAGAGAGGAATGAGGAGTGACTGATGGAGGAAGAACATGGGTTGAGGGAAGAGAAAGGGAATATATAGTGAAAATTTGGGATGTAAATTATGCCATTGGAGTTTGAAGTTATTTCAGATATGCCATTGGAGTATTATTTTTTATTTTTATTTTTTTAATTACCTGCGTCCCTGCGCGATCCCACTCGTTCTGACTAATCTCGAATACCGGCCCCTTAATACGCCGACTGGAGTGAACATGGATACGCCCCCATGCGCCTAGGGTGGCAAGAGGTCGTTAGCACTAACCGAGCCTGGCCGAGCTTCTGGCCGCTCTGGCTCTAAAAAGCTCGAGTTCGAGCTGGCTCGAGGCGAACTCGAGCTCGAGCTCGAACCGATTTTCAAGCTCGTCATTTTTTCGAGCCGCCGTGTTCGGCTCGTATGTTCGACGAGCTCGTTCGAGATCGACTCGTTTGAGCTCGACTCGGCCTCCTGGCTCGTTAAAAGGTCGAATAAATTTTAGTATATATATATATATGTAAGTCGAAGCTCGAGCTCGGCTCGTTATAAGCTCGTTTGATTTCGCATTTTTTCAAAAATAAGTCGAAGCTCGAGCTCCTGGCTCGTTAAAAACTCGTTTGATTTCGCATTTTTTCAAAAAATAAGTCGAAGCTCGAGCTCTGGCCGTTAAAAGCTCGTTTGATTTCGCATTTTTTCAAAAATAAGTCGAAGCTCGAGCTCGCCGTTAAAACTCGAGTTCGAGCAGGCTCGCGAAAAGCTCGCGAGCCGGCTCGCGAAAAGCTCGAAACTTGATTCGAGCCGAGCCTCGAACACGCATTCTGGGCCGAGCTCGAGCTCGAGAAAGCTCGAGCTCGATATTTTTATTCGAGCTCGAGCTCGAAACTTCAAAGCTCTGGCCTACTGGCCACATGCATTACCTCAGTGGCAAAGACTCCTCATAAAGCAGTAGCCCTCCTACAAGGCATGAACACTCTTACATCACCAAATGGCTGCTTCAGTTAAAGAGGCATTTACATCACTTTTACAACACCAAATGGCTGCTCCAGCTGCTTCTGTTGAGATTTGAACTCCCCACACTGAGGTTGCAAGCCCAACAGTGCTGCTTCCTTAGCTGCACGAATATGCCCCGAGAAACTCTAAGACTCCCGAAACAAATGGCGAAATTAAATTCACAAAGATTCTCCGGGGAGATCGAACCCTAGACCTCCCCGAAGGGAGGCCAACAAGATATTGTGAAAATTTGGGATGTAAATTATGCCATTGGAGTTTGAAGTTATTTCAGATATGCCATTGGAGTATTATTCAAATGACAGCTGGAAGCCGACATCATAATTTTCTTCCTTTTTCTTCTGCTTTTCTGTGATTAAATATTTTTTTTTTCTTATTTTTGTAGTTACGATCAATTCGAATATACTCTCGTCCCACTTAAATTAGTAGGATAATTGTTATTTTTTGTGAGTCACTTAATTTATAACATTCCAAAATTATAAAATTACTAGATTGACTCCCATGTACGGGACGTAACTATATATTCAAAACACAAAAATTGAATTAAAATAAATCAAAAAAATAATTGATTTATACATTATAAAATACTTTCTTAAAGACTACATTGTCAGTACATGAAAATTAGAAAACAATAAAATAGGAATAAAACAAAAATCATAAAAAATATGCATATCTCTATATGCAGTTATGTAGTATTTTATCATTTAAAAAAGTAAATAAAACACACGAACATGTTTATCACATACGAAGTAAGTTATTGAAATTAGTAAAAAAAGGTGAAAATTATAAATCTAGTTAAAAAAAGGTGAAATTTTATTTCATTTTGATAAAGAAATTTTTTTAAATAAAAACAAAAGATTTGTTCATACCAAAAGAATAGTATAGTTATCTAATAAAATTTAATATCATTCTTTTTCAAATTTATTAATACTTTATTTACTATGTTTCAAATATTTTTTTAAAAAAAATTAAATAAATTGTTTAATATATCGAACTAAAATAAACACAATAACCATATTACCCCATCTCACTTACTCTCGCGCGATGCACGTGGCGTTACTATTAAGAGTAGGTCTGCTGAGAAGCACGTTTCTCCATAACTATGGAGAAACGTGTTTTTAATAAATGTAAGCATGCGCTTTGATAACCGTAAAGCCCGTTGGATCCTGGATGGTATACCAATTGAGGTTTGGAGATGTTTCGGGGAGAGGGGAGTAGATTGGTTAACAACGCTATTTAACAAGATCTGGAGAGTTAACGCAATGCCATTGGAGTGGCGGAAGAGTACTCTGATCCCTTTGTATAAGAATAAAGGTGATGTCCAAGATTGTGCCAACTATCGGGGGATCAAACTAATGAGCCATACTATGAAACTTTGGGAAAGAGTGATCGCACAAAGCGCCGAGAAAAATTGTGGAATATTTCTGATAACCACCTTGGGTTTATGCCAGGAAGATCGACTATGGAGGCAATATATCTTATGAGACAAACCATGGAGAAATATCGGATCAAAAGAAAGATTTCACATATGGTTTTCATTGATTTGGAGAAGGCATATGATAAAGTGCCAAGAGAGGTACTTTGGTGGGCATTAGCAAAGAAGGGTGTTTCAAAGAAATATATTGATATTATCGGGGACATGTATAATGGAGTTAGTACTTGTGTACGCATGTACTAGTTGGAAAGATCGAAGCAGTTCCCTATAAAGATTGGAGTGCATCAAGGTTCCGCACTTAGCCCCTTTCTTTTTGCTTTGATAATGGACGAATCGACGAGGTCACCCAAGATGATATACCAAAGGTATGCCAGTTCGTAGATGATATCAGGCCGATTGATGAGACAAAGAGAGGGTGTTGAAAGTAAATTGGAGTTGTGGAGACACACTTTGAAATCTCGAGGTTTTCGGATTGCAAGCAGAAGCAAGACCGAATATTTGGAGTGTAAGTTTAGCAGTCGGGAAGCAGGAGGCAGGGGGCGGTCACATTTGATGGAAATATTATCCAAGCTTCGAGTTTTTCGCTATCTTGGATCCATTATCCAAAAGGATGGAGTAATTAGACGGAGATGTGGCTCATAGGATTAAAGCAGGTTGGTTGAAGTGGAAGAGTGCTACAGTGGTTTCTATGTGATCGCGGCATGCCCAATAAGTATTAAAGGAAAAATTCTACCGCACGGCAATTAGCCGACATTGCTTTACTAAGACAATGTTGGGCCGTGAAACAGTTGTCACGTGCATAAGATGAATGTGGCGGAGATGCGTATGCTTCAATGGATGTGCGGTCATACAAGAAAGGATCGGTTAGGGGAAACGAGGTGCATCGAGGTAGTAATGAGTTGCGCCATCGAGTGGAAAATCGCCTACTATGGTTTGGACACGCGAGAAGGAGACCGAGCGATGCACCTAAGCAGAGGCCTGAATAGTGGAGAAATGATAAAATGGCGAGGGCAGGGAAGACCCAAACAAACTTGGATTGAGTAATTGAAAATGATATGAATTTACTTGGAGCTGGATGAAAGTATGGTGTCAAGAGGCCGGAGTGGAGGGCAAAAATCCACGCTGGGGTTGATTTTTTTATTATTTATTTTTATTTTTATTTTTATTTTTTATTTTATTTTTTTTATTTTTATTTTTTATTTTTTATTTTTTTATTTTATTTTATTTTATTTTTTTTTTTAATTTAATTTAATTTTTTTATTTATTTATTTTTTTTCACGATAACATACGAAGATTCATGTTAGCCGACCCCAAATTATTTTGGGACTAAGGCTTTGTTGTTGTTGTTGTCAGTATCGCCTTCAAAGGGTTCCGGATATCCAGAAAGTTGAACTGATATCCAGAAGCCTTTAGGATATCCGTAAAAATAGATTTGAAGCCAAATCCAAGGTCAAGACAGTAAATTGCTTATTAAAGGTTTCTCGGATATCCGTAAACCTTCAAATGTATATCCAGAAACTATCAAATGAATATCCGAAACATTTTGAAAGTTTCTGACATTCATTTGAAGGTTTCTCGGATATCCAAACCTTCAAATGTATATCCGAAAACCATCAAATGAATATCCGTAAAACATTTTGAAAGTTTCTGGATATCATTTCAAGGTTTCGATATCACTTTCATAAGCTTCGGATATCCGAAGCCTCTACTGCAGATTGTCGCGCGACAAGTCGGGCCCCGTTTCTCCATAAATTACGGAGAAACGCGTTTCTTCCCAGATTTTGTGTACTATTAAAATAGAAGATCAACATTGGGTAAATATCTACCTTGAATTTTATAAATATTCACAGCGTAAGATTAAAACAGTAATACAAATATAGTAAAATGAAAAATATATTAACGTACAATTTAAAATATTTATTATAGAAAATATAGATATCGAACTATTCTTCAAAGATTTTTTTTTAAAATAATTAAATAAATTGTTTGATATATCAAAATAAAATAAACCTAATAACCATATTACCCCATCCCACTTATTAAATTAAAATCCAAACCTACATTCATCACACTCCCATATATATACATATATATATATATATATATATATATATATATATATATATACATATATATATATATATATATATATATTATTATATTAAATAACCCGATATACTTTAAAAATAAACAATGATTTTGTTTAAAAAAATTAAAATAAGCCACAGAGGTAAATATCGAAATTGCCCTTAAATGAACGGCTGACACATGTCAGAAATGAAAAAAAAATTCTCCTGCGTACACGTGCCATTGTCGACGCGTGAACAGAACGCGTAATTTGTAGAACAATCACAGCCTGCCACTTATATTAAATAGAAACTCAAACCCACATTCATCACACTCCGCCATATATATATATATATATATATATATATATATATATATATATATATATATATATATATAATAATCATATATACTTTATAAATACACAATAATTTATTACATACGAAATAAGTTATTGAAATCGATAAAAAAAGATAAAGAGTGGATAAAGAGAATTAAAAAAACAAATCAAAACTTTTCCTTAACTCATGCTCGTACATCTAAAAAAAATATGTAATATTTATTTACATTAACTAATTATGAACATAATTGTGATATTTATTTTCAATTTTGCTTATTTAATTTTGAGAAAAAAAATAAATTCATAAAAATACTAACAATTGCGTTAAATGAAAAAAAAATTCCCCAAACACTACACGCACTCATCAAACCCTACCCCATTCCACTTATTAAATAGAAACTCAAACCCCCATTCATCACACTCCTCCCTATATATATATATATATATATATATATATATATATATATATATATATATATATATATATATATATATATATATATATTAAATAATCATATACACTTTATAAATACACAATGATTTTGATTTTGTTTATACATATTCAAAACTATTCCAAATCATCATCTATACCTCATCACTTTTATTTTATTTTATATTCTTTTTTTTTAGAAAAATTATTATTATTATTATTATTATTATTATTATTATTATTATTATTATTATTATTATTATTATTATTATTATTATTATTATTATTATTGTCATTTATAATTAAAAAATTTACTTCACACTTAATTAATTTTCACTAAAAAGAGATTGAACAATTAGTAAAGGATAATTAACAAATTTATATTTAAAAAGGAGGATTTTTTTCTTTGTCCAAATCAAATGAAAGAAGTATTTATTTAAATAGGAAAACAAATTATGAATTTTTGTGTAAAAAAAATAATTTAAAAAAGAGGATTTTTTTATTTTCATTTATAATTAAAAAAATTACTTCACACTCAATTAATTTTCACTAAAAATAAATTGAAAAATTAGTAAAGGATAATTAACAAATTTATATTTAAAAAAGAGAATTTTTATTCTTTGTCCAAATCAAATGAAAGAAGTTTTTATTTAAAGATAATTTTTTTTTTATGAATTTTGGTGTAAAAAAAAATAATAAAAAAATTAATTTAAAAAAAGAGGATTTTTTTATTATCATTTATAATTAAAAAATATGACTTCACACTTAATTAATTTTCACTAAAAAGAAATGAAAAAATTAGTAAAGGATAATTAACAAATTTATATTTAAAAAAGAGGATTTTTTTTCTTTGTCCAAATCAAATAAAAGAAGTCTCTATTTAAAGAGAAAAAAAAATTATGAATTTTGGTGTAAAAAAATATTAAAAGAAATTAATTTAATATATAATAATTGAGGTAAAAGAAATGGGATAATTTTTTTTTAAATCCATTCAGCCAATCAAACGTTGCCACATGTCAAATTCAAAAAAAAACAAAAACTGCATGTACGTGCCCTTGTCGGCGCGTGTTATACAAGCGCCAAGGAAATGACGGAAGTGCCCCTCCCTAGCCGGTCAACACGTGTCCAAAGTGATTTAAAAAAAAAAATTTATTTTCACCCAAGCAGACAACGCCATGTTGATTTTTGGCCTTCTTATTTGCCATTTCGCCACCATATGAAAGGACTAAAATGCCCCTCAATGGCCCTCTATTTACCTCTATCTTATTATTATATATAGATAGATATTATTTTTATATTATATGAGATTCAATTATTAATTTATTATACTTATAATAACAATTTTCTTACTATTAATCTCACTTATACTTTTTTCTATTATACTTTTCATACTTTTCATGCCCCTCTACTTAGGTTGCGTTTGTTTTTTGATTCAGAGCCTCTTAATGGAATGTAGGTCTAATTCGATCAGACCTTAAGCATTTAAGTGTGTTTTTTTTTCGGTTCAGACCTGATATGAGAGACTCTTAAAACCCATTAAAACCCACTTAATTTTAAGCGATAAGAATGTCGCTGAGCGCCTCTGAACTGAAGGGCGCGATCGCCCCCTCTAAGAGTGCGATCACTCGGTTTCACTTGAGCACAAAAAGCGGTCGCTCGCTTAAGGGGGCGCGATCGCCCCCTCCAAGGGTGGGATAGCGCAAGGGGGCGATCGCGCGGTTGCACTTGAGCACAAAAAAGGTCCCTCGCATAAGTGGGCGGCGCGATCGCCCCCTCCAAGTGTGCGATCGCGCGGTGACATTTCATAAAACAATTCAGATGAAAAATCAAACAGTTTTTCTAATTCAGAATTCAGTCTTTAGACACTGCTTCTTAAGGTTTCAGTCAATTTCAGATGTGAAATCAGATTTCAGCAGTTAACACTTAAAAAAAAAACAAAAATCCCCTCATTCTATTTTCTCTTATTATATTAGTATTGATGCCGCAGGAAATGTGCTTATCAATCTTCCTCCACGTGGCAGGACTGATCACCTGACTCCTTGACCTGAAACCAGAACCCACGACTAGCCGGATGTGTCTCTGGCTTAAACCCTCGGGCGTGAGAGTAAGTATGTGTAATTGGAGAGCAAAAATGTATTGAACTAAGATGATATTCAGATAAAAAAATCGCAGTTACCTTGGAACTGTGGTAGTGGTAATGTATTTATAGTTGATGAGTGTGGTATATTTGGTGGGGCTGCATGAGCTTCGAGATTTGTGGGACAGTTACGTGTCATGTGAACGTGTCCTGAACGGCTCCTGATTTGTAGGGAACCAGTTATGGAAAGAATAGAGGCATGTGCGCCTGTAACGGTTAGGTCGACACTCGCTTGGTAGGTCGAGGTCGCCACTTGAGGTTAGGTCGACCTGACTGATGGGTAAAGCTGGATCGTACCCGAAGTATAACTTGGATCGTAGAGTCGGACTAAATTAGGTCGGGACCTGATAGGTCGGACAATGAACTTAAGTCGACTGATCTATAAGATGGGCCATGAGTCATGTAATAATTGGGCCTAGCCCACTGGGAGTGTACTGGCAATAATTGCTTGAGGACTGGGCTTTACTCGCTTGGCCCAGCTCGACACTTTTGGTATGTTCAGTGGCCCCCAACTTTCTGAGTTGACTTTGTCGACTAGAAAGTTATGGAAATTTTGAGGAAGATAGCTGTGACTCACAGGTCGCTACTCGTTCCGATGTTTAATCGACCAAAGGTGACGTGGCTCAATTCTGGACGTTGATGACGAACGGTCTGATCTGAAGGAGCGCCATATTCCGTAATGATTATTATTTGACGTTTGGAAAACTGTCTTGGAAACTGTTTTGCCCATTTAATTAGGAAAATAATTTTCGAATGTTTCCTCTTCCTTCTTGATTTCGGAAAATATAAATACCAGATTCCTTCTCCATTTAGAACTTTTGCTCTCTCTGAACTCTGGTGCAACTTCGGCGAAGATAACGGAATAGCAACTGATTTAAACTGGGCTCTCGTTTTCTGCTACAGCTTCCTCTTCCGAAACCGACTAAGGTATTCCTTCTCATATTCTTGCATTAGGGTTTCAATTGCTGCTCTATTTTTGATTTTGCCATGGCTAGAACCTTCAGTAGCGAACCAGGAGCTTGGTATGGGTATTGCACCGTTAACCATCGAGTGTACAAACACATAAACGGAGAGTGGAGAGAGATGTCCTTGAATGAATGCGCCTCCATCTTGACAAGGTGGGGGCTGAATTTTAGTGAAATAGGACTGCCCATAGGAGAAGACGTAGGTGAATTGATAATAGACGACTCAAATGTTGTCTCTTTCATCTCTTCCATGAATTGCTTGACCACATATCACTATTTTATGTTAGGGATACTAGTTAACCCTCCTTCCTTAGGAATAGAAAAGGTTTTCCAGGGGATTCTAGGTCGCCCTTAGGTAGGTCGTCTGATTGTGATCATAGGCCTGACTCCCCTGTTTCTCCTTCTTCTTGTACAGATATGGTAACTCGCGATGGCGCTACAGCTTCTACCTCCTCAAGTCCTCGAATTGTTGATGCGTTTGACGATTTGGATGTTCCGGGGAAGAATGAAAGGGGCTATGTCCCTCAGAGACCAATGAGAGGGAAGAAGAATTTACCATCTTGATATAGTATGATATATGATTTCTGCGAGGTGAGTAAGGAAGATTTTAGGGTGACCATTCTCAGTAAGAAGGAATTCATGGCTCAGTTTAGGGCGACCTTCACTAAGGATGCCACTAGGGTAGCCTTCTTCTATGGCCAATTCGAGGCTGGCCTGAGGTTGCCACTTGACCCTTTTATCAATGAGTTTTAGAGTGTGCCAATGCTTTACCTCTTCAGTTGGGAGCCAACACCTGCAGGGTCCTAGTCTGCTTTGCCATGGTATGTAGGTTCCTAGGATATGAACCCTGTATGAGGGTGTTTAAGGAATTCTTTAGTGTCAAGTATGGTGGAACTGATATGGGGATCAGTACCCCCTCTAAACCCAACTCCCCCAAACTCTTTATGAACCTCCCCAGCAAGGCGAGTGGGTGGAATTCCCATGTGATTGTGGTGGAGAGTAGATTAGGATGGGAATTTCCTTTGCCCAATGCTGAAACAGAACCTATAGAAGAGGGAAACTATTGGGAGCCACATTGGTACTTTGACTTGTATAAGAGGCTATGCCGGTTGGCTGATAAGGGGCCCATCAGTTGGGAGATTTTGGGTACCACCAAATATAACTATATCCAAGCCGGGATGATGGCTGGAGAGGGAGAAGTGCAACCCTTGGTGCCCATTGGTAGGGGCACAATATATCCTGACTGGGTTACCCACGCCTTGGGTAAGTTTGAGGATAAATGTCAGTTCTGTCAACGGACAACCAACTACTGCAAGAACAATGGGGAGCATGCTGGTGGTAAGATCTTACTTGTTTGTAATTCTTTACTCGCCCTTTACTTGCTAGCTTGTTGATCTGGTAGCTTGCATATATAAACAATTTGAATTGAATGTGCAACTCTTATCTCGTCAGCTGTTTAACTCGCATATAGAATGATTAGCTTGTACATGTTTAGTTCGTACATAGAACTTGTAGCTCGTATGTAGAATGATTAACTCGCACATGATTAGCCCGTATGTAGAAATCTCACATGTTGGTCTAACCCTTTGTCATCTTGATTTCTTGCAGTTTTGACCCCTGAGCAGGAAGCCAACATGGTGCGTATTGTTGGAGTGTCCGATAAGAAGAAAGCCAAAAAGGCTCATGGGGCCGCCAATGCTTGAGCTAACAGGAAGAGGGAAGTTGAGAGAAGGAGTAGCTTGTTGTCCAAGGATAACGTGGGGATGGTGCCCATGGAGGAGGTTGGGTCGGAGGACCCCCTAGAGAGTAGCAGTCATGCCAAGGGTGCAGCTGAAGAAGGTGACGAGTCGAATAGGTCGATTAGGCCTAGCCCGAGCTCCGATCCAAACCTCGATGCCAATGCTGCGACCTCAGGTGTTGGGACAACTGGAGCTAGCCCTGTGAATATAGTGGACATTGATGATGAAGCGGTTGATGAGGAGGATGATCGGCCTCTGAACTCGAGGAAGAGGTCGAGAACTGAGAAAGGTAAAGCCGTTTCTCCTAGCCAACTTCCTCCTCCGATCTCCTCCCCAACTGACCAAGAATCTCTGGAAGATCGAATAAAGAGGTTGAGTGATGTGCCTCCCCTTGTTGGGGTCAATAGCATGAGCCGCCGCTTCCTGAGCCGAGTCTCGCTGTGTCGTGGTGAGGAGGGCCATAAATGTCGATCTCCTGGCTCATTTTGCTGATAAGGGGATGACCCCTGAAGAGTTCTCTGCCAGGTCTGGCCTTGTGCAGAGCGAGGTAAGCTTTTATTCTTCCTCTCTGTTAAGTCGCCTCTCTTTTAACTTGTCAATTCAGTTTCTGAGTCTTTGTCGAGTTAATACTTTGATGACTTTCTTTGATGCAGTCCCTGACCATGGTGGAGCAAGCCAAGAGCTCCTGGAGGGCCTCTATTGAGAGGGAGAGGCAAGCCATGAGCCAATACTCTAAGAAGTCCCATGAGTTGTCTGAGCTAAGAGAAAAATACAACGATCTTGACAACTCCTTTGATGCTCTGGAGATGGTGAAGCTGAAGGCCCTGGCTGATAAGGACAAAGCTTTAGAGGACCTCAAAGCCGTAGACACCAAGCTGGGAGAGATGAAGGCTGAGAGGGATGCTGAGCGTCTGGCTCACGAGGAGACCAAGAAGGAGCTTGCCACGGTTTCTCAACTTCTTAAGGAGAGGGATTCTTTCTTGACCGAGCTAAACGAGGAACACAATGCTGCCAGGACCAAATGGAAGGAGAAGCTACAGAATGCTTCCAGGGATGCTGTTGAGAAGTTTAAGGAAGGAGATGACTACTACAATGCCATTGTGGAGAAGGCGAGGGATTTTCTTGATTTGGGCAAACGCCATATGGCTCGTCGAGCCTTGATTGATCCCACTGCTGAAGTCTCCCTCGAACAATTAGCTCACTGGTCATCTGAACCCCAATACGACATGGCAGCTCGAGGTGGCCACTCGATCGTTCCTTACTCCGACAATGATTTGGCTTTCATTGCCCAAAAAGATCAAGAGAAGGCTTGTGAGCCGTGGGTTGCTCCAGTTTTGGCTCTTAGGAACTTTGACGTAGTGTTGCAGGAGATTGAGGATGCTGAAGAGATGGAGGAAGATGATGAACCCGAGCAACGAGTCTACTCGGAGTCGGGTAAACCTCTAGGCCCCCAGCAACAAGAAGAAGGTACTGAGGAGGGTCGAGATCCCCCTAGTGACCAAGAGTATGCTGGTCAAGAATCTTAAACTTATTTTGATTGAGGTTTTAATCGAACAAGTCCCAAACACTTTTATTTTTGCTTTTGTTTGGTAAATGTTGAATGCCTTGGCCCATTTTTTTGGGAGGCATAATACTCCGTAACTTTTACTCGTTTAAGTCCTGGCCCGCTTTGGGGGACTTCTATTTTATTTCATCACAGCTGACTTTCTATCATTGCGTGTTGTATGCTTTTGATTCCAGCATGTGTGTCGAGCCAGATTTGATAGGACAACTAAGTCAATCTAAGACTTTGGTCGAACTGATTTTTTGATAATCCAGTCGACCTTAGACTTGTAAGATTTTTGTAAACGAGATTGACTCGTAGTTCAAACTCCGTGCTTAAGAGATTAAAGCTAACCATGGGTCGAGCTTATTAGAATGAAGTCGAGTAAGGGTCGGACTTGTTAAAGGAAGAAAGCCGATTAAGAATCGAGCTTAATAGAACGAAGCTGACTAAGAGTCGAGCTCGTTAGAACGAAGTCGACTAAGAGTCGGACTTTATTAAAGGAACAAAACTGATTAAGAATCGAGTTTGTTAGAATGAAGCTGACTAAGAGTCGAACTCGTTAGAACGAAGTCGACCAAGGGTCGGACTTGTTAAAGGAACAAGCTGATTAAGAATCGAGCTTGTTAAAACGAAGCTGACTAGGAATCGAGCTCGTCAGAACGAAGTCGACCAAGGGTCAGACTTGTTAAAGGAACAAGCTGATTAAGAATCGAGCTTGTTAAAATGAAGCTGACTAAGAGTCGAGCTTGTTGAAATTAGTTTAACACAATGCTTGGTCGAATAGAACTGCGATTTTTATTGAAGTATGAACATGCTTACATCAAATGGAAAGCTAGGACTATGACAAATTCAAACTTGGAAACTGCATTAACTTCAAACTAAACTAGAAGTAGTATTTGATGAGGTGAGTAGCATGCCATGGATGCTTAAACTCCTCACCATCTGGATGAGAAATCATGTAAGTCCCTTCTTTGATGATTCGAGTAACAATGTAGGGACCTTCCCAGTTGGGAGATAAGTTGTTCTGTTGAGTTCTCCTTCCTGTTGCCTCGATCTTTCTTAGCACGTGGTCACCCACTTGGAATGATCTCGTCTTCACCTTCTTGTCATGGTAACTCTTGGTCCGCTGCTTGTAGTTGACCATTCGAAGGTAAGATGTATCTCGCTTCTCGTCGATTAAATCTAAGTCGATCAATCTGCTAGTGTCGTTCTGCTCTTGATCGAAGAAGGTTACTCTAGCAGTAGGAAATCGCAACTCGGCAGGTGCCATGGCCTCCGATCCATAGGTAAGAGCGAATAGGGTTTCCCCCGTAGGCCCCCGAGTGGTTGTGCGAACTGCCCAAAGAGCAAGGGGGAGTTCGTCCAACCAGTTACTGCGTCGACCAACTAAGCCCGTCTTTAGTGAAGATAGGACGAGCTTATTCGCTGCTTCAGCCTGCCCATTTCCTTGAGGATAGGCAACAGATGACTGCCAATGCTTGATCCCTACTAGATTCATTTCTTCTTCGAAAGCCCGAGAGAATTGTAAGCCATTATCTGATACTATAGCTCGAGGGATCCCAAATCGACACCATATGAAGTCATGTATGAAGTTGATGGCGTTTTCCTCTGTGATGCGAGCTAGTGGCTTTGCTTCGACCCACTTCGTGAAGTAATCAATTGCGAAGATCACATACTTGCAGTTTTCACGGGCGGGAGGGAAGGGTCCAATCAAGTCGACGCCCCACATATCAAACGGCCAAGCAGCGATCACTGGGGTTTGCTCCATTGTGGGCAGATGAGGTAGGTTGGAAAACCTTTGACATTGGTCACATTGCTGAACAAAGTTGTGAGTGTCAGCTCTCATGTGTGGCCAGTAGTACCCCAAAGTGATCAATTTGTCGGCTAAAGTTCTGGCCCCCGGGTGTCCACCACAAATTCCACTGTGCACCTCATGCATTAACTGAGTGATCTCCTGGGGGTGAATACACTTCAGCAATGGTCTAGTGTAAGATCTCCTGAACAACATTTCCCCTTGCACAACGTATCTCAGAGCTTTCTTTTTGATAGCTCGAGCTGTCTTCTCGTCTTCAGGGAGCTCGCCTGTCTCTAAGTACGCCTTTATTTCTTCGATCCAACACTTGTTATAAACCCAGTTCCTCGAAGTGTCTTCCACACACTGAATTTGAACTCTTTCATATGCTGGATTCTCAAGGTAAGAGATGGGCTCCTCATGTGGCTCATCTGAAGTAGCTAACTTCGAGAGTAGGTCGGCCAACTCATTGTCTTCTCGACTGATCCTCTGATATTCCCAAAACTCTAAGTCTTTTATCAATTCCTTCACCAGGTCGCAGTAATTGATCAAGATGGAGTTTAGCACCTCATACTCCCCCCTGACTTGATTGACTATTAACTAGGAGTCGCAATATGCATGATCTTAGTCGCTCCAAAGCACTTGGCGTACTCGATGGCTGCAACCAAAGCTTCGTACTCTGCTTGGTTGTTGGAGGCATCAAACTTGAACCTCAATGACTCCTCATATACTGTCCCAGACTCTGGCTCGATCAGTACTATCCCAGCTCCACTGATGTTCTTTGTTGCCGACCCATCTGAGTAGACCTTCCAGCAATCGTCGGGTAGAGAAGTGACGAGCTGGGACTCTTGCTCCTTTCCCTTGGCTTTCTCCTTTTGAACTCGCACCTCGCTATCTTCCTTGGTGAACGTTAGCTCGACCAAGAAGTCTGCCAAGGCTTGGGCCTTCAACGCCTTTCGAGGTCGGTACTCGATGTCGAATTCCGTGAGGGCAATTGACCAATTGAGCAAGCGACCTGAACTCTCTGGCTTGTGTAGAATTTTTCTCAAGGGTGCATTCGTGAGCACCACAATAGGATGAGCCAGGAAATAAGCTCGCAGCTTCCTTGAAGCCACGATTGAGGCATACGCAACCTTCTCCGTGTTGTAGTATCTACCCTCCACATCTGATAGAGCCTTGCTAACATAGTATACGGGCTTTTGAAGCCCTTCTTCTTCTCGAACTAAGACTGCTGCAACTGATTGATCACCCATAGACAGATATACAAACAAGGTCTCTCCAGTAGTCGGGCTTTTGAAGCCCTTCTTCTTTTTGAAGCCCTTCTTCTTCCAGAAGGTTTTGGTCCCTCAAATCATCTCCACCACATGAACACTTTTGCCACTCGTACAATTACTAGATATGTGCCCCGGTTTCCCACACTTGAAACATTTATCTCCAAAGTTCTTTGCGTAAGGATTATGTGCGGGTTGACCACTATTATGCCCCATATTGGTGTTGCGACAGACCGGGTTTGTTCGTACCGGTAGTGGTTGCTTTTCAATACCCTCCTTGGATCCACCAGCTTTTGCTTTCTCACTTTCATTGTTCAAATCAGCCCCCGGAGTTTGTGCCTTACCACTATGAGAAGAAGACTCACCGAACTTCTTGAACGTAGAAGGCGGACGATATGAGGATGCCAATTGCTTCTCAACCTTCTTGGCTCTAATAATCACATCATTGACCGAAAGTGAAGTAAACAGCTCCACTTGATTCTTTATATTCATCCGCAGGCCATTGGTGAATCGTGAAATAAGTTGAAATTCTGTCTCATACATACCAACTCGTGCGGTTGTGGCGTGAAACTCATACACATATTCCTCCACCATTCGATTACCCTGTCGACATGCCAATAATTTTGAGTATAATTCCTGCTCATAATCGAAAGGCAAAAATCGATTTCGTAATTCCCTCTTCATGTCCCTCCATTCCACAATTGGGGGTTGATTTGTATATGCCCTATGGCGAATCAATTGTTCCCACCATGCGGAGGCACCACCACGTAATTTGTATGCCACATAGGGAACTTTTCTATCATCTTCAACCATCATTAATTCAAAAAACTTATCGACCTCTCTAAGCCAATCCAAAAATTCTTCGATTGATAACTCACCCGTAAAATAGGGAATATCGGCCCTAATTTTGGGTCTATGTACTTTCGGAGGAGCTCCCCTGTACTTCCGGAGGAGCTCCCCTGTCCTCGCGCCCACCGTTAGCTCTATTCTCCCGTCCAATCGGACCATCATGGCGGAGGTGTTCCCCATGAGGACCATGTTGATTGTTTGGGTTGACACCGCCACCATCTACTCGCAATCCCGCCAAGGCTGCTAATAATTGGGTGTGTTGCTCTCTTTGGAGGGCTTCTTTTCGCTCCGCACGTTCCCTATATTCGCGTTCTTGTCGCTCCGCACGTTCCCTATATTTGCGATCTTGAGTTCTGCGCACTCTGGATTGCACGCAAGAGTGCAAGCTCGCGTGTCTCCGTTGGCTCCACCGGAATTGGTCATCTTCCAAGGATCGCTCCTCGCTCTGATACCAACTGATGTAAACGCAGCGGAATGATATAGGAATTAATCAAGAATGATTAATACCTCTGCAAGAATTAAAGGAATTCCCAAGAACTCAAGAACGAATTCTTTCAATAAAACACGAAGTTTTATTACTAATTTGTAAACCAAAGAAAATAATAATAATATCAAGACTACTTAAAACTAAAACTAGAGGGGAGTATTTATAGGTCATACTCTCCTAAATACCTAAGGAAACATAAAAAGAAAAATATAGAAATCCCTAAGGAAACATAAAAAGGAAATATAGAAAATCCTAATAGAAAAAGGATTGAAAAAAACGTAAATAAGGAAAATTAAAACTGCTCTCGATTTGCACTCTGCGCCATGGGAGCAGGCGCTCCCCCCTATTGGGAGCCAGCACTCCCTTATTCCAAAATCCCCATGCGGAATTGATCAATTGGGAGCCAGTGCTCCCTCCCCTTGGGAGCCAGCGCTCCCACACTCCAGAAACCTTCCTTGAAAGTCTTCCTCTCCTCTTGCATCAGCTTGATCTCCCAATACTTGTGTTGCATCAGGGAGTGAAGGCTTCAGACACTTTCTCAGTCGCCCTGGTTCTATTCTTGCCATTCTTGTTGTTTCCTCCATTCTTGACTGAGTCTTTCTTATCATCAGCGACCTCAACCTTGGGGGCTTTCCCATTCTTCTTTTATTTTCTCTCCTCGGCCAATGCCACATTGTAGGCCTTCTCGAACAACTCTTGTCGAGGGGTAACTGTTCGAACTATCAATTCGTAGTCCATTGGAGACAAAGCACATTGTTTCTTATAGGTGCTGTATATGACTTTTGGCATTGGTTGCACCTGAATATTTCTCCAGGAGAGGCAATGTGAAATTGGGAGGAGGACGACGGTCGATCAACTCCTTGGATAAGGGACGAAGAGCAAAATCAATTCGTTCGCCCTTTCCAGCATCACCTTTCTTTTCAGCTTCCCACTGCTCAAACTTCTTCTTCCATAGGAGCCACTCTCTAGCATCTGGTCGGTCGTCCCTTGCATGGGAGACATCATTCGACTTTTGCCTCTCTTCATGGTGATGCTTTCTCCCAGAGTTGGCTTTGTGTCTGTCGCTTCTAGGGGGAGTTATCTCTCTGCCCCTCCTATCCCTGTGAGATGGCGACCTCACTGACTGGACTGGCGACCTGCGCCTTTCCTCTCTAACGGGCGACCTGCGCCTATTTCCTCTAACCGGCGACCTGCGCCTATCTCCCCTGTGGGACTGCGACCTCTGCGTCCTGGCTGGCGAACCACGCAAGCTTCGATTAGCTTCTAGTTGTGTTCTCAGATCTGACTGGGCTTCCTGCTCTCTGTTCCTATTGAGGCTGGCCCTTAGATCGTCACTCGGAACATGAATAGGGGATTGAGGCCGCTGCACTATCCTGTGCTCGACATTCTGTCCCACGGTCTCATTCGGCCTAGTACTCCTAACAGGTTGCCTGTTAGAAACCTGAGAGGGAGCCAGCCTCTTTGACCTTCTGTCAGCCTGCTCTGCCTCCTCCATGTCTATTAACTCTGCTAAAATTTGGGCTCGCTCCAACAGCATCTCCTTTTTGCTTAGGGGATTGGATGAGGGACCTGCCCTGTTTCCAGCGTTCATTTGCCCTGTTTGACGCTTTGGGGGAGGTGGTGCTCCTTGCCCCTCCATAGGTCGCTTGTCTCTCCTCCCATCTGGCAATCCCCTGCCATCAGCAACACTATTAGATCGAGTTGCTCTAGCGTGATGATGCGGTGGAGGGGGAGGAGGCAAATTAGCATTCCCAGCGTTGGTATTAGCATTGGTGTTGGTGTTGACATTCCCTTCATTGGATTCGTCCGAAGCGTCAGAAACATGTCCGTCTGCTGTCACCATGATTGTAGGTTGAGAAAACTTTCGAGGTCAAGTTATGCACTTTCCCGGCAATGGAACCAAACTGATGCCGCAGGAAATGTGCTTATCAATCTTCCTCCACGTGGCAGGACTGATCACCTGACTCCTTGACCTGAAACCAGAACCCACGACTAGCCGGATGTGTCTCCGGCTTAGACCCTCGGGCGTGAGAGTAAGTATGTGTAATTGGAGAGCAAAAATGTATTGAACAAAGATGATATTCAGATAACAAAATCGCAGTTACCTTGAAATCGTGGTAGTGGTAATGTATTTATAGTTGATGAGTGTGGTATATTTGGTGGGGCTGCATGAGCTCCGAGATTTGTGGGACAGTTACATGTCATGTGAACGTGTCCTGAACGGCTCCTGATTTGTAGGGAACCAGATATGGAAAGAATAGAGGCACGTGCCCCTGTAACGGTTAGGTCGACACTCGCTTGGTAGGTCGAGGTCGCCACTTGAGGTTAGGTCGACCTGACTGACGGGTAGAGCTGGATCGTACCCGAAGTATAACTTGGATCGTAGAGTTGGACTAAGTTAGGTCGGGACCTGATAGGTCGGACAATGAACTTAAGTCGACTGATCTATAAGATGGGCCATGAGTCATGTAATAATTGGGCCTAGCCCACTGGGAGTGTACTGACAATAATTGCTTGAGGACTAGGCTTTACTCGCTTGGCCCAGCTCAATACTTTTGGTATGTTCAAATATTTTTTAATTTTTGTGCCGGTAAGAAAATCTTAATTGGATGAAACGGGGAGAGTATTCTCAATCCTATTTTTTTATTTTTTTTTAAATTGATTTTAAAAAATGACTTTTTGAATTTCAAAGGCAAGATTTTGGCTTTATGGTCTCATTATTAATTTAGGTGGCATTTGTTTTTTTCTTCTTCCTCTTATTTGCCTCTGAATGCTTATTCATTCAGAGGTGGAGTAATTAAATTCATTTTTTTTAATTAAGACTTAACTGCCTCTTATTTGCCTCTTATTTTTAAGTGATAGATTTGTCTCATATTTGCCTCTTATTGCCTCTTATATATATATATATATATATATATATATATATATATATATATATATATATATATATATATATATATATATATAGGAAGCTATTCAAATGAGAATCATGAGAACTAAATTCAACCATTGGATTAAAAACACATCAATGCTCCAGATTAAAAAAAAAAAAAGATAAAGGGGGTGGCATTTTCGTAATTATTGTGATCTAAATCCCCCTCAAATTTCAAAATAAAATATCTCAATATCTATAAGTCGAAAAAAAAATTCGAAAACACTGATTTTTTTTGTCTCGACGAGACGATTCAAACTAGATCCCCAAGATAGGATTTTGAAAAATAATATTGAACAACGTCTAATTTTTAAAACACTAGCTAATTAACTAGTGACACTAGATAGTTAAGAATGTACACTAAAGCAACACAACTAGTATACACTAGGTTACACTAGTAACACAAACTAGTATACACTAAAAACTAGCTATTGTACACTAGATAACTAGCTAGACACTAAGTTACAACAAATAACAGACACAAAGGCTCGCCCAATGCTCATTCCTGCTTGCTAAGGCATTCGGGCTAAACAGAGACTAGATAGCTAGTGTACACTAGCCAAATGCAAAGTTATTTTATGAAGTAAAAAATGGTTAACACTCATTTGTGGCTGGAAGATACTTTTTTTTTTGGACTGACACTCCTTTTTGATATCTATCGAAGACAACTTTGAAAAAACGATTCACTCAGTTTGGGACAAAATAAAATATTGTGGAACTGAAGGAGTATCATTTGATTTCACTCTTTGCTTTCATTATTTGCTTTCAAACAGTTCATTTGATGTAGACATGAAACTGTACTTAATGGTGATGTATTGTAGTATTTCATCCTTTTTGCATGTGGATAATGCTGTAACTAAATTATGGGTTTGATTGATACATGCCAAGTGGCTAAGTACACTAGCTAATTACGAAAATAATATTAAACAACGTCTAATTTTAAAAAAAATAATATTGAACAATCAATTTTCAAACGCAATCAATTTTTGAATTGTGTATACTAGCAACACAACTAGTGTACACTAGGTTACACTAGCAACACAGCTAGTATACACTAAGTTACACTAAGTTACAACAGCTAAGTTACAACAAAGGTTTGGCCTAATGCTTTGTCCTGTTGCCTAAGGCATTTGGCTAGTGTACACTAGGTAGCTAGTGTACACTAGCCAAATGCAAAGTTATTTTATGAAGTAAAAAATGGTTAACACTCATTTGTGGCTGGAAGATACTTTTTTTTTTTTTTTTTGACTGACACTCCTTTTTGATATCTATCGAAGACAACTTTGAAAAAACGATTCACTCAGTTTGGGACAAAATAAAACATTGTGGAACTGAAGGAGTATCATTTGATTTCACTCTTTGCTTTCATTATTTACTTTCAAACAGTTCATTTGATGTAGACATGAAACTGTACTTAATGGTGATGTATTGTAGTATTTCATCCTTTTTGCATGTGGATAATGCTGTAACTAAATTATGGGTTTGATTGATACATGCCAATGCCAAGTGGCTAAGTACACTAGCTAATTACGAAAATAATATTAAACAACGTCTAATTTTAAAAAAAATAATATTGAACAATCAATTTTCAAACGCAATCAATTTTTGAATTGTGTACATTAGCAACACAACTAGTGTACACTAGGTTACACTAGCAACACAGCTAGTATACTAAGTTACAACAGCTAAATTTTAAATGATGATGTGGCAGTTAGCTAGTTAACCTATTTTATTTCGACTTATAGATATTGAGATATTTTATTTTGAAATTTGAGGGAGATTTTAAATGATGACGTGGCAGTTAGAAAGATGATATATGCGGCTGACCTTAATCTGGAGCATTGATGTGTTTTTTAATCCAATGGCTGTTAGTGGTTCTTATGGTTCTCATATAATTTGGGTTCTCATTATAATAGGACCCTATATAGTAAGCTATTCAAAGGAGTCACAAAAGTTGGTTATGGTCTGTTTTAATTTTTGGACAAATGATGTTTCATTTCAAAGGAAAATAAAACAATCATCCGCAAAAGCTAGGGAGGGGATGTGGGCCAGAAGAACGAAACGGCTGTCTTGAACAAATTTAATGTGTTTGGTTTGGTCCGAATGATGAAGTTGACGAAGGATTTTTTTGAATTTTTAAACGCAATCAATTTTTGAATTGTGCACAATAGCAATACAGCTAGTGTACACTAGGTTACACTAGCAACACAGCTAGTATACACTAAGAAAACTAGCTATTGTACACTAGATAACTAGCTAGTGTACACTAAGTTACAACAAATAGCCAGACATAAGTGGCTTCAGCCCAATGCTTTCATCCCCGTCGCTTTAAGACATTTGGCTAGCAGTACACTAGGTAGCTAGTGCATTTAGCCATGATCGATGAACATTGAAATTAAACTTTGGTACACTAGCTAAGTCTAGCGTACATTACTTAACTAACTAGCCAGACACTAGTTAATTAGCTAGTGTTTTAAAAATTAGACGTTGTTGATATTATTTTTTCAAAATCCTATCTTCAGGTTAACTAGCTACCAGACACTAAGTTACAATGCCTAGTGTACACAAGGGCTCGCCCAATGCTTTGTCTGTTGCCCAAGGCATTTGGCTAGTATACGGTAGGTAGCTTGTGTACACTAGCCAAATGCAAAAAGTTATTTTATGAAGTAAAAAATGGTTGACACTCATTTGTGGTGGAAGATACTTTTTTGGGTGACACTCCTTTTTGATATCTATCGAAGACAACTTTGAAAAACGATTCACTCGGTTTGGGACAAAATAAAACATTGTGGGCGAAGGAGTATCATTTGATTTCACTCTTTGCTTTCATTATTTGCTTTCAAACAGCTTCATTTGATGTAGACATGAAAGCGTACTTAATGGTGATGTATTGTAGTATTTCATCCTTTTTGCATGTGGATAATGCTGTAACTAAATTATGGGTTTGATTGATACATGCCAAGTGGGCTAAGTACACTAGCTAATTACGAAAATAATATTGAAC